>CM016620.1:14379277-14979277 GCA_005393395.2 Gossypium australe | reverse complement strand
ATTGATAATTGTTTAGTGACATCTCCTCAGTGAACTCGTAGGCTACTTCTGGAGTTTTGTTGTTCAGCGTTCCACCGGCGGCTGAATCTATTAGTTGCCTCGTTGAGGGGTTTAGTCCGTTATAGAAGGTTTGGACTTGTAGCCACAAGGGTAAACCATGGTGTGGGCACCTCTTCAAGAGATCTTTGAATCTCTCCCATGCATCGTATAGCTTCTCTAAATCCATCTGCACAAAAGAAGAGATATCATTCCGTAATTTGGCCGTTTTGGCCGGTGGAAAATATTTCATTAAAAACTTTTCGGTCATCTGATCCCATGTAGTGATTGACCCTCGTTGTAACGAGTTTAACCACTGTTTGGCTTTATTTCTCAATGAAAAAGGGAATAACCAAAGACGTATGGCATCATCAGAAACACCATTTATTTTGAAGGTATCACAGAACTCCAAAAAGTTAGCTATGTGCGTGTTTGGATCTTCGTCCTGTAAACCATCAAATTGAACAAACTGTTGAATCATTTGTATTGTATTAGACTTTAATTCAAAATTTTTAGCAGATATAGCAAGCCTAACAATACTAGATTCTGCTCCTATTAAATGCAGTTTCGCATAATCAAACATTGTACGTAGAGCATTATTTTCCCCCACATCGTGTGGTCGTGGGTTGTTTTCATCCATCCCTTCAGTAGGATTGGATCTGTTTTCTTCCTCTCTTTCTGTGTAATCTAGGGCTTGCCTGGTTTCCTGACGATTCCTACGAGCGGTAGCTTCAATTTCACTGTCGAATATCAGAGGTCCTCTCGGGTTCCTTCTAGTCATAAACTAGAGGTACCTGCTAGAAAGAAGAAAGAAAGAAAATTTCAGCTAAAAGTAAAAATAAAAACAAAAACAAGAAATAAATTGCGAAAAACAAAAATTAGGGCTAAAGTAATAAAAATAGAGTTTTCTTAATATTTTAGTTCCCCGGCAATGGCGCCAAAAACTTGATCGTGTCAAAATCAGAGCTTTAAATATTTATAAAAGAATGACCAAACCTGGAGACTAACTCTGACAACGATTAAAGGAAAGTGTACCTATCGAACAGTAGTATAGCTTAGGCAAGACCGGATTATCGAACCCAAAGGAACTAAAAGTACTAATACTAACTTTCTTTTTATTATTTAGCCTTAAAATTAGAGTGAAGATTGCTTTAAACTAAATTGTTGAAGACTTAAACTAAGGATATAAAGACAAGAAGAACGAATTGGAAAATAACTTTAAAGAAAAACTCAGTTGATTGCGACGATACCCTCGTGAAGAATCCACCTAGACTTCACTTATTATCTAACCCTAAATTATATGATTTCTTTACTTAGCTTGATCCGTGAGACTCCCTAACCTATATTAAACCCTCTCTCGAGGCAAATAACGTCTAACCCTAGGTTAATTAGTGGAACTCTCGTTTGTTTACAATAACCCCCTAGGATAGCAGGAAATCGATCAACGGACTCCCATATTAGGTTTCACCCTAATCCGGCAAAATCTTGTAACCCTATCTCTAGGCGTTCGATCAACTTCGCTTAATTATGTTAGATCTACTCTTAGGCAGGGTCAATTCCTCCTCCACCTAAGCACATTAGATTTGGATTAAGCAACATAATTAAGAACAAACTAAGTAATTATCATATAACTTAAAAATCAAATAACAAAATCCATCTAGGTTTCATCCCCTTCAGGTATCTGAGGGGTTTAGTTCATAATGAATAAACAAAAATCGCAAGAGAAAAGATAAAACAAAATATAAGAAAACCCTAAAACCCCCTGAAGGAATTGAAGGAGAATTCCCCCGTCTCGAGTATAATTTCGGCTTCTTGGGATGATCAACTAGCTATCCTCTCGTTATTCCCTAACTCTGACCTTCTCGGCTTGGCTCCTTGGCCTAGCTTTCGATGCCTTTCAAAGGTGGTACTTGGGGGATATATATAGGCTCTTGGAATGCGATTATTTCTCCCTAAGTATCCTTTTTCGACTGAAATTGCTCTTTCCAGCGACAGAGGCACGGCCATGGCATACGCCCGTGTGGATCGAGACCTGACCGTGTTCGAATTTCTAACTTGAGGCACGACCGTGTGTGACGGAGTTGAGGCCGTGCTCTAGGTGTTCGTTGAGGCACGACCGTGTGGACTTTGGGCAGGCCGTGTCAATTTCGTGCTAAGGCCCATTTACTCCGTTTTGGGCCCGTTTCGTGTTCTTTTCATCCTCGGGTGCTTTCCTAGGTATAAGACATGAAAAGAAAGGATTACAAGCACCTTTTTATATAAAAAAAGGAACAAATCATCCAAAAGCATATTAAATGTGAGATTAAAATATGTTACTTTTACGGTTTATCAGTCCCACATTGATACTGATACTGTAATGGGCTAAGGCCCAGCTGAACTGAACTGTCATTGACTTGGGCTTAGGCCCAGACTGTACTTGCCTAAAGGCATGATTGGGCTAAGGCATGACTTGGGTAGGACTTCTGTTTGCATGCTTAAACTGTTACTGATACTGTTATGGGTTAAGGTCCACGCTGATACTGATACTGTAATGGGCTAAGGCCCAACTGAACTAAACTGTCATTGACTTGGGCTTAGGCCCAGACTGTACTTGCCTAAAGGCATGATTGGCTGTTTATTTGCATGGGGTTACACACTGAGTTTTCGTAAACTCACGCCTCTGTTTATCTGTACAGGTAATCCCCAGTCTTAGGTGGATCGGTGCTGCGAGGGATTCGGAAGTGGCCACACAACCGCACCTAGATATATAATTGAGTTTATTTTCTATAAGTTTAATTTGGGTTTTTTATTATGTAATAAAGCCTCTTAATTTTTAACTTTTAATTTGGGAGATTTTACGTATTTTAATTTACATTTGAATAGTAGTAGAACGTGGTTTTCCAAAAGATAATTGGTTTTCAAAACACCACGTTTTCGTAACTTATAATAAAAGCTTCCGCATCAAACTTGGTTTTAAAATATAGTAACAAATTAATATGGTCAATGTTCTACTGAAATAACTTAAGTTTTGAAAGAACAAGATACCCTAAGCTCCGTTTGTTTACCAGTAAAATGTTTTCCGGAAAATGATTTCTGGAAAATGATTTACTTTTCTGGAAAATGATTTACTGAAAATATTTTCTGGTGTTTGGATGAATCTGTGTAAAATATTTTCTGTTGTTTGGCAGATTTCCTGCAAATATTTTCCTGAAAAGCTATTTTTACATATATTAATAATTTTTTATATTTTAAATTGTTTTTACATATATTGAATAAATAAATAAAATTAAATATATAATAATACTCAATTATTAAGCTACATTATTAACCGTCATAAAATGAAAACAACCAAAGTCAAATTTTGTAATTGTGTTAAAAAAATAAAAAACAAGGATTGAATAATTATAAATAAACTTCCAAACCACAATTAATACTAAAAATTAATAATATTATCCAAATACATAAATAGTAGTACACCACATAATAACAACAACATTGTCCAAGTGCATAACTAATATTACACTACATAAAAGTATCAATATCTTCAACCTTGAGAAAATTTTTGAAGCCAAATTTTTTTATGCTTCTTGCTTTTAACTAAAAAAGCTTTGGCCTCGAATTCATGACTCACTAGATAATCAAACACAGAACACAAGAAGTCATCATCAAATCCTTTTTCCTCCATCGACATCACTTGTTTGTAAAGCTGTGGTGTCTTATCCGTAGTAAATTGTTCTAAAGCATTAGCAATTTTCCCAAGTTGTTCACCCACAAATTTAATTTGTTCATCAACGACACTTTCTTGAACATTTTTTCTTTTACGTTTGGATGTGCCAGATGAAGATACATTTGTTCTTACCTCTTCATCCTCTTCATTGCCGCAGTCTAGAGGCACTGAATCTTTGATATCATCATCCAAATCTATGATAGCAAATGTTATGGCAAAACTCCCTGTTGCCATATCTTTGCCAACAACCAAAGCCATTTCATTATAATGATCGATGCTTTTATTCAAAAACCGTTCATACTTCTTATGTGCCTGTTGGATATTATACACAATTAGAATAACAAGTAAAAAATAGTTGAAATATATTTAACATATATATACATATATTACCATCACTGCTGCATCATATGTTACTCTATCACATGTGATCATTTTCATGTTATCATCCCATCCAAAACCACTTTCACCTCGAATTTTGCAAATAATCTGCCACTGGTTTTTTACAATCCTCAAATGATTTTCCACATGCTTCGCATCGCATTGGACTTGGAATCTTTCAGAAATAGCTTGGACAACTCGATAAATGGAAACTGCTTTGAAAGTATTAGAAGGCTTATTTCCTTTCTTAGCCTCATTTGCTAGAATTTCAAGAAAAACATGTTCCATCGGTTTTGTCCACCTAAATTGCTTGGAGGTCCCTTCTTTGTTGCCCTTACCCATTCTACATTAATAATTGTCATTGTCAATCATTACAATATCCAACAAGCTTAAAACATAATAAATTCAATATCTAACAAGCTTAAAACATAATCAATATCTAACAAATTCAAGACATAATAATTTCAAAATCCAACAAACTAAAAATTCAATATCATTATCCAACCAACATTAACAAAAAAAAAACAATTTTAATACTAAACATACATAACATAGAAACAATAACCCTAAGCCCTAAACCTACCTAACATTTCTAGCCATATAATCAGTTCACGTAGTTTGTGCAATTTCGTCTCTCTTAGCAGACCATTCTCTTGCTTCTTCTCTTTCTTCTCGCTCCGTAAGAGTTGGTATTATCAAATCAGACTCAGACTCCTCGTATAATCCTTGATTAAGTAAATCATTAGGATCAACTCCCATTATATGATTATGAATGATACAACAAACCAAAACTATATCTACTTGAGTTTGAAAATTCCAAAATGGTTCAGCATCTAATACAAGAAACCGTGTCTTCAAAATCCCAAAAACACGTTCAATAGTGATTCGCAATGATGAATGTCGAAGACTAAAGAGTTCTTTTGCATTTTCAGGCCCCTGAGCACTAAACTCTTTTAAATGATATCGGGAACCACGATATGGGGTAATATATCGATTTCGGATACCATATCCAACATCAGCAAGATAATATTTACCTACAATTTTACAAAACATAATTAATACTAATAAATTATGAGCTTACTAGAACTAGTTGGTATTTAATAATAACTATCACCTTCCAGAATTCTTAATCCTCTTGGGCGTGAAAGTGCATCACTTAAAACACGAGAATCATGTGCACTACCTTCCCAACCAGCTAGAATATAGGAAAATTTCAAATCAAATGTAATGGCAGCCAATACATTTTGTGTCGTCCCCCCTTTACGGCTACGAAATCTTCCTTGAATGCTAAGTGGAACGGATGCACGAACATGAGTTCCATCTAATACTCCAATACAATCTTTAAAATACGGATAAAACCTTGGATTGTTTCTGATTTCACTAGAAGTTGACTCATCAGGTGATCTAATAACTAGTTTATACAATTTCAAAATAGCTCTCAATACAACCCTGAAGTAACGGTGAACTGTCTCAGTTGATCTATAATATCTAGATCCAATCACTCGAAACCTTACATTATGACCAATTATATGTAAAAATATAACTACTTTCTCCCTAATATTCACAGATTTATTTGATTGTAACAAATTATTCTTACTAAGAATATCACACAAATTGAAAAAGGCAATCGGTCTCATCGTTATCAGATTAATACAATGTTGGTCACCACTATATAAAATACTATTAATATAATTTTCTCTTTCATAATCTCGATTCACACGAGGGTGAGAAGCAATTTCCTTCATAGTTTTTAATTTTAATCCAAAGAGCCCCAAAAGCTAAAACTGAAGCCACGACTCTGAAAATTGCATTTTGATCTTGATTACGATCCATCTACACAAAACAATGCCACACAAATATTTTATAACTACAAAAAAGGTGCAAGCTTTTCATAAGATCGAAATACAAATAAATACAAAGGGGGAAAATTGTTTTAGAAAATATATCAATATAGCAATTTTCAAATTTAAAATTTCCATATAACGGTCAAAAACACGCACGTGGACCCATCAATCCAATCACCTTTCATAAATAATATATGAAAATGAATGATTACTTTTTTATAAATATGATTTAATATTTCCTACTTGGAAATTATTATATATTTTTATACAACATTTATTAATGTTTGTGGAGTTTAAAACCTCCTATTATATGGTACCTTTACCTAATAAAAATTTCACCATGTTACCAACTTCTCAACCAAAATCTATCAATAAACCATAGATATCTTAAATCCTTTATTATGATTCTCAAGTGGTTTTAACATATGAATTTCCAACACGCATCTCAAAACAATTTATCTAAAAAAATGGAAAAAATTTGCAATCCAGAACTACTAACCATCCTCATCAGCATCAAGTCGTAGTAAATACTAAAGTTGGCAGGGAAAATAGCAGAGAGACCATGATAGGAGAGTGGCATGTAGCAATGCAGGATAACCTTTTTCTTGGAGATTATTTTTAAGGACAGTGGTCTCTGTGCTTATTTTCCTTTAAAAGTATCTGATTCGATACACATCGCATTGATATTTCTCCTTTCACTTAAAAAGGACAGCAATATATATATATATATATATATATATATAGCCTTAAAACTCTTATACTAAAACATGGGACATACAAAAGAAGAGGAATGAAAGGTTTTATTTATGTCCAAGATTCATGAAGACAAAAGAATCAAATACAAACTTAGCAGCAAACATCACAATTACAGCCAATGTATTGGATCAGGAAAAGCATCACACGTTTTAATATGTATATACATATATATTGATACATGTATACAAGATGGTAGCAGTTTTATATCTGAGTCAAACAAAAAAAATTGCAAAGGTGATTATTCAAAATCATTTTCAACGAATAAACGGACTTAAAGGCAAAAATTTCCATGCTATACATCTTCAGTGTGAGTAATTTATGTATATCATAGAATCAATGAGAAATTAAGTGAATAAAGGAAAAAGTGAGAGCCGATGTCAGAGTTAGAAGTATAGAATCTGCTGAAACCATTACTTTAATTTTTAACTCCTAGTTCAAAGTTTTGTTACTACGTTCATTAATGCTAACTAGTGTCATAAGATGATTACATTTGCAGGGACATGTTGATGAACAATTCGTGCAGTTGGAGGAACTCCAAGATGATGCCAACCCCAATTTCGTAGAAGAAGTTGTCACCTTATACTACCGTGATTCAGCCAGAATAATCCTTAATATAGAACAGGCACTGTAAGTTCAATTTTCCACTACTTGAGTTATATTAATCTAAGACAAAATGATATATTCTCTTGTTTGTGATGCTGTTGCTCAGGGAGAGGAAGCCTTTTGATTTTAGAAAATTGGATGCCTATATGCATCAGTTCAAAAGAAGCAGTTCAAGGTAAGATATAGGAAAAAGGTCACAATCTTTTATAACATCATCTAGTATATTCTATCAATGCATGATGGTAAATGAGTTAGATGGTAAAAGAGACACAGCTATGGAACACAAGCTCAAGAAAGAAGGCTTTTACTATACATATTTCCATTCTATTGATCTATAGAATTCATTATTGGCTTCTCTGCATTGTTCTTAGATACAACATCAAAGGAGCATCACCTAAAAAACTCATACTAGATAGCTTTCCAGTCCAATAATCTTGTTCTTAAGTTTACAATGCCAAAAGGTTGCCGAACAACTTTTGCACCTTGTCTAATGAGACTAGGACACCCAAGTTACATTCCACTAATTTAAGTAGCATTACTTATTGAGTTGTCCCAGAATCACAGAAGCAAGAACAAAAAAAGTATTTTGGATATCAACTAAACAAACTTGTGTAGAATTAAAACAAGAAAGTGCATTGTTATTTGGATGCAAAATGCCTGACTTATAGGTTGACTAATTAGATTTTGTCTATAACTAATGTCAGATTTTAGCAATTCCTTCATTTAATCAATTATTAATTTTACTTTTCAATATCAGCTAGTCTTTTACAGTAATTTCCATTGCAATTTGCTTTACAATAAAAATAAAAAGCAACCATGTCAAGGATACAACCGAAGTCTAAAAGATCCAATAATGAAATTCAAGAAAAACACCACCTCATTAAAATTTAATTAGAGGGGAAAAAATCCTCAAGCCTGAACGAAACACCAAACAAGGTTGAGCAAGCTAACAAGCCAAAGGCAACCGTAATAAGAAATCATGATATAAGACCTTCGATGAGAAAGCTTTTGAAAGTGTTTTTTAGCTTGAAAACCCAGAAATAGAACAAAAGAAGAGAGAAGGGATAATAAGTGCTAAGTTATGCCAAAATCCATGGCATTCAACGAGCCATCCATACAACCCATTCGAAGAAGAAGAAGATGATGATGATGACGAATTGTTAGGGTTTTGAGGAAATGGGGATTCTGTGATGCTTTCAAGAGATTGCATTTTTTGAGAGGTTTAATTTCATAAAAATAAAAGGAAAAAATTGAGAGAATAAACAGAGAAATATGCACATACCTGGAGGAGATCAGAGATGAAATCTTCCAAAGATTTCAAGACCCATCGAAAGGAGAGATTCCAAGACCCAGCGAAAGGAGGAACCGAAAAAGTCTGAGAAAGAGAGAAAGAGATTTGTTGGCTGAGAAAGAAAGAAGGAAGGAGAAGGAATGAAGAAGGGAAGAAGGAGAACGTACCTGGATGAAGGTGAAAGCTTTGGAAAATGTTTTATCGAAAAAAATTGGTAAGACGTTTTACAGGAATAAAGAAGACATTTTACCCGTGTTTGTAAAATGTTTTCCTTAAGGAAAACATTTTCCATCAACCAAACGCCGGAGAATCTGGAAAATGTTTTCCGGAAAACATTTTCCACCAAACAAACAGAGCCTAAATTTCTATTCAAGATACATAAATGAGGTTTAATAATAAGCATGGATTTTCTAAAGAAACGATATTTTCGAAAAACACTTCAATGTGATGTCACTAGATTCGGCCATAACGTCTGGGCCGGGTTTGGGGTGTTACAATGAACCAAAAAATTATAGCATAACAAGACATTTCTCTAAACCATAAGGATATTAAGCATACAGTTCAAGCAATCTAACAAGTCATCAACAAATACTATTACCTTCTCATATATACATATATACATATATATATATATATATATATACACACTTATAAACAAAATAAGAAAGACCATCAAGATAAAAAAAGAACTTTATAACCAAAAGACGTCCTAGGTACATGCCAAAACCAAAATAAGAGCATCACCAACACTCAGGTTCGGGATTATTGCTGAATGATGAATTGACGTATGAACCGAATAGTACCTAACCTGAACTCGAAAAACAAAACTATACTCTGAGTATAACTCAGTGGTATATCTATAATCCAAACAATGACTATAATATGAAACATAAAGGAGCATAAATTTAGAATGAAAATAACATGAAAATTATCAAGTCAAATAGGCTATTACACATTATCATGTACTCAAAACCATCTCATTTATCTTATATCAACTAAAGTCTATCACATTTTGTGTAACACCCCAAACCCGGCCTAGACGTTACGACCGGATCTGGCATGTCACATGAAAGGAATGTTTAAAAAACTGTGCGTACGTTAAAAAGTTCGTATTCTTTTTGAAACTCCGCGTTTTGTGGTTTGTTTATAAAAGCCGATTTATTCAATGCCCATTTTACAAAGTTGTTATTAATTTGAATAAAATTGTATTTGTTGTGAAAATTGAGTTTAAGTAATTTTTAATAAAAACGGTTTATTATCATTTCAGGAAAATCCCATATTGAACATTAAATAATAAACAGTAACCAAATTGAAAGCTAAAACCAAATAAAACACCAAAGGCCTTATTACATATCAAAATCCCAAAATTAAAAGTAAGTTTAAATATAAGAAACGAGGTTACGAGAAAACATTGCAGGGCCACCACAAGTCTGCCTCGGCTCTCAAATCCGCGATCTAATAGTTACCTAAAACATTTAAAAAAAGAGGGGGTGAGTCATCGAGACTCAGTGTGTAATTCCCCTTACCACGATAATTGGGCCTAAGCCCACAGTAATATATTAGCCCAACGTCATGGCATATCAAGAATGAGTGCAATGCAATTAATCCACATGATTCCACAAATGGGCTTGGCCCCAAATCCACATCAAACCACATATCAGATAATAATGCAAAATGCACCCAACCCAACCTAGGGTCCATCCTCTACACACCCCCGTATCCAACCACAACACACCAGGGGATTACTAAATCGACCCTCCAACCTCTACACACCAATTCGGCAATTAATGCCATCCACCGAGTGGTCGAGCCACTGGTCCACGTGATCAAATCACAATATAATCCACAACGTGACTGTAGTCAACGTCAATCCACGATGAGGCACATAGCCGTCACCAACCACGATGTGGCACAAAGCCGGCACCAACCATGATGAGGCACAGAGCCAGTCATCAATCCACGTGAGGCACATAGCCAACATCAATCCACGATGAGGCACGAAGCTAACATCAATCCACGATGAGGCACATACCCAACATCAATCCACGATGAGGCACGAAGCCAACATCAATCCACGATGTAGCTCAAGGCTGACATCAATCCACGTACATAAATGTACACCCTGCCCTTCATCAAATATATCCCGAACCCCATGCACATGCAGCATAATATAATGATTCGTGTATGCAGTATGACTTGTATGCAGATCATATAAGTTCCACCTAGTCTAGTTCAACATATACTAAACAATCATACAATTTACTCATTTGGGCCCACGGGCCCATTGGGCCCACTTCGGCCCATCGTGGCCTAAGCAGCCCAACCCACAAGAATACTACTGGTGGCCTCAGCTATCGCGTCAAAGCCCCACACGTGCGTTCGCACGCTCGTGTGGCTACTATTGCCGTGACCGGCACTTCGGCATTTGCCGCTCTACAACTAGAGTAGAGAGAGTTACACACCTGATAGAACTCTGGTGTTAATCCGCGCTCCGACCACTCCTGTGCCCAAACGCCCTCCAAGATGTGTTTACTCTCCTCCTAGGATGCTCTTTATATAGCTAGCTCTTCACCTTCATTCTTTGTGTCTTTCCGATGTGGGATCCCTTCGCTAGTAGAGTTTAAATTCAACTGAAACTCTTGCCGTCCAATCCGCAAAATAAATACTCCCTTGCTTCTCATGAGATTCGAACCCAGGCTCCCTTGTAGCATAATCCACGCTGCTAACCACTTGGACACAAGCTCCTCTTGTGTCTTAAACCATGCGCAACTAAATATAAACTATGGCCCAAATTCTAAGATCCAAGTAAAAAGAAACCAAAATGCAAAAGCCAAGACTTGAACCTTGGACCTCCTTCCTTCCTTGTGGCGTCACCCCCTTGCTCCCTAAGTGGCATCACTTTGTCACTACACCACACACTCCACTTGTGTCATTTTCTCCATATTTTATTCTTAAGGCCTACCTGCCAACTTCCAGGGTTTTTTTCACCTAAAACCAAAATTTCCCCAAAGCCAATATTTGATCCCGGGACTTCATAGAAGCCCTCTAACCTTCCAAAATCACTTATCTAAAAGATCCAACTTGTATTTAAGCCAATCTCTTGTTCTTCGAAAATTTGAACGCTACTACGCTCAAGGCCCATTGGGCCCAATCCTACTAGGCCCGATTTTAGGATGTCACAAATCTACCCTCCTCAAAGAAATTTCGTCCTCGAAATTTCCAACTAACTAACAGTCACACACCCTAACCTACCACACTACGCTCTTGCTGCGCACTCTGATCTTAATAAAACTAATATACTTTTAACTAGAATTTAGAACTCCTACACATAACCAACTATCTAACACCGGAGTAAACAGATATTTTCCACACATACATACAATTCCTATATTCAAGCATTACATCCACACATCGCAGAATAAATATAATCATTCGGCATATAATAGAATATAGTAAAAAGGAAACTTACGGATTTGGTGCCGGAGACTCGGGTGCCATACTTACAGAAAAGATATATATATATTTTCTAAACCATCCTTTGGAAACATTTTTGAACCCAAACTCACAGCTGAGTTTTTGAACCTGGCTCTGATACCACGATTGTAACACCCCAAACCCGGCCTAGACGTTACGATCGGATCTGGCATGTCACATGAAAGGAATGTTTAAAAAACTGTGCGTACGTTAAAAAGTTCGTATTCTTTTTTAAACTCCGCGTTTTGTGGTTTGTTTATAAAAGCCAATTTATTCAATGCCCATTTTACAAAGTTGTTATTAATTTGAATAAAATTGTATTTGTTGTGAAAATTGAGTTTAAGTAATTTTTAATAAAAACGGTTTATTATCATTTCAAGAAAATCCCATATTGAACATTAAATAATAAACATTAACCAAATTGAAAGCTAAAACCAAATAAAATACCAAAGGCCTTATTACATATCAAAATCCCAAAATTAAAAGTAAGTTTAAATATAAGAAACGAGGTTACGAGAAAATATTGCAGGGCCACCACAAGTCTGCCTCGGCTCCCAAATCCGCGATCTAATAGTTACCTGAAACATTTAAAAAAAGAGGGGGTGAGTCATCGAGACTCAGTGTGTAATTCCCCTTACCACGATAACTGGGCCTAAGCCCATAGTAATATATTAGCCCAACGTCATGGCATATCAAGAATGAGTGCAATGCAATTAATCCACATGATTCCACAAATGGGCTTGGCCCCAAATCCACATCAAACCACATATCAAATAATAATGCAAAATGCACCCAACCCAACCTAGGGTCCATCCTCTACACACCCCCGTATCCAACCACCACACACCAGGGGATTACTAAATCGGCCCTCTAACCTCTACACACCAATTCGGCAATTAATGCCATCCACCGAATGGTCGAGCCACTGGTCCACGTGATTAAATCACAATATAATCCACAACGTGACTATAGTCAACGTCAATCCACGATGTAGCCCGCAGCTAACATCAATCCACGATGAGGCACATAGTCGTCACCAACCACGATGTGGCACAAAGCCGACACCAACCATGATGAGGCACAGAGCCAGTCATCAATCCACGTGAGGCACATAGCCAACATCAATCCACGATGAGGCACATAGCCAACATCAATCCACGATGAGGCACGAAGCCAACATCAATCCACGATGTAGCTCAAGGCTGACATCAATCCACGTACATAAATGTACACCCTGTCCTTCATCAAATATATCCCGAACCCCATGCACATGCAGCATAATATAATGATTCGTGTATGCAGTATGACATGTATGCAGATCATATACCAAAGATAACCCGAATTACCATCATAATCAGAATAACAAATACGACATAATCAAGCTAATCAACCTCTAAGGGTATAACAGTAATTTTACCTACCAAGGGCATTTTTGTAATTTACTCTTCAAGGGTATTTTGGTAATTTACCCACTAAGGGTATTTCAGTAATTTCGCACCTGGAATGGCCTTTCTGAAGGCCCAATGTCGCCCCGAGCGACTCAACTACCATTTCTGGTTGTACCGGACGATTGGGCCTAAAACCTGATTTCAGCCCATCTGGGCCCACACGCTCGTGTGGCCCACCTAGCACAAATCTAGCCATGTATATAAGTTCCACCTAGTCTAGTTCAACATATACTAAACAATCATGCAATTTACTCATTTGGGCCCACGGGCCCATTGGGCCCACTTCGGCCCATCGTGGCCCAAGCAGCCCAACCCACAAGAATACTACTGGTGGCCTCAACTATCGCGTCGAAGCCCCACACGTGCACTCGCACGCTCGTGTGGCTACTATTGCCGTGATCGGCACTTCGGCATTTGCCGCTCTACAACTAGAGTAGAGAGAGTTACACACCTGATAGAACTCTGGTGTTAATCCGCGCTCCGACCACTCCTGTGCCCAAACGCCCTCCAAGATGTGTTTACTCTCCTCCTAGGATGCTCTTTATATAGCTAGCTCTTCACCTTCATTTGTTTTTCCGATGTGGGATCCCTTCGCCAGTAGAGTTTAAATTCAACTGAAACTCTTGCCGTCCAATCCGCAAAATAAATACTCCCTTGCTTCTCATGAGATTCGAACCCAGGCTCCCTTGTAGCATAATCCATGTTGCTAACCACTTGGCCACAAGCTCCTCTTGTGTCTTAAACCATGCGCAACTAAATATAAACTATGGCCCAAATTCTAAGATCCAAGTAAAAAGAAACCAAAATGCAAAAGCCAAAACTTGAACCTTGGACCTCCTTCCTTCCTTGTGGCGTCACCCCCTTGCTCCCTAAGTGGCGTCACTTTGTCACTACGCCACACACTCCACTTGTGTCATTTTCTCCATATTTTATTCTTAAGACCTACCTGCCAACTTCCAGGGTTTTTTTCACCTAAAACCAAAATTTCCCAAAGCCAATATTTGATCTCGGGACTTCATAGAAGCCCTCTAACCTTCCAAAATCACTTATCTAAAAGATCCAACTTGCATTTAAGCCAATCTCTTGTTCTCCGAAAATTTAAACGCTACTACGCTCAAGGCCCATTGGGCCCAATCCTACTAGGCCCAATTTTAGGATGTTAAAAATCTACCCTCCTCAAAGAAATTTGGTCCTCGAAATTTCCAACTAACTAACAGTCGCACACCCTAACCTACCACACTACGCTCTTGCTGCGCACTCTGATCTTAATAAAACTAATATACTTTTAACTAGAATTTAGAACTCCTACACATAACCAACTATCTAACACCGGAGTAAACAGATATTTTCCACACATACATACAATTCCTATATTCAAGCATTACATCCACACATCACAGAATAAATATAATCATTCAGCATATAATAGAATATAGTAAAAAGGAAACTTACGGATTTGGTGCCGGAGACTCGGGTGCCATACTTACAGAAAAGATATATATATATTTTCTAAACCATCCTTTGGAAACATTTTTGAACCCAAACTCACAGCTGAGTTTTTGAACCTGGCTCTGATACCACGATTGTAACACCCCAAACCCGGCCTAGACGTTACGATCGGATCTGGCATGTCACATGAAAGGAATGTTTAAAAAAACTGTGCGTACGTTAAAAAGTTCGTATTCTTTTTTAAACTCCGCGTTTTGTGGTTTGTTTATAAAAGCCAATTTATTCAATGCCCATTTTACAAAGTTGTTATTAATTTGAATAAAATTGTATTTGTTGTGAAAATTGAGTTTAAGTAATTTTTAATAAAAACGGTTTATTATCATTTCAAGAAAATCCCATATTGAACATTAAATAATAAACAGTAACCAAATTGAAAGCTAAAACCAAATAAAATACCAAAGGCCTTATTACATATCAAAATCCAAAAATTAAAAGTAAGTTTAAATATAAGAAACGAGGTTACGAGAAAACATTGCAGGGCCACCACAAGTCTGCCTCGGCTCCCAAATCCGCGATCTAATAGTTACCTGAAACATTTAAAAAAAGAGGGGGTGAGTCATCGAGACTCAGTGTGTAATTCCCCTTACCACGATAACTGGGCCTAAGCCCACAGTAATATATTAGCCCAACGTCATGGCATATCAAGAATGAGTGCAATGCAATTAATCCACATGATTCCACAAATGGGCTTGGCCCCAAATCCACATCAAACCACATATCAGATAATAATGCAAAATGCACCCAACCCAACCTAGGGTCCATCCTCTACACGTATCCAACCACCACACACCAGGGGATTACTAAATCGGCCCTCCAACCTCTACATACCAATTCGGCAATTAATGCCATCCACCGAATGGTCGAGCCACTGGTCCACGTGATTAAATCACAATATAATCCACAACGTGACTGTAGTCAACGTCAATCCACGATGTAGCCCGCAGCTAACATCAATCCACGATGAGGCACATAGCCGTCACCAACCACGATGTGGCACAAAGCCGACACCAACCATGATGAGGCACAAAGCCAGTCATCAATCCACGTGAGGCACATAGCCAACATCAATCCACGATGAGGCACATAGCCAACATCAATCCACGATGAGGCACGAAGCCAACATCAATCCACGATGTAGCTCAAGGCTGACATCAATCCACGTACATAAATGTACACCCTGTCCTTCATCAAATATATCCCGAACCCAATGCACATGCAGCATAATATAATGATTCGTGTATGCAGTATGACATGTATGCAGATCATATACCAAAGATAACCCGAATTACCATCATAATCAGAATAACAAATATGACATAATCAAGCTAATCAACCTCCAAGGGTATAACAGTAATTTTACCTACCAAGGGCATTTTCGTAATTTACCCTTCAGGGGTATTTTGGTAATTTACCCACTAAGGGTATTTTAGTAATTTCGCACCTGGAATGGCCTTTCTGAAGGCCCAATGTCGCCCCAAGCGACTCAACTACCATTTCTGGTTGTACCGGACGATTGGGCCTAAAACCCGATTTCAGCCCTTTTGGGCCCACACGCTCGTGTGGCCCACCTAGCACAAATCTAGCCATGTATATAAGTTCCACCAAGTCTAGTTCAACATATACTAAACAATTATACAATTTACTCATTTGGGCCCACGGGCCCATTGGGCCCACTTCGGCCCATCGTGGCCCAAGCAGCCCAACCCACAAGAATACTACTGGTGGCCTCAACTATCGCGTCGAAGCCCCACACGTGCACTCGCACGCTCGTGTGGCTACTATTGCCGTGATCAGCACTTCGGCATTTGCCGCTCTACAACTAGAGTAGAGAGAGTTACACACCTGATAGAACTCTGGTGTTAATCCACGCTCCGACCACTCCTGTGCCCAAACGCCCTCCAAGATGTGTTTACTCTCCTCCTAGGATGCTCTTTATATAGCTAGCTCTTCACCTTCATTTGTCTTTCCGATGTGGGATCCCTTCGCCAGTAGAGTTTAAATTCAACTGAAACTCTTGCCGTCCAATCCGCAAAATAAATACTCCCTTGCTTCTCATGAGATTCGAACCCAGGCTCCCTTGTAGCATAATCCACGCTGCTAACCACTTGGCCACAAGCTCCTCTTGTGTCTTAAACCATGCGCAACTAAATATAAACTATGGCCCAAATTCTAAGATCCAAGTAAAAAGAAACCAAAATGCAAAAGCCAAGACTTGAACCTTGGACCTCCTTCCTTCCTTGTGGCGTCACCCCCCTTGCTCCCTAAGTGGCGTCACTTTGTCACTATGCCACACACTCCACTTGTGTCATTTTCTCCATATTTTATTCTTAAGGCCTACCTGCCAACTTCCAGGGTTTTTTTCACCTAAAACCAAAATTTCCCCAAAGCCAATATTTGATCTCGGGACTTCATAGAAGCCCTCTAACCTTCCAAAATCACTTATCTAAAAGATCCAACTTGCATTTAAGCCAATCTCTTGTTCTCCGAAAATTTAAACGCTACTACGCTCAAGGCCCATTGTGACCGTAGTCAACGTCAAATCACAATATAATCTACAACGTGACCGTAGTCAACGTCAATCCACGATGTAGCCCGCAGCTAATATCAATCCACGATGAGGCACATAGCCGTCACCAACCACGATGTGGCACAGAGCCGACACCAACCATGATAAGGCACAGAGCCAGTCATCAATCCACGTGAGGCACATAGCCAACATCAATCCACGATGAGGCACATAGCCAACATCAATACACGATGAGGCACATAGCCAACATCAATCCACGATGAGGCATGAAGCCAACATCAATCCACGATGAGGCACATAGCCAACATCAATCCACGATGAGGCACGAAGCCAACATCAATCCACGATGTAGCTCAAGGCTGACATCAATCCACGTACATAAATGTACACCCTGTCCTTCATCAAATATATCCCGAACCCCATGCACATGCAGCATAATATAATGATTCGTGTATGCAGTATGACATGTATGCAGATCATATACCAAAGATAACCCGAATTACCATCATAATCAGAATAACAAATATGACATAATCAAGCTAATCAACCTCCAAGGGTATAACAGTAATTTTACCTACCAAGGGCATTTTCGTAATTTACCCTTCAGGGGTATTTTGGTAATTTACCCACTAAGGGTATTTCAGTAATTTTACACCTGGAATGGCCTTTCCGAAGGCCCAATGTCGCCCCGAGCGACTCAACTACCATTTCTGGTTGTACCGACTGATTGGGCCTAAAACCCGATTTCGGCCCATCTGGGCCCACACGCTCGTGTGGCCCACCTAGCACAAATCTAACCATGTATATAAGTTCCACCTAGTCTAGTTCAACATATACTAAACAATCATACAATTTACTCATTTGGGCCCACGGGCCCATTGGGCCCACTTCGGCCCATCGTGGCCCAAGCAGCCCAACCCACAAGAATACTACTGATGGCCTCAACTATCGCGTCGAAGCCCCACATGTGCGCTCGCACGCTCGTGTGGCTACTATTGCCGTGACCGGCACTTCGGCATTTGCCGCTCTACAACTAGAGTAGAGAGAGTTACACACCTGATAGAACTCTGGTGTTAATCCGCGCTCCGACCACTCCTGTGCCCAAACGCCCTCCAAGATGTGTTTACTCTCCTCCTAGGATGCTCTTTATATAGCTAGCTCTTCACCTTCATTCTTTGTGTCTTTCCGATGTGGGATCCCTTCGCCAGTAGAGTTTAAATTCAACTGAAACTCTTGTCGTCCAATCCGCAAAATAAATACTCCCTTGTTTCTCATGAGATTCGAACCCAGGCTCCCTTGTAGCATAATCCACGCTACTAACCACTTGGCCACAAGCTCCTCTTGTGTCTTAAACTATGCGCAACTAAATATAAACTATGGCCCAAATTCTAAGATCCAAGTAAAAAGAAACCAAAATGCAAAAGCCAAGACTTGAACCTTGGACCTCCTTCCTTCCTTGTGGCGTCACCTCCTTGCTCCCTAAGTGGCGTCACTTTGTCACTACGCCACACACTCCACTTGTGTCATTTTCTCCATATTTTATTCTTAAGGCCTACCTGCCAACTTCCAGGGTTTTTTTCACCTAAAACCAAAATTTTCCCAAAGCCAATATTTGATCCCGGGACTTCATAGAAGCCCTTTAACCTTCGAAAATCACTTATCTAAAAGATCCAACTTGCATTTAAGCCAATCTCTTGTTCTCCGAAAATTTAAACGCTACTACGCTCAAGGTCCATTGGGCCCAATCCTACTAGGCCCAATTTTAGGATGTTACATTAATCATACAAATCGTATAAGATACATTTCATCTCAAAATACAATTTCGTGTGTTCATGGAACATAACATATTAATCTTCCCAATTCAATCCACAATTCACATTTCATTTTCCATTTCTAATTTCATTTCTTGTTCTTTTTGCCATATCAAAATCATATAATCCATTTCATCCTTTATATCCCTATTAAAACGACTCAGACTTAAATGAATACATGGATTTAACCAACACACCAGTTTCACACCAAGTGCCCCATTGGATAAATCCAAAGTAAATAGTTGTGCCCAGTGCTATCAAATTGATTGACACCTAATGTCTCATCTTTAAACCGAAGCAAATTGGCACCTATAGCCTCATCGACTTGTAGTCGAAGAAATCCCTAAACTATTCCTATCCTATGGTATGCCAACTATATCTGACTCTGTCCGAACAGTTAATAGAGTTATCATTTCATAATCCAATACCAACGAATGTCTTAATTTCACAATTATTTCAATCAAGTAAATATTTATTCAATATATACAGTAGCCATAATTATCCCAATTCATACTCGATTTCCATAAATAATAAAAATACACATATTTATCAAACATATTCATTTCAATCCTCATAATCGTTATTCGATTCAAATCATCCCAAGTGAACAAGAATTCTCACCTCATATTCTTACCATGAATGAAAATAATCAATATGCATCAATTTATAATTAGTTTGGATTATAGAAATACAAACCATAAACTCCGATCTAATCGTCAATGACTATATCTTTTCCTTTCTTTTTCGAGGAATCTGGGTTGATGTTAGCTACGGAATAAAACAAACAACACATTTCATCAACACACAGACAATTTCACATTCAATTTCTAATTTATGTAATTGATGAATTTTATTCAATTTAGTCCCTAAAATCGAGACTAACAAAACTTTCACATTTAACTCCGAATTTTTATACCAATTTCACTCTAAGCCTAATTTAACTTTCTATTTCTCACTTCTACCCCAAAAATTTTGAAATTTTTACAATTTGCTCCCTAATGCACAAATTCATGAATTGACTTTACAATTCAGTACTTTATCAATTCTAAACTTAAAATCTATCAAAATAACACCTCAAACTTCAACTATTCAACAATGGTAACCTTCTAAATCTTTAAAAGTATTAGAAATTATGACATGGATCAGCTAGTTTGAGGTACCAGGATTCTGAAAACATAAAAATTACAAGAAAAAGACAAAATTGATCTAACCAAATTGAGCTTGGAATATTAAATCCCTATATCGTGCGTTCTCTCCTTTATTTCTTTTTGCTTCGAAGTGAGAATAAAATGAAATTTCTCTTTCAATCCACTAGGTTGTTTGTTAAACTTTGTCTATTTGTTTTATTATATTTTATTATACTTTTTATTTTATAATTTAATTTAACCATTATAAATAATATAACATACATACATTTTTTTTCATTAACAGGCCATGCATTAAGATTTTGGGAATATTTATTATTTTACCCATTTATTTAAGTTATAATTAATAATTCCTTAGTAAATTGCACTTTTATGAATTATGCAATTTTGTCCCTATACTCAAATTAAGCATTAATTCAACGAAATTACCTAACCTAAATTCAATACACTTCTAATATAATTCTGTAAATATTTAATAAAAATATTTACGAGTTCGATTTATGGATTTGGGGTTTCAAAATCATATTTTCTAACACCACTGGCTTTCAGGTCGTTACACTTCCTAAGGTGCTCATCATGTCCGAGTTTGGTTTTGGAGTAAACTAGGATATCATCGATAAACACAACCACGAAGGGTTAGAACAATTGATTAATTAGATCCATGAAAACGATAGGAGTGTTGGTTATACCGAATGGTATTACAAGGTATTCACAGTGGCCCATAACGGGTTCTAAAAGCAATTTTGGGTACATCCACCTCCTTCACCTTAAGTTGAAAATACCCTAACCTTAGATCTATTTTGGAAAACAAAATTGCATCTCTAAATTGGTTGACCAGATCATCAATCCTATGCAAAGGATATTTATTTTTGAAGGTTAGCTTGTTTAATTATCGGTAATCTATATATAACCTTAGGGAACCATATTTCTTATTCACGAATAGGATCAAAGCTCCCCATGGAGAAACACTAGGTCTAATAAACCTGTGATTCAAAAGCTCCTAAAGTTGTATTTTCAGCTCTTGTAACTCCTTAGGCGCCATGCAATAGGGAGCAATGGACACCGAAGCGATTCATTGCAACAATTCAATTTCGAATTCTACCTCACGATCTGGGCTAATCTTAGCAACTCCTTGGGAAACGCATCTGGGAATTTCCTAACAATTTGAATGCTATCTAAGGTGGTACAATCGGCATTCCCATCAATCACATAAGCTAAATAAGCTTCACACTCCTTACAAACTAGCTATTCAATGACCATAGCAGATATTACATTTGACAAATAATCTCGTCGCTCACTACCACAACAATTTCTCTACCCTTGGTTGTTTTCAAAGTTACCCTCTTAGAGGCACAATCTAGCTAAGTTGATGTTCTACTAACCAGTCCATACATAGAATTAGATCAAACTCCCTAAATGGTAACTCCATAAGATCTGCGAGAAACAATACCCCTTAATCCTCCAACAGACATCTCCTATAGATTTTTTTTTTATGATGACGAGTTGTCCTATGGGGCTTACTACAGTTACATCAGTAATGGTTTTCTCTACCCCAACACCCAATTTTTCAGACATTTTACAAGAAACATAAGAGTGGATGGGTCCTATATCAATCAAGGCAAAGTATAAGGCAAAATTAATAGTAAAAATACCTACATGGCATCGAACGCATCTCTTTCCTCATGTCCCCTAACAACATAAAAAATGGGTTGTTTAGCTTCAATTCTATTTATAGCGCATGGCTACAATGTTCGTAGCCTGGTTCTACCTACGGCCTCGCAACCTGGTTCTACCTACAGTGTTCGCAGTCTGATTTTAGGTCTAATTTTGGGTCAGAGCTTGCGATCGACCACTTTGTCGAGGGTATTCCCTTGCCATATGCTCCATCGACCCATATTTAAAGCAAGCACCCAATTATTTCCAGCACTCACCCAGATGTCACTTCCCACAATGCTTACAGGTGTTGAGCTCATCCCTAGAGTTACTCACCATAACATTTTGTTGTGATCTACCCTCTCTAGTTCGTTTTATAATACGAGAGTTTTTATAATACGAGAGTTTGAATCAGCGAAACCAGAATCTCTCTTAGATGGGACCCTACTTTTCTCCCTTCGTTCGAGATTTACCTACTTGATTTCCTCTACAATCTTGGCTTTCTCCACTAGGCTTTCAAACACCCTTTCCTAGTGTAGAGCAACCTGTATCTTAAGGTCAAATCATAGTATGGAAAATCTTATACCCTTTTTTAAACACCGTTTTCAAATCTTACACATTTATCCTGCTCTATGGAAACCATTCCCTGAGCACAATGATTAAGCCTCAGAAATTCAACCTCATATTTCGCCAGCGAGCCTTCACATACCTTGTGCCCACATATTTCTTTTGGAAGGCCTCCTGAAAGTATTCCCAGTTAATATGATTAACCTATATGCCCTTAAGGACATAGTGCCCTTTAGCTTTTGCTCCGGAGTATAATCTAAGTCCTCCAGAATCCTTTCTATTGACTTAATCCAATATTTAGCTATAGTAGGAATTGTACCAACAACGCTTTTGAACATTTTTGCCCTATTCGATCAGAGTCTCTTCGCAACAGATCCGCGACTCCCCGGTCCAATTTGGGCTCCAACAACCCTTTGCAACACCCTCAGAATTGCTTGTGTCATTGTAACACCCCTAGCCCGTTTTCGTTGTCGAATTACGGTGATGAAGTATTTCGACACATCACAAATCCGATGACAACATAAAACCATAGAAATATTAATTTAAATATCAAATATTAAAAAAAATCTTTATTCATAGCATATATATTAATACAGGCCTTAAATCGAGTTTACGGAACCTAAAAATCAATTTCGAAAGAATTAGGGACTAATTAGAAACTAAATAAAAAATGTAGAAAAACTGAAAATAGGGGTCACATGCCCATGTGACAGAGCCCAGGCTGTGTGGATCAGGGACATGGCCATGTTGCCAAACCGTGTACAAGTCAAGAATAGGGGCACACGGTCATGTTGCCAGCCATGTGTAAGGACCCGATAGTCACGGGTAATCGAAAAGTGTATTTTCGGGTCTCCATTTTTGTAAAATGGACTCGTAAGTATTTATTATAAATATTTACGAAGTTATTTGTGTGGTTAATTAGGTCTTGGTTAGGTGAATTAGCTTGAATTAAGAGTAATTAGGAAAAAGGACTAAATTGTACAAAGGGTGAAAGTTGAATTATAGATTAAAGAAAAAGTAAAAGGACTAAATAAGCAATTAAGCCTTAATTAACAAGTGTATGGTGATTGTGTGTACATGTGTAAAAATAATATATATGTTTAAAATAATAAAATAAGAATTACTTAATATTTAAGTATATATATATTATTATACTAATAATTAAAGAATAACTAAATAAAATAAAAGAAAAAGAAAAAGAACAAAGTAGAACGAAACAGAGAAGAAAAAGGAGAGAAAAAAATTAGGATTTTCAAGGGTTCAAAGCTTAATTGGTAAGTCAATTTAGTCCATTTTCTTATAATTTTTATGTTTTTAGAATCCTAGAACTAAATACTACCCAACCCATGTCAAAATTTTAGAAATTATTGAGTTTTTAAATGTTGCTTATGTTGAATAATTAGAATATTAGGGACTAAATTGATAGATTTTTAAGTTAGAAATGAAAAAGGATTGAATTGTAGAATAAATAGTAAATTTTGAGTAAAAGGGACTCAATTTTGAAATTTTCAAAATTTAGGGATTTAAGTGAAATTAGAGAGTTGAATTTTAGTCTAAAGTGGAAATTGAATGGAAATATGGAATTAATTTTGAAGAAAGAAAGTTAGTCTCGGTTTAGGGATTAAATTAAAAATTAGGCAAATGTTGAACAAAAATTGAAATATCCAATGTGAAATTGTATTGATTGATGAATTTCAATTGTTTCAATTTTGTAGCTAACATTGTGCCGGAAACCTCGGCTAAGAAAGGAAAAGATAAAGTCGACAAGGAGTAGCTCAGAAAATTCTGGTTTGTATTTCTGTACTCCAAATCTAATTATTAATTGTTGTATTTTGATTTAATGTTTATGGTAAGTGATTGAGGTGGGTATATTACATTTTGATATTGAATTGAATTGAATTCATTGTACATGTGATTATATGGAAAATTGATATTTGATATTGATTGTTATTGAATTGTGAAATTGAAACCCTATTAACTGTATCGGGCTGAGTCGGATATAGATGGCATGCCATAGGATTGGAAGAGTTCAGGGATTACTTCGACCTTGAGTTAATGAGACACTGGGTTTCAATCTATTACTTCGGATTAATTCGATGAGGTACTGGGTACCGATTTACTTCGATTTAACCGATGAGACACTGGGTGTCAACTTATTACTTCGAATTATCCGATGAGGTACTGGGTAATAAATTGGTGTGTTTTGGTTGGATCCGTGTATCCGTCCAAGTCCGAGTCGTATTAATAGGGGTAATTAAAAGAAGTGATATTATGAAAGGTATTTGGAAATACCGAATATGAATGGAAATGATACATATGAATTGTGTAACATGTTGTAAAAAGCTAATTGAGATAGCAAATGATTTGAATTGAATGTATTATGAATAAATTGATAAATTGAAATGACTACTGTTAATATATGATAAAATGTGTATGTTATATTATTTTACTTAAAGTATTAGATTATAAAAATACCACTGAGTTTATACTCAGCGTATGATTTATTTTCCGTGCACAGGTTAGGTACTTAAGTTGATCGTCGATTCAGAATCCATCAACGATCCCAAACTCAAAACGTGGTGAAGTGTATTTTTTTGTGTCGGCATGTACCTAGGCGTCCAAATGTTAACTATATTATGGATTGATTGTAAATATGATGATAAGTTAATTTTGGGTTGGTTATATATAAATATATGCTTATGTTTGAGGTCATAATATGACATGTTTAAATTGATGTTCAAATTGATATAATATAGGTAAAATAGGTTAAAATTTGCATGTTTACAAATTTGATTTGAATGAGGTCTTATTGATATGTTTTGATAATAAAATTGTGGTACCTATGAGGATACATTGGTTAGGCACCTAGGATGTCTATTTTGACATGTTTTGAATGTGTGTAATTGTGTTTTGAATTGGTTGAATATATAGATTTTGAGTTGCTTAGTGTACAAGATTGCAAGTAATGGTAAACTTGTTGTTTAAGGTTCATTTTGAGTCCAGCGGCCAGACACACGGGCGTGTGACTAGACCGTGTGAGATACACTGCTAACACATGAGCATGTGGTTTGGCTGTATGTCCCCTGCAACCTTAGAATTTCAAAACAGAATGCCCAGGTATTTTCACACGGGCAGAGACACGGGCGTGTGTCTCAGCCGTGTGTGACACACGGCCTAGTACAAGGGCGTGTGACCTATGTTTCTTTGAAAAATCTTGATGTTTTTGGAAAATTTTCTTGAGTACCCGGTTTAGTCCCAGTTTGTTTTCTAACACATATTTTGGGCCTTGAAGGCTCATAAAAGGGACAATTTGGTTAATTTATTACATGTATGCTAAATGATTTGGAAATGATCGTATTTGATCCGTTAAGTCCGGTAATGCTCCATAACTCTGTTCCGGCAACGGATAAGGGTTAGGGGTGTTGCACCGTGTGTAACACCCCAAACCCGGCCCAAACACTACAATCGGATCTGGCATGTCACTCAAAGATTTTTGTAGAAGATGTCGCAATTTCGGGAAAACTTAATAACTTGATGAGTTTAAATAGGGTATAAAGTTCATTCGTTGTTTTATGAATTAAAACCAAAACCTTAGTACATGCCTTAGTTTAATTAAAATTTAAGTGTCTAACAATAATAAAAGCCCAAATTAAAACCCAAAATAAAGTATAATAGTCTAGTGGCCCAAGGCCTTATTACAATGAAATTTAAAATAATTAAAATATCAAATAATAAACTAAAGTCTTTTTGCTGAATCCAAATGTTCTTTGGCATGGCCACCTTGCTCTCCTCTCCAGCCCGGTCGATTCGCTAAGTGTCACCTGAAATTGTTAAAATAATAGGGTGAGTCACGAAACTCAGTGTGCAACCCTCGTGCACCATCAGATTGGGCCTTGGCCCACAGATCAGAAGATATCACAAAACATAATAGATAACATACATAAAACCCAACCCAATCCTAGGTTTCCATCCGCTACACACCACCCTTACCTGCCAATCACACCATTGAGGATTTCTACAATCAACCCACACCGCTACACACCATCGATGGCAGTCATGCTGCACATTGTCAGAGTTGTGACAGAGTCACCAGGCTGAAATGGCAGAAACCACCAGAAACAGAGTTGTGACAGAGTCACCAGGTTGAAATGGCATAAGCCACTAGAACAAATCACTTCTCCTATCAATCACCCAACCCCAAGCATATATAAAACAATCGACATATATTACATATCGTTTTAACAGAATCATTCACTGATGAATGGTAGAATTCACTAACCTGATATTTAGCCTTTACCCTTCTTGGGTTTCCAAACGTTATGTCGGGATTTCGGCATTTAACAGAGCATAGCAGATTTATTACATATATATATATATAAGCAATCAGTCTAATGGTGTGAGAAGTTACACACCTGATTAATGTCGATACTCTTGCTAAACCGATCTACAACTTGCTCAAAAAGCCGGAAAGATATGGAAATAGGGCCTCTCCTATATTCGGCCATGGTTAGTGTTCTACCTGATTTTATATATTAAAATTAATAGATTTCCTTACCTTGAAATCCCGAAAGTACCACGATTCAAGTATTACTGAACTTATGACTTAAAGATCTACGCGATTGACTCCTCTTCAGATCCCAGAATGCTGAAAATAAGAGAGAAATAAAAGATTAGTTTCTAAATAGCCATTCGGCTAGAGACTTTGAAAAGCCGAAAAACATTGAAATCCCAAAATTGACACTTACCTATTGTTTCCTTCAAAATTCGGCACAAGCAGACTCCACTGAAGAGAATTCAACAACTTCAGGAGGTGAGATCCAAGAATTTCAGCTTTTAGAAGATTTAAGAATTGAAGAGATAGCTAAGAGAGATTCGGCCAATGAATATTAAGGAGAAGAATAGATGTAGTTTCGGCTTTTAGAGATTAGAAGAAGAATAACAATAAAGGTTAAAAGATTCAGCCAACCAAGAAATTTCAGAGAAGAAGAAAGGGTGAAGAAAATGATGGTTTTCGGCTTTTAAGAGGAAGAAGATGAGAAAAGAAAATAAAAGAGAGGCTTCAAAATTTCGGCTCACCCTCTTTCCATATAGAAAAACCGATTCCTCCCCTTAGCAGAGATTGATTTTCGGCCAACACTGCCACTCATGATAGCTTCTATCCCTTTTCCCTTATCTTAATCTGTTATCTCCTCAAAAATAGCCCTAATTCCTCTCTTCGTTATCTGCCTATTATCCTCATAATTAAACATAATAAAATCTCCTAAAAATTAGCCTTGTTCCGTCCCCCTTTACTCATTTAAGGGTCGAATTTTAGCCCTAACACTTGGGCTTCAAGCTGCTAGAATTTGGGCCTTCCTCATGCACAAGTGACGCCAACTCCTCTTCCTCCTAGTGGCACCATTTCCTTTGGGCCACAAGCCCAATATGCCCCTTAAACTACTAAAACTTCAATTTAAACCCCTAGAGTGTCTGAACAAAATATTTAAAACAAGGCCTCAGCCCAATTTGAGCCCCATTTGTACCTCAAATTCTCAAATTAAAGTTTTAAGCATTCAAACACATAAAATGCACAGACCCAATTATTCAGGATGTTACAGTTCTACCCCCCTTAAAATAAATTTCGACCTCGAAATTTACCTGCTCAAAAGAGGTGAGGATACTGCTGTTGCATAACACCCACTGGCTCCCACTTCGCCTCTTCTGCACCGTGATTTCGCCACAAAACTTTGACCAAAGGGACAGACTTCCTTCTCAACACTTTTACGTCTCGATCCAAGATTTGCACTGGTTCCTCCTCAAAAGATAAATCTAGCCTTACTTCAATCTCTTCCACTGGCACCACATGCGATGGATCAGAATGATAACGTCTTAGCATCGAGACATGAAACACGTCATGTATCTACTCCAACTCCGAAGGCAACTCCAAATGATAAGCCACTGGGTCCACACGTTCTCGTACCCGATATGGCCCAATAAACAGTGGACTTAACTTACCCTTCCTTCCAAACCTCATTACCTTCTTCCATGGAGATACCTTCAAAAAGACTTGGTCTCCTACTGAAAATTCCACCTCCTTCCGCTCTAGATCCGCATAAGATTTCTGCCGATCAAACGCTTCCTTCAACCGAGCTCGTATTAACTTAACTTTCTCTTCCGTTTCCAAAACGATTTCTGGTCCCAACACCTGACGTTCACCTAACTTCGTCCAACAAGAAGGGGTACGACATCTCCTTCCATATAACGCTTCGTAGGGCCCCATCTGAATACTAGCTTGATAACTATTATTGTATGCGAATTCTGCCAAAGGTAAATACTCCTCCCAACTACCCCTAAAATCGATGATGCAACCCCTTAGCATATCCTCCAAGATCTAAATTACCTTCTCAGACTGACCATCAGTCTGTGGGTGAAAAGCGGTACTAAAATCTAACCTTGTTCCTATTGCTTGATGAAGAGCCTTTCAAAATCGTGACGTGAACCTAGGGTCCCTGTCGGAAATGATCGAGACCGGTACACCATGTAGTCTTACAACCTCAGCACGTACAACTTAGCCAACTTTTGTAGAGAAAAGTCCACTCGAACCGGTATGAAGTGAGCAGACTTCGTCAACCGATCCACGATTACCCAAATCGAATCCTTCTTAGTGGGCGTAAGAGGTAACCCACTAACAAAATCCATTGTGATTCTTTCCTATTTCCATTGGGGAATCTTCACCGGCTGCAACAATCCCAAAGGCACTTGATGTTCAGCTTTCACCTGCTGGCACGTCAAACACTTCTCCACATATTCCGTAACTTCTCGCTTCAACCCTGGCCACCAGAATTGCTCTCGCAAATCCCGATACATCTTAACTCCTACAGGATGTATAGCATAAGGGCTACTATGTGATTACCGAAGTGCCTTAACTCCACATCTTTTGGCATACAAATCTTCCCATGGAAACACAAAACTCTATCACCATTCCAACTATAGTCTTTTCCTTCACCATTCTGCACTTGTCGGATCTGAGTACTCAAAACATCATCCAAAAGTTGCTTTTCTCTGATCTGTCTTGTCCACGTAGGTCTTACTTGAAGTTCGGCTACCAAACTGCCATCTTCATACAGACTGAGATTAGCGAACATTGCCCTCAAATCCGTTATCGCCTTCCTACTCAATGCATCTGCCACCACGTTAGCCTTACCCGGATGGTATTCGATCGAACAGTCATAGTCCTTCAAGAGTTCAATCTACCTACGTTGCTTCAGATTCAATTCCTTCTGGGTAAGGATATACTTCAGACTCTTATGGTCCGTGTAAATAACCGACTTCTCCCCATACAGGTAATGCCTCCAAATCTTTAGATCAAACACTACCGTTGCCAATTCTAAATCGTGCGTAGGGTAGTTCAATTCATGCAGTCGTAACTGTCGAGACGCATATGCAATAACTTTTCCGTCTTGCATCAACACACATCCTAAACCCGTGTGCGACGCATCACAGTAGACTATAAATTCCTTTCCCGCCTCTGGCTGAATTAACACTGGTGCTTCCGTCAAGATTCTCTTCAGCTTCCCAAAGCTCTCCTGCTGTTTGTCCGTCCATACAAACAATACTCCATTCCTTAAAAACTTAGTTAAAGGTGCCAATATTGAAGAGAACCCCTCAACAAATCTCCTGTAATACCCTGCCAATCCCAAGAAACTTTGAATTTTCGCCACAGACTTCGGCAGTTTCCAATCTAATACAGCTTCTATCTTCCGAGGGTCTACCATAATTCCCTCTGCGGAAACTATATGCCCTAAGAAAGTCATTTCCTTCAGCCAGAACTCACACTTACTGAACTTTGCGTACAGCTGCTTCTCCCTCAAAATTTGCAACACCACACGAAGATGTGCATCATGCTCCTCCTCGGACTTGGAGTAAACCAAAATATCATAGGTAAACACTACCACGAATCAATCAAGGTATGGTTGAAACAGCCGATTCATCATATCCATAAATGCTGCTGGCGCGTTCGTCAAACCGAACGGCATTACCAAGAACTCATAATGACCGTAGCGTGTTCGAAACGCCGTCTGATGAATGTCCCCTTCCTTCACCTTTAACTGATGGTAACCCGACCTTAGATCAATCTTTGAAAAGACCGAAGCTCCTTTAAGCTGATCGAACAGGTCGTCGATTCTTGGCAATGGGTACTTGTTCTTAATCGTCAACTTATTCAATTGACGATAGTCCACGCACATACGCATGGATCCGTCCTTCTTTTTCACGAATAAGACCGGCGCTCCCCATGGAGACATACTCAGTCGAATAAATCCTCGATCCAAAAGCTTCTGGATTTGAGCTTTGAGTTCCACCAACTCCTTCGGTGCCATTCGATAAGGAGCAATGGATACCGGAGCCGTACCCGGAAGTAGCTCTATTCCAAACTCCACCTCATATTCAGCCACAGATTTACTTCCCTGCACTAGATTCAGAAATGCCTTCCTATGTGCATCCATATAGCTGGCCCCAACATACTTTCCCTGGAATGACTCCTTAAAGAAGTCCCAGTCAATCCGATCTGCGGCAATACCCTCCTTTATCGTGAGCCACCACTGATAAGCCTCGTCTCGAAGAAGAGACACGACCCCTTTCAGCTTCTCCTCCACCGTGAAATCTAAGTCATCCATTATGCGCTCAGTCGCTTCCATCCAATACTCAACTGTGTTAGGGGCTACGCCAGAAACTCCCCTAAACACTTCTGCCCCATTGGCCCTAAGCCGCTCTGGCACAGATTTCCGGGCTCCTGTGCCCATGCCTACACCAGCAACTCTTTCGAGAACCCGCAGCATCGCCTGAGATACTGCATCATCTCCGGTCGCCTGATCCCGTAACTCTCCCTCCACAGCTGGAGGATCCGGCATTTCGTTTCCTGACCCGTGGCCAGACCCTGCTGGCTCAGACAAAGCCATCCTACCCCTACCGCGTCCACGCGGCGAACGTCCTCGACCCCTTGTACTCATTCTTCGCTTAGCGTTTATTTGATTAAAAATTTTATGAATCATTAATTCTTTCCACTGATTAACCACGAACAGTTTTATGAATAATAATTTTAAGAGTAGTTCTTTCGAATCTACAATTCAGTCTCAAGTTTACCTCCTAATTCTAGAGGCCACATACATTCAACAATCAACATTCCGACAACATCCATACATCCATATTCAGTACATAGGGGTATTTCCGTTATTCCACTACTCGGGGGTATTTTCGTAATTTTATCCTATAGGGGTATTTTCGTAATGTTCAAAAATAGAGTTCCTTATTGATTTCATGAAATAAGGGTATTTTGGTAATTTCAAAATCCGGGGGTATTTCGGTAATTTTTCCATCCAGGGTTATTTTGGTAGTTTTGAAGTCTGGGGGTATTTCGGTAATTTTTCAATCCGGGGGTATTTTGGAAATTTTTGAAATCAGGGGTACTTTGGTCATTTTGCAAATCAGTAATTTTTACAAATCAGGGATGTTTTAGTTATTTTCACAAATCAATGGTATTTTCAAAATTTTACAAAACTAATGGGGTATCTTGGAGAATTTGATTTCAAAAGGAAATATTAGTGTTCAGGTGTTTATGAGTTTTTGGTGGTTGTCGAGTGTTGGGTGAGTTTTTTTTTTAAGGAAAAATTTTCGTTGACTTCGTAAATCGGAATATATTCGCAAATCATGGGTATCTTGATATATATTTTTTTCAAAATAAGGGTATTTTAGCAATTTTTTTGGAAAAAAATAAGGCGGCTGGTCCCTTTTGGGTTTTAACTATAAAGTTTAGCCTGTCAACAAGTCCTCGTGATTAGGGTGAACAGTCATTACGCACCAGGTAAGATTCCAGCGAAGAGGAGGTGAGTAGCTAGGACTGCTTAAATACCAAGCTCTCCCTGAATCCACTCCTAGACATGCGTATGCCCGTTGCCACACCCTAACTCGGCTAAGATGAACAGTCACTACGCACCAAGTAGGATTCCAGCAAAGAGGACGTGAGTCACTAGGACTGCTTAAATACCAGGCTCTTCCGGATCTAATCCTAGACATGCGTATGCTTGTTGCCACACCCAAGCCTTGCGACTCATTTACAGGTTTGTTTAGTGAAATTAAGTATTATGAGCTTTTAGAAAGTGGTTTAAGCTAGGCCTAAAGTCCATCAAGTTCTGATCTAACTAATCTACGTCCCATAAAGCCCATCAAGCCCACATATATATATCACACAATGGTTCAGAGTACTTACCTGGCGGACTTGGGCCGGAGACGCAGGTGCCATGCCGAGCTAACAAACCTGTTATCATTTAAAAACATGCATGTTTCAAAAAACCCATCTTTAGAAAACGTTTTGAGCCCAAAAACACCCAGAGCCGAGTTTTGAACTGGGCTCTGATACCAATCTGTAACACCCCAAACCCGGCCCAAACACTACAATCGGATCTGGCATGTTACTCAAAGATTTTTGTAGAAGATGTCGTAATTTCAGGAAAACTTAATAACTTGATGAGTTTAAATAGGGTATAAAGTTCATTCGTTATTTTATGAATTAAAACCAAAACCTTAGTACATGCCTTAGTTTAATTAAAATTTAAGTGTCTAACAATAATAAAAGCCCAAATTAAAACCCAAAACAAAGTATAATAGTCTAGTGGCCCAAGGCCTTATTACAACGAAATTTAAAACAATTAAAATATCAAATAATAAAATAAAGTCTTTTTGCTAAATCCAAATGTTCTTTGGCATGGCAACCTTGCTCTCCTCTCCAGCCCAGTCCGATTCGCTAAGTGTCACCTGAAATTGTTAAAATAATAGGGTGAGTCGCGAAACTCAGTGTGCAACCCTCGTGCACCATCAGATTGGGCCTTGGCCCACAGATCAAAATATATCACAAAATATAATAGATAACATACATAAAACCCAACCCAATCCTAGGTTTCCATTCGCTACACACCACCCTTACCTGCCAATCACACCATTAGGGATTTCTACAATCAACCCACACCGCTACACACCATCGATGGTAGTCATGCTGCTCATCGTCAGAGTTGTGACAGAGTCACCAGGCTGAAATGGCAGAAGCCACTAGAAACAGAGATGTGACAAAGTCACCAGGCTAAAATGGCATAAGCCACCAGAGCAGATCACTTCCCCTATCAATCACCCAACCCCAAGCATATATAAAACAATCGACATATATCACATATCATTTTAACAGAATCATTCACTGAAGAATGGCAGAATTCACTAACCTGATATTTAGCCTTTACCCTTCTTGGGTTTCCAAACGTTATGCCGGGATTTCGGCATTTAAAAGAGCATAGCAGATTTATTACATATATATATAAGCAATCAATGTAATGGTGTGAGAAGTTACACACCTGATTAATGTCGATACTCTTGCTAAACCGATCTACAACTTGCTCAAAAAGCCGGAAAGATATGGAAATAGTGCCTCTCCTATATTCGGCCATGGTTAGTGTTCTACCCGATTTTATATATTAAAATTAATAGATTTCCTTACCTTGAAATCCCGAAAGTACAACGATTCAAGTATTACTGAACTTATGACTTAAAGATCTACGCGATTGACTCCTCTTCAGATCCCAGAATGCCGAAAATAAGAGAGAAATAAGAGATTAGTTTCTAAATAGCCATTCGGCTAGAGACTTTGAAAAGCCGAAAAACATTGAAATCCCGAAATTGACACTTACCTATTGTTTCCTTCAAAATTCGGCACAAGCAGACTCCACTGAAGAGAATTCAACAACTTCAGGAGGTGAGATCCAAGAATTTCGGCTTTTAAAAGATTTAAAAATTGAAGAGATAGCTAAGAGAGATGCAGCCAATGAATATTAAGGAGAAGAATAGATGTAGTTTCAGCTTTTAGAGATTAGAAGAAGAATAACAATAGAGGTTAAAAGATTCGGCCAACCAGAAAATTTCAGAGAGGAAGAAAGGGTGAAGAAAATGATGGTTTTCGGCTTTTAAGAGGAAGAAGATGAGAAAAGAAAATAAAAGAGAGGCTTCAAAATTTCGGCTCACCCTCTTTCCATATAGAAAAACCGATTCCTCCCCTTAGTAGAGATTGATTTTCGGCCAACACTGCCACTCATGATAGCTCCTATCCCTTTTCCCTTATCTTAATCTGTTATCTCCTCAAAAATAGCCCTAATTCCTCTCTTCGTTATCTGCCTATTATCCTCATAATTAAACATAATAAAATCTCCTAAAAATTAGCCTTGTGCCGTCCCCCCCTTACTCATTTAAGTGTCGAATTTTAGCCCTAAGACTTGGGCTTCAAGCTGCTAGAATTTGGGCCTTCCTCCTAGTGGCACCATTTCCTTTGGGCCACAAGCCCAATATGCCCCTTAAACTACTAAAACTTCAATTTAAACCCCTAGAGTGTCTGAAAAAAATATTTAAAACAAGGCCTCAGCCCAATTTGAGCCCCATTTGTACCTCAAATTCTCAAATTAAAGTTTTAAGCATTCAAACACATAAAATGCACAGACCCAATTATTCAGGATGTTACAGTTCTACCCCCCTTAAAATAAATTTCAACCTCGAAATTTACCTGATCAAAAGAGGTGAGGATACTGCTGTCGCATAACACCCTCTGGCTCCCACGTCGCCTCTTCTGCGCCGTGATTTCGCCACAAAACTTTGACCAAAGGGACGGACTTCCTTCTCAACACTTTTACGTCTCGATCCAGGATTTGCACTGGTTCCTCCTCAAAAGATAAATCTAGCCTTACTTCAATCTCTTCCACCGGCACCACATGCGATGGATCAGAACGATAACGTCTTAGCATCGAGACATGAAACACGTCATGTATCTGCTCCAACTCCGAAGGCAACTCCAAACGATAAGCCACTGGGCCCACACATTCTCGTACCCGATATGGCCCAATAAACTGTGGACTTAACTTACCCTTCCTTCCAAACCTCATTACCTTCTTCCATGGAGATACTTTCAAAAAGACTTGGTCTCCTACTGAAAATTCCACCTCCTTCCGCTTTAGATCCGCATAAGATTTCTGCCGATCAAACGCTTCCTTCAACCGAGCCCGTATTAACTTAACTTTCTCTTCCATTTCCGAAACGAGTTCTGGTCCCAACACCTGACGTTCACCTAACTTCGTCCAACAAGAAGGGGTACGACATCTCCTTCCAAATAACGCTTCGTAGGGCGCCATCTGAATACTAGCTTGATAACTATTATTGTATGCAAATTCTGCCAAAGGTAAATACTCCACCCAACTACCCCTAAAATTGATGATGCAACCCCTTAGCATATCCTCCAAGATCTGAATTACCTTCTCAGACTGACCATCAGTCTGTGGGTGAAAAGCGATACTAAAATCTAACCTTGTTCGTATTGCTTGATGAAGAGCCTTCCAAAATCGTAACGTGAACCTAGGGTCCCTGTCGGAAATGATCGAGACCGGTACACCATGTAGTCTTACAACCTCAGCCACGTACAACTTAGCCAACTTTTGTAGAGAAAAGTCCACTTGAACCGGTATGAAGTGAGCAGACTTCGTCAACCGATCCACGATTACCCAAATCGAATCCTTCTTAGTGGGCGTAAGAGGTAACCCACTAACAAAATCCATTGTGATTCTTTCCCATTTCCATTGGGGAGTCTTCACCGGCTGCAACAATCCCAAAGGCACTTGATGTTCAGCTTTCACCTGCTGGCACGTCAAACACTTCTCCACATATTCCGTAACTTCTCGCTTCAACCCTGGCCACCAGAATTGCTCTCGCAAATCCCGATACATCTTAACTCCTCCAGGATGCATAGCATAAGGGCTACTATGCGATTCCCGAAGAACCATCTGCCTTAACTCCACATCTTTTGGCATACAAATCTTCCCACGGAAACATAAAACTCTATCACCATTCCAACTATAGTCCTCTCCTTCACCATTCTGCACTTGTCGGATCCGAGTACTCAAAACATCATCCAAAAGTTACTTCTCTCTGATCTGTCTTGTCCACGTAGGTCTTACTTGAAGTTCGGCTATCAAACTGCCATCTTCATACAGACTGAGATTAGCGAACACTGCCCTCAAATCCGCTATCGCCTTCCTACTCAATGCATCTGCCACCACGTTAGCCTTACCCGGATGGTATTCGATCGAACAGTCATAGTCCTTCAAGAGTTCAATCTACCTACGTTGCCTCAGATTCAATTCCTTCTGGGTAAGGATATACTTCAGACTCTTATGGTCTATGTAAATAACCGACTTCTCCCCATACAGGTAATGCCTCCAAATCTTTAGAGCAAACATTACCGCCGCCAATTCTAAATCGTGCGTAGGGTAGTTCAATTCATGCGGTCGCAACTGTCGAGACGCATATGCAATAACTTTTCCATCTTGCATCAACACACATCCTAAACCCGTGTGTGACGCATCACAGTAGACTGTAAATTCCTTTCCCGCCTCTGGCTGAATTAACACTGGTGCTTCCGTCAAGATTCTCTTCAGCTTCCCAAAGCTCTCCCGCTGTTTGTCAGTCTATACAAACAATACTCCATTCCTTAAAAACTTAGTTAAAGGTGCCGCTATTGAAGAGAACCCCTCAACAAATCTCCTGTAATACCCTGCCAATCCCAAGAAACTTTGAATTTCCGCCACAGACTTCGACAGTTTCCAATCTAATGCAGCTTCTATCTTCCGAGGGTCTACCCTAATTCCCTCTGCGGAAACTACATGCCCTAAGAAAGTCACTTCCTTCAGCCAGAACTCACACTTACTGAACTTTGCGTACAGCTACTTCTCCCTCAAAATTTGCAACACCACACGAAGATGTGCATCATGCTCCTCCTCGGACTTGGAGTAAAGCAAAATATCATAGATAAACACTACCACGAATCGATCAAGGTATGGTTGAAACACCCAATTCATGAATCGGACTAGGAAATTTCTGAGAGGAAGAAAGGGTGAAGAAGATGATGGTTTTAGGCTTTTGAGAGGAAGAAGATGAGAAAAGAAAATAAAAGAGAGGCTTCAAAATTTCGGCTCACCCTCTTTCCATATAGAAAAACCGATTCCTCCCCTTAGCAGAGATTGATTTTCGGCCAACACTGCCACTCATGATAGCTCCTATCCCTTTTTCCTTATCTTAATTTGTTATCTCCTCAAAAATAGCCCTAATTCCTCTCTTCATTATCTGCCTATTATCCTCATAATTAAACATAATAAAATCTCCTAAAATTAGCCTTGTGTCGTCCCCCCTTACTCATTTAAGTGTCGAATTTTAGCCCTAACACTTGGGCTTCAAGCTGCCAGAATTTGGGCCTTCCTCATGCACAAGTGACGCTAACTCCTCTTCCTCCTAGTGGCACCATTTCCTTTGGGCCACAAGCCCAATATGCCCCTTAAACTACTAAAACTTCAATTTAAACCCCTAGAGTGTCTGAACAAAATATTTAAAACAAGGCCTCAGCCCAATTTGAGCCCCATTTGTACCTCAAATTCTCAAATTAAAGTTTTAAGCATTCAAACACATAAAATGCACAGACCCAATTATTCAAGATGTTACACCGTGTACAATTCAAAATAAGGCCACATGGTCGTGTTGCCAAGCTGTGTAACAACTTGTAACTGTGTGGGAAAAACCCGTACCAAAATTAAATAGGCCACATGGTCGTGTGGAGTGGCCATGTGTGGCACACGACTATGTGACAACCCGTGTGCACCTAAAATGACTTCTAAAACAGGGCAATTCACCATTCATTTCTTAGGTACCAAGCCAAACCAATATCAGCCATTTTCATACCTTGAAAACACATTCAAACATATTAAAAAAATACTAAAACTTTCAACCTAAGTGTTTATACAATATGCCCTCATTGGCACCACATTTCATACACCAAACTAAATTCAATTCAAAGATCACAAGCCCTTACCTTATACACATGCCAAACATACCAATTCATCAATTCCATTCACATGCAATTTTACCATAACTCAACCATTTCCAAGAAACATAAACCACATAACTAAAGGCACCTATATATGGACATATACAAGCCAAAACCAAAAGATATATACATATTCAACATCAAAATGACCAAAACTTTTACCAAGTTGAAGAGTGGATAGTGTGTGTGCTCCGACTTGAACTTTCAACCAACCGAGATTTTCGATGATCTACAAGGAAAGAAAATAACATAAGAAACTAGTGCTTAGTAAGCTCGTATAACTTAAACTTACTGAACATGTATATATTCAAACCATTCATCCTTAAATTCATTCATTAGATCATGAGCATATACTTCTTTCCTATACAACACAAACCTCATAAGTTTAGTAAGTATAACAATGAAACATATAATTCCAACATCTTATGGATCATGTAATAATAAATATGTCAACTACACATTTCATTCATAATATATCCAAATAGCATAACTTTTCCACTTCGAGTTTTCAAACCAACATTTTCCATTTCACATGTCAAGATTATACAACATTTCATATAAATACATTTGTTTAAGTTTGTGTCACCCATTGAAACAAATGAAATAACATTGGATACTCGGGAAAATGCTCACACAAGCTGTGACTGTAACTGTATATCCTCACACAAGTTGTGAAATGGGTCTGCTCACATGAGCTGTGGGTCGGGATGTTAGGCTACACGATGCTGCTCACATGAGTTGTGGAGAATTTGCAACTAATGTAGAACCTTAGCCATCGGTAGGACATCCAAGACCAGCACCCAAAATTGTAAATAACCCCTAATGACATGTCATTTGTATCCTAAGTATTCACGAGATTCTTATGGTCACATCACATATCTAAAACATATAAATTCATTTCTATTATACCATTCCAAACATACATCTATGTATTTCACATTTTCCAAGCATGATCATCAATTTAATCAACATCCCAATTTAGTCCAAAATCACTAATCGACATATAACATTCAATTTAACCATACCTAACATGAATAATTGTTAAAATTACCAAAAGCATCAATTAATCAGTTTAAACAATAAATGAACTTACCTAAACAAAAACGATTATGAACACGATGCCGACGACTAATCCATTAATTTAGCTTTTCCACGATTTGAGTCTGATTGTTTCGTTTCTTGATCCAAATAATAATTTCATTCAATTAATTCATTTAATCATCTCAAATAGTTAAACTTAAGCTTATAAGCCATTTCATAATTTAAAAAATTACCCCAACATTTTACCCTTTGTACAATTTACTCCTTAAACTCGAAATGTACGATTTCCTAGGGTCTCTCTGTAGCCCATGTTTATCACAATTTCACAATAATTCCATTAAGTTTTACTACTTTAACAATTTAATCCTTAAACATTAAAATTACAAAAAAAACTACTTTACAAAATGGTCCTATTTAACAACCAAGCTTAATAATCTATCATCACACTTCAAAAACACTTTAAAGTTATCAATGAAACCTTTCAAAATATTTGATATTTTTAGAAATTAACCCCAGGGTTAGCTAGATTAATCTAAAATGATCATAAAAAAATAAAAATAATTAAAAATTAATAAAAATTACATACCATGCATGAAGAATTAGGCTTGGTCGAATGCTCCCTGGGTTAAAAATGGTGAATTCGATTTTGGCTAGTGAAAAAAGAAGAAGATGATAGCTATTTGGCTTTTGTTTTTGTTTTAATTTTTCTTTAATTATGAAATTATAACTTTAACCTTTTAACATTAATAAAATTTCATGAAATATATCACCTAAGCCATCCACTATCTATCTAGATGGTATATTTACCATTAATAAAATTTGCATGCATGTAAATTTATTCAAATTTTTACAGTTTGAGTTTAGAAAACCTAGGCTCTAATACCACCAAATGTAACATCTCCAACCCAGCCTAGATATTCGACCCGAATTCAGGAGACTACATCAGCCACCGAGATGGCCGAGTAGGGTTATCAGAGTTTTTGAAAATAGACATCTTCTAAACATTTGTTTGATTTAGTAGAAAATTTAGTTAATTTCGAAATTATTTATTACTTGAAAACTTAATTACACTTTAACAACGGAAAAGTGGTAACTATTTGTTTTTAATAAAAATTGGGGTTCATGCATAATTAATTAATAATCATAATTCGAAAACTTTAAAACTTTAATTAAGTGTCATGTTAAATAAAAGAAACCTAAAACCTAAATATCATGCCACAATTCAAAATAAAATGTTACAGTCCTTAAATAATAAAATAAATCAAAAGAATAAGCCTTAATAAATCAAAAATAAAATAGATTGAGCTGAGACCCTCCAGATGCCACGTCTGCGTCCTAACCTAGTGGGTTATCTATAAGGATGAAAATTTAAGGAGGAGTGAGTTGTGACACTCAGTGTGAGTCCATTCACAAGAAAATCAGTGGAAATAGTCAGTAAGACGTATTAGATAATATCGTATAAAATAATCACAATCAGACAACAATTCACAGTATCTAATTTTCAATGCAACCATCATAAATATATATCAGATCCCACAATAAAAGTTATCAGAGTAACCAATTTTCAGATTTGCCCACAATATACATATATATATCCACACATAATTAAATCATAACAGATTTCCAAATTTGTATACATATAATTTTAAAGATATCAATACAGTTCTGATTTTTAATAAAATAGATCTTACCCCACCGCTACACACCACAATGGGAGTTCCCTTGAACTCCCTTCTTCAACACACCGGGATGTGGATAAACCACTACTAGTTCGTTCATAATAAATGTCATTTGGATGTAGACACACAGCAAGTCCCTGTTGATAAGGGTGTTCAAATTTTGGTTAAAACTGAATTAACCTACTGAACCAATCTAATTTAGTTAATCGGTTGAAGGTCGATTAATGATTTTTTAGAAGTTTGGTTATCGATTCATTTGGTTCGAAATTGGGTAATTAACTGAATTAATCGAATTACTCAAACTTAATAATTAATAATAAAAAATATATGTAGTTTTAATTCAATTAATTCGAATAATTCGGTCAAATGAACATTATCGATTTTTTATATATTTTATACTTGTTTTAACTAAAAAAAAACATATAAATTCAGTTAACCAACCAAATTAACCGAAATATTTCTGTTCGGTTAATTATTTTTGAAAAAAAAATTAGTTCGGTTAATTTGGTTCTTACTAGTTTGGTTCAGTTAACCGTTTGGACACCCTTACTCGCAGATGGAATTTGCCTTTGGCTGTGGGTTCACTGCAAAAAGATAAATGTAGATAAACTGCCAGACTTCCTCCGATCACATTGTCCTATCCTATGCAATGCAATGCGGCACATTTAATACAAATCAAGTATGATAGCAATTAATGTAGTAACACATGGCAAAATAGTAGCAAGAGTCATGATTTTCATGTATTTGGATTAATAGTAACATAGGGCATGTCGTTCATACGATCGCAAGTATAGATACATTAGTAACATACACTATTCATAATTCATGCAAATATATATACACAAATAAATACCGCGTTAATTTGATCAAGTATGGATTCTAAAATTTTTCATATTATCAAGGACCTAATTGCATAATTTAAAACATTATAAATAGTTCAAAACTTATTTAGGGACTAATCTAATCAAAACATAGAATTTTGAGTCAAAACTATAAAATCTGAGTTACAGGGGACACATGACCGTGTGACTAGACCATGTGGGTGGAGTACACGGCCGTGTGACAGATTGTGGCTGTGTGAAATTCATAAAATCAACCTACAATGGAGACACGGCCGTGTGCGATTTGAACTCTTAGGGTTTCAGGGTGGACATGGCCATGTATGGGGGCCGTGTGGTTTGCCGAAAAAATTCAGTTTTATTAGAAAAAAGAAACTATAATTCAATTATGTTTAGGAAAAAAGATTAAATAATTAGAGTTTTCAAATTTTAAAGGGTTGATTGGGTAATTATTCCTTCTTGACAAAAAGGAAAATAAGAAAGAAAAGTTACAAGGGAAGAATCGAGAGATGCTTAACCAATTGAATTACTACCCACACTTAATTCATTTTTACTAAATAATATATATTCTAGTATGATTTTGTTCCTTGGTTGCTGAAAGAATCAAAGAAAATGGAACTGGCATAGCTTGAACCTTGGGTTTTTAAGGAAACACACTAACTACAAAACCATCAAGACTAACTCATTTCTTAACAATTTATTTCATCTAATCCTATATATTTTGGAATGTTACAATTATATTTATTTATATATATTTAAAAATTATAAATTTTGTTTAACATTCACGAATGTCAAGATTAAACCTGATATTTTTTAGAAGCATTTTGAAGTGCGGATTTTGTAGTGGATTAAACCCTAAAAGAACTCAACCCTATTTAGTGTCAAGATTCACCCGAAAACAACACATTTTGATAAATTAAAAAAAAAAAAGTTATAATTGGGAAATGCTTATACAGATAGTCGGCTCATAAATTATGACTTTTTTCTTATATTGCTACTTAATTCATTTTTTGATTAAGATTAATAATTAATTTTTTTTTCTATCTTGGTATCTCTATTAGTCAACTCTTAGTTAATGATGGTGAACAATAATATAGCTCCATCGCATAATGACACGAGGCATAAAACTACATAAGCACTGCCATGTAATTATTTATTACCAAATAATTCCTAAAAAATCAAAATAAATAGAAAGAGAAAATAGAAATTTAAAATAAAAATTTAAAATTATATAAAAATTCATTTTTTAATTTTAAAATATATAAATTATATAAAATAAAAATATATCAATTTTACTTAATATTATATTTTACTTATAAATTTTGTAATTTAAAAAAATTATATTTTAAAAATTATATTTTGAATATTATAAATTTTCCATTTTGAATATTTTTTATGTAATTTTTAAATTTTTTTTTTTTTTTATAATTTTATATATATATGAAATTGTTTGATATAAATAATTATGCTTATGCGGCCTTTTTCTGTCATGCAACAATTTTTAATTAGTTGAATGTTTAACAATCTAACAATTAGAATAATTTAGATAACCAAAAAAATTGGCACTAAAATAGAAAATACAGCAAAAGTAATTCTTAAAGTAATAAATTGTAGGGAAATGATTAAATTAATCTTTATTATTAAATATTTTATTTTAATCAGTATTAAAAAGAATAAAATAATATCAATGGTGTGTTTGTTTCACAGAAAATGACTTGCATGAAATATTTTCTACATTTTTCTGTGGTTTTTTTCATTGAAAACAATTTGTTTAATGGAAAATGACTTACAAGTTAATGGAAAATAAACCCTTTTTTCATGTAAATTAACTTACCCTTTCGAAAAGCGTAACTCATTTTCCAAAAACTGATTTGAATCAAGTCTAATATAATTATATTAATAATAAATTTTTATTTTCTAAAACTATTTAAATAAATTAAAATATTAATATCAAACATTATAATATTTATTATTAAATATACATATTTAATTATTTATATTTAATAATATAATAAACTATTGATATAATTTATTGTTTTATTATATTATTCAATATTACAAATTTGGTTTAATAATGAATTTTAACCATAATAATTTTAAATTTTAAATAATATTATTAATATATTTTTGGAAACTATTTATGTTAATATTTTAAGGCTTAATGGTATTATAAGCCTTCAAAATTTTTCACAAAAATCATTTAAACTCCTCCAAACTTTGTGCTCCCAATTGAATCTTGAACTAACAAACTTAGCCTAATGGGCTATTTTACTAACGTTGACTGTTAGCATTTAACAGTGGAACTGATGTGGCTATTAATAATGCCAACTTAGCCAAATATTGTTGACGTGGTATGCCACTATGTCGTCAAAATAAAAAATAAATTTTTTATTTTTTATTTTCTTTTAGTTAATGTCTAAATATTTTTATTTACTTTTTATATATTTTCTCCTCACTTTTCCTCCTCATCATCTTCTTTTCCCCCCAAATGAAACCCTAGTCGCCTTACACTATCGTCGTAGTCAGTGCTCCATTCATGCCGCCAATACCACTGTAATAAGCTCCACCATCTTATCTTCAGTTCTCTCGGGTTAGATTTTCGCAAACCCAAACCAAGCCTTCGAAAACTCCAACAAATGTTTGAAGCAAACAAACCCAATTCGCCACTATCTGCTATTGCTTCGGCCTCATTCTCTGGTATGTTGCTCCCCTCTACCTTCTTCAGACTCCCCTCGTTTGAATCTTCAAGAGGTGAACTTGAACCTTGAAAATCAGGGAGCCCAAAGATAAGCTTCTTTTCTCTTTTTCTATTTTATTTTCTGATTTGGGTTGAATTTTTTTTTAGATTCCAGCTAAAGGCTCTAAATTTCTCCTCTCTTTTTGTTGTGGTTTATTGTTGTTAATGGGTAATGAATGGAAATAGATTGCTTGAATATATAATTCTAAGTTTGCTCTTTTTTTCCTTTTCTAATTTCAATTCCAAAGAATTTTCAGTTGAGAAATCTTGAGGGTGTTTGATTATTGTAATATAAGAAACCAAGTACTACAAAGGGGGTGTGTGTGTGTGTGTGTGTGGTGTGGGTGCGTGTGCGTGCGTGTGCGTGCGCGTGCGCGTGCGCGTGCGCGGGCGGGCGTGCGTGCGTGCGTGCGTGCGTGCGTGCGTGCTTGCGTGTGTGTGTGTGTAAAACATTATCATCTTCTCCATTTGCCACTGTCTTCCATTGATGCAAAAGGGAGAAATCCTTAAGCTTAAGCTAAACATTCGATCACCACATTGGTAAGAAAACCAAGCCTTTTTCATATAATTTTTATAGATTTATGATCATGAAAGCTTGATTTAGCTAACCCATGTATCAATTTTTTCAATTGTTAAGTTTTTAGCAAGTTATCATTATTGATAAATTGATGAATTAGGCTTGAATTTGATAATTATTAAGCTTAAATCACGATAGGGACTAAATTTTAAAATTAAATAAACTTGTTTGTTAGCTTTGTAACATTAGGGACTAAATTAAATAAATAAAAAACTTGTCATGAATTTATGATAGAAATAGAAAGTATAAGTTCCCTAATGAAAGAATGTGAAATCAGATTTTGATCCGAAGTTAGGAATCGAAGAATATGATTATCTCGAGTTTAAGGAATAAATTGAATAAAAAGAAAAATATGTGTGTATTTAAAAAGGGACTAATTAAGATCATGCATCTCAAGGCATTGTTGTTGTGAGTCATTGAATGGCTATTGTGTGTTAATATATGATATTGATTTGATATGTATATATATTTGTATAGAACAAGAATTGGATAAAAGTGGAGCATGTAGAGGAAAGGCTAAAATTGTGGAATAGTCCTTAGGAAATCTACTTCTTTTGTGTTTTGAAAGGTAAGTTCTTATAGAACTTACTATCCTTCCTTATTAAATAGGTATGGTTGCATTTATTTTCATTTTTTATTTATATTTGAACTTATGTTAAGGTTTCGGTGGAAATGGCATAGTTGGCTAGTAGCATAAATGAATTGAGTTGAATTGTGATAAGTGAATGATATTATATCTAGTGGTTGGTAACTAGAAGAATGACAAGAGAACTTAAATGCATCATTAATTGTATGTGTGATTCATGTTCAAAATTGATCAATGAATTCGAAAATTGATATGGGATGGTCACAACTTATGTTTATGCAAATATGGATAATTGATGCTCATGTGAACTTAGTAAAAGGCTAGGATACAATTTTCATGTCAATAGGGTCATATGTGCGCTTGTGTACGAGTTACTTGACAATATGGAGAATATGATATTTATTTTGAGATTCAACATTTGTTGTGGATAATCGAATATTCACTCTATTCAGAGACCTTGGTGTGGTGGAGGGATGTATTTGAATACGTATATACATTTGATGCCTATGGACTTTGCACTCTGGTGCTTTGGTGTAGTGTAGTTCACTTGCGTGTCCGAGTTTGTTTTACTACAGTTCCATTAGGTGAAATGTTAAATTTGAACTTTGAAATAGGAAAATGAAAATGAACCGAATTTAATAATTTATTAAGATATGTGGTTAAAATATTATTGGCATTGACTAGTAGATTAGTGCAAGTACATAAAATGATGATAATCTTATATGAATTGGTATAGTTTGATGATTGTTTTGGTCATGTTATAGTGTTTGACATATATGAATACTTATGTTTCCTATGTTCACTTTGTTGTGACAATATATGCCATGTTCTATCTAGATGTATGCCCAATCTTTTGGTATTAAACATGCTCACCTATGATCAAGGTAAGTGTTTTAAATTCCATTTGAACTTACTAATCAATAAATGCTTACCTATTGTTGTTTTCCTTACGTGTAGATCCCTAAATTAAAAAACTCTCAAAGTCTGATCAGTACGGATATCATATTATCATCAATTCGGGAAAAACATGTTCATTTTGGTGCCTATAATTGTGGCATGTATATAGGGTCCCTTGTTATGTAAATGGTTATCTATAATGTAAATGATAATGGTTGGATTTGTGTATTAAGGTTGGGAAATAGCCTAATTATGCCTAGGTTTTTTATCATGAGTTTTGTGCCATTTGAACACTTGATTTCAAAAGTTTCATAAGCGTTGTTTGGCGCAGGTTGGCATGATATGATGTGTAACGCCTCGAATTTTGGGCCTAGAAGAAATAGGTTTTGAACAAGGGAACAGTTAGGAGACTGCATATAAATATTTAGTTGTGCAAGAAAGTGACATAAATGAATGTCTGTTTCAGTGGTTAGTGATTTAGGAGTGTTTGAAAGTGTCTGAGAAGTTAGGGGTTCAAACCTTGGCTTAGGCAAAATTTTTATTCTAAGTGAATAAAATCCTTGGATCTAAATAGTAGGTTCTTAAATTATTGTGGTTAAAATATGATACAAAGGAGTTGTTGGTCTAGTGGTGAGGGGCGTGTGGAGTGTACATGGGGTCTAAGGTTCGAGTGGTGGCGCATCAAAAAGGGAGTATTTATTTTGCTGCCTAATTCCTGTGGGTGGTAGAGTTTGATTGAAATACTGCTAAATAGAGTTTGAACTGATCATAGAGAGAATTGAGGAGGGATATTTGGAGAGATTTGAGGAGAGAATATTAGGATTTGGGGAGGTTGTTGTTGTGGAGAGATAATAGGAGAAAATTAAGGGATAGGAAGTTGATGGAGAGTGTGTAGCCGAATTGGATGAGGGATTTTTAGGATTTGGGGTTGTTGCCGATTTGGTGAGAGTTAGAATTCGGGTTTCATTCCTTTTCTTTCATTTTTTTCGGTGGCTGAGTAAAACTTGGCGAGTTCTCTTCATTTCAGTTTTGGCCATAATTGTGTTGGTCATTATCCTTTGCCGACTTTTGGTTTTTCTTTAGTACCGAATTTTGCTAGTGTTGTCAGGTACCTTTCAGTTTTGGTGGCCTTTGATTTTCGTTTTGTTTGTTGATCCTCTTCTCTCTTTGCGGAATCTTTTCTGCTCTCTTCCAATTCTTGAGTTTTGGTTTTACACTTTTCTTTAAACCTTGGCCGAATACAGCTTCTCTCCTCCCTCACCATTTTTCTTTTCGGTTTTCTCTCCTAGCCGATTCTCCCTTCTTTTTTTTTTAAGCTTTGCGAAATACTCTCCCCTCTTTTTCTTTGCTCTTTTCCTTGTTACGTTGTTACTTTGGCTGAGCACCCATCGCACCTTTCTATTTTTCCTCTCGGCTTTAGCAAGTGTTCGTTGATCAATTGTGAGCGCACGATTTTTCTCTTCCTCTCCCTCAAATGCTCTTCATTGGCTGAATACTGATAGATTAATCCTAATTCTTAGTTATTTGTACGCTACATATCTGATCCACAATCTGTTTTATCGTTGTTGGTAAGTGGTTATGGTATGATAAGGAGTCATCTATTACTTTTTGATAAACAATATTGAGTGGTAAATGGGGTGCAATTGAGATGGTTTGTCAATTATGAGTCCAATATAGAGATGGTGACTTTTGTGTAGGTGGTGGTCGAGGTTGATTGGCACATTGCTTGGGAACCAAGGGTGCGATGATCATTGATTTTCAGAATAAGAGTGTTTGGAATGAGGAGAAACTGCAAATCGCATCAGGTGTGTAACAGTACTCTGTAAACCGTAATAGGTGAAAAAGTCGAAAAAGTGTGTACTCACACTATTTTAACCGTACGTCGGCAAAAGCCGAGAAGCCGAAAAATATGGCATTTGATGCCACACGGGCATGCGATCGCACATGTGGCAATCCGAGCCCGCGAAACAGGGGCATTTGTCTGTAGAGGCCACCATGAGCGATCTTATGGGCTTATGTAACACCCCAAACCCGGCCCAAACACCACGGCTGAATTTAGAATGCTACTGAGGAAAAAGTTTGAAAAGAATTTAACATAAAGGTGAAAACTTAATAATTTTCTGTCATTTATAAAACATGGTATATTTAAAATTCTAAGTAAAATTGTGTTGTTACAAATTCCCGGAATTAAAACTTTAATATAAGTTTCTAAGATATGAATTGTTTGAAAGAAAACATTCCCAGTTATTAATACAATAACAATTTAACTTCAAACCATAAAAAGTTCCCAAATACTTTAAGTGGCCTTATTAAAATAAAGATTTACTCAAAAGTACTAAAAATATAAAGTGCATAAAACAAATAAACATCTTCTGCATGGCCACCTCGTATCCGCTCCAGCCCGGTCCAAGAATGATGTATCACCTGCATTGTTTTTGGAAAAATAGGGTGAGTCAAACTGAATCAGTGTAACATCCTGGAAAGGGCCTATGCATTTTCGGTTTAATTGTACGAAGTGACATGTTTTATGTACTAGGAATAAATTTCGAACATTTCTGGGAACCCGGAAATGAATGGAAATGATTCAAAAGAGGAAAGTGAACATTTCTGGAAACTTGGAAATGTAAGGAAATGTCAAGGTTATAGAGCCGAACGAAAATTTTTGGAAACTAAGAAATGACTTAGAAATGTCGAGTTTTAAAGTTTAAAAGAGGAAATTAAGGCAAGGTGGCCTTAAAAGAAAAAGTTTGTGAAATTTGACACACAAACAGGCTTGGAAAAGTGGCCTGGAGATGCCACTTAGGGCCTCTGGAAATGGCGCCACATGCAAGGTGTTGGGCCTGGGTTCGAGTCACTTGGGAAGCAAATAAAAGGAGTTTTATTTTTGCTTCCAGAAGCAGAGGAGTGGACGGCAAGGCTTCTAGAAAAAGGGAGTTTTATTCCCTTTAAATTTCGGCAATTAATGGGATAAATAAGGGATTTAAATTGGATTATTTTTTTGAAGAGATAATAGATGGATAAATATGGATTTATCCCTTTTATTTTGATAGATAAGGAAGAGATAAAAGAGGATTATTATTAGTATTATTTTTATTAAGAGATAAGAGATAATAAAGGATAGTTCTTTAGTTATTTTAAATTAAAGAGATAAAGCTATCAAATAAAGAAGAGTGGTGGCCAAGTAAGGGACTCTAGCCTAGTAAATTTGGCTATAAAAGGAAAAGAGAGGCCATTCATTCATTCACTTTTCCTTTGCCGAATTTCTTAAGTAAATTCTCTTCTCTCTGCCGAAAATTCCCTAAGACATTCCCCTCTCTCTGCCGAAATTTTCCTAGCCAATTCTCTCTTTTCTCTGCTATTTTGTTAAAACCAAAAACCCTAGTAAAGCAAGCCAATCTCTTCATCTTTCTTTTCTTCCTATTTCTCCTTACCAATCCATTCAAAAGCCGAATCTTGGAAAGGCTTCAAGCATAGGTGCTGTCGATTTCTTCAAAGGTAAGAGCAAGTTTGATTTCCATTCTTTTCTTTTAGTTAGCCGAGAGATCATCTAACCCCATACATATTTTCGTTGCCGAATATGGAAGGATCTTTCAGGATTATCAGAGTAGTCGACTAAAAGGAGGAGTATTCGGGATTTCTAAGATTAAGGTAAGACATGTGAATATTCGGCCAAAGGCCTTGATTTATGTTTTGATGATTAAGAGTAAGTCTAACGTAAGGTTTTAAGGATTTCGACATTCCTGGGGAAACAAGGAACGGTTTCAGGATTTGTTGGTAATCCAACCGGCAACAAGGTAAGAATACTAATCCTACTAGGATTTGGAATTTTGGTCGAATGGCTTTTTATTAAGGTAAAAAGTGATTAATCAATTGTAGGAACTTGAGATCTAAAGCAGTAGATCAGATCTCGGGATCTCAAGGAATCTGTTAAGCGAATCAGGTGTGTACCCCACACTATTTCATAATACGTTTTATGGCTGTGTTAAATAATATATGTGATATTAAGAATATGAAAGTGGCTAAGGTACCATGATATGGTACTAAGTACTCAGGTACGTTTCCTACTTCTACTAGGAATATGAAAAATGTTATTCGTAACATGAGAATATGATAAGAATGTGAACTTGGGCATGTAATTGCATAATATGTTATGGGCATATGGGTTTGTTTGAAAGGGGAAGTGAAAAGTGGTGACCTAAGACCACAGTAATCTGAACATGGTGACCTAAGACCACGAATGCGGTGACCTAAGACCGCAAATTGGAGTGTAGCGGAAGGAGGGTCGACTTAGTAGTCCCCACGGTGTGACTGGCAGGTACGGGGGTGTGTAGCGGATGGACAATTAGGTTTGGGTTTGGGAATGCATCAAAACTTGTATTTTATGTTTTGAATGTGTAACTATTGTATGCCTGATTCTATTATGATTTAGTGTTGTGTACACATTGAGTCTGTTTGACTCACCCCGTTGGGGAATATTTTTCAGGTGATGAGCAGTAATGGACCGGGTCGGCAGGAGCTTAAAGGTGGCCATGCACAGCAAGAAATTTACCATTTGGACGTTTATTTTATTTTAAGTATTTTAAGTTTTATTTTGGGAATTATTTTGATGTAATAAGGCCATAGTGAATTATTTTATTTCTGTTTTATTTACTATGTTACGAAATTTTAACAAATAAAGTTTAAATAAATTCATTTTAAAATAAACCCTAACGTTTTGTCACCTTAATTAAAAAGGGGGTTTTAATAAAATATTAATTCATTTTCAACTCAAGCCCAACCCAAAAACAAACTTTCTTTCAAAAACACACAAATTTTTCCAAAGTAATAAAAGAATTTTGAACGGTTTACACTGAGGACATACCAGATCCGGTCAAGACTCGTGGGCCGGGTCTGGGGTATTTCACTCAGTGTGCAATTATTTCACATGTCTCCACATATGGGCTTGGCCCACATCCACACAGTCCACATAATCAATCATGCAAAATGAATCCCAGCCCAACCTAGAGTCCATCCGCTACACACCCCTGTACCTGCCGCACACACCAGGGGATTACTAAATCGCCCTTCAACCGCTACACACCTCCTTGGCAGACCTGCTACCCAAGGCCGTGGCTTAGCCACCGATCACCTAAGTGACCCCACATATCTGTATCCACGAGGTGACTCAAGGTTATCCTCAATCCACGGTGATGCACACAGCTATCATCCGCCCACGATGTGGCACATAGCCAACACCCCACCTTGATGAAGCACATAGACAACATCAAGCGCCAATGTAGCTCAAGGCTAACATCGGACCACGTACATAAATATGTACAACCTGTCCTTCAATATTCACATCCCAGTCCCCATGTATATATATATGTATCATGACAAAACAATGTTAAGATGAGTATACATCGCATGCTTACCACAATTTTACACATAAATCACAGGTAGATTAACATCATTAAATACTGACCTGATTAACCGATTACCCACCATGGGTAGTCACCATCTCAGCCATATTTCCGGCCACCACACATATCATATACACATATATATAACAACACATACAAACAACAAGAGAGCAGTGCGATAACTACACACCTTATAAGCAAAAGTCACCTAAACCCGAACCCCGTAGCCTACACAATTTGCACCTTGCAATTTGTTGAACTCCTCCTACACAACTATGTTAGATTCGATTTCTAACATTCATGAACCAAAATACATGGCCTTTGGCCTAAGATTACACTTGCTTTACCTTGAGTATCCGAATCCCGAAAGGTTCCCTTCTAACAGTCGGTTACAACCAAATCCCGAAATCCTCCACTAACGCTGAGATCGATTGCACCTTTGTTTGAAACCACAGAGATATTCGGCTATAAAGATGAATGATTGACTTTGAAGAAGAAAGAGATGAAGAAATCAGCTAGATGGTGCTTGTTGCGTACAAAGAGAGATTCGGCCCTTAACAAATAAGAAGAAAAGAGATGAAGTTTAGAGAGATTCGACAATGATGAACTTTTGGAAGAAAGAGAGATTCGGCCAAAGCAAAGTAAAAAGAAAAGAAAAGAATGGAAGAGAAGAACAAGAAAAGAAATAATCTAAAATGGCTATATGGTTTCGGTTATGGAGGAGAATGAATCAAAGAAGAAGTTTTTGAAATTGGTGTACATTCGGCCAAAGAAGAAATAAAAAGAAATAAGATGAAAGAAAAATGCTCCTTTCAATGGTAGTATACTTTCGGCACAAAAAGGAAAAGAGTTTGAGAGGAAAAGAAAATAATATCAATTTGGTCAAGAATAATAGCCAAAACCAAAGCAAAACTTTACCTATTGCCCAAGACACATTCGGCTAGGGAGTGAGATTTTGGAGAGAAAAGAAAATGGTGCTCAAAAATGCTAAAGAATTTGACCAACTATCCCCTAATTCCTTTCAATAATCGGCCAACCCCCCTAGCCTCCATACCGTCCACATACATGGTCAATAGACCATAAAAAAAATTTCCAAAACATCATTCCTTACATCAAGCCTTATGTCCCCCCAACTTACCATAAGCTTAAGATTTCATTCCTTAAGTTAGCACTTGTCTTTTTCCTTAGTCTACTATCCATAAAAGAAAATAGTCCAACCTTACCTTAATTAAAGTTTGACCATCACATGCCATACAAGTGCAAAATAAAAGTCACCTTAAGTCTATCCATGGGATTCGAACCTAAGCCCCTCTCACACTGCTTGTGGCGTCACTTTCCAAGGCCCTAAGTGGCGCCTCCCTTGCCATTTTGCCAACTGGTTACTTGTGTCTAAATCCTCATACAACTTTTCTTAAGGCCTAACATGCTTAGCTCCACTTCAAGACTTAAAATACAATATTTTCCTAAGGCATTCACCTACATTCTAAAGCTCTCGAAACTCCCAAAACACACTCAAACCACACATAGGCACGCTACCACATACATTCAAGTTAAAACGCATAACCTGTAGATCCCGGATATTACAATTCTACCCCCCTTAAAAATAATTTCGGCCTCGAAATTACCAACTAACTAACAGTCATCTTCCTAGGTCAGTCTCCAAGTTCACACTCAAAGTTCCAGATACTTTACTAGCAATATAAGAACGAGTTGACCCGATGCCTATTAAAGCTGTAAAGGGTAATCCAGCAATAAGAAACGTACCCTTGCCCACATCTGGCGCATCACCTTCCTCGCGACGTCTGGCTGCATAAACCAATCCTGGCTGTCTCGCATCTGAACTCCCAGCACCTCGGCCTGGTGTTCTATGACCTCGGCCGGAACCATTCCCTCCATGGTTCAGACCACGACCCCTCGTCGCTTGCTGACCACCTCTGCCCGGCTGCACAAACCCCGGACGAGCCCTATTCGGATCCTGAGGACAATCTTTAATCAAATGAGACTTAGACTTACACCTAAAACACTCCCGATCCCGTCCCCAGCATTCGCCAACATGAAACCTTCCACACCGAGCACACGGACGGTCTTGATTTCCAGCAGCTGGCCTAGAAACACGAGCAGAATTTTCAACCCTCGGTCTTTTCTGAAGACTCCCAGATGATTCTGACAGTTCCAAACTCCTCTTACTCCGGTTCCTATCCCTATCTCTATTCTGCCTCTCGGTCCTCCTAACTTCTTCAGCTATCCGTGCCCTATCCACTAAGACTGCAAAGTCCCTCTCTCGATGCGGAGCAATCAACACTCGCAGCTCATCTCGCAACCCATCCTCAAATCTGACACACCGCTCGTAATCAGTAGCTACAATCCCTCTAGCATATCGACTTAACTGCAGAAACTCCGCTTCATATTCAGCTACCGACTTATTTCCTTGTACTAAATTCAGAAACGCCTTTCTCTGAGAGTCTATGTAGCTAGCTCCAACGTATTTCCCTTCAAATTTAACCTTAAAATACCCCCAATCCACTCGATCCGCAGGGATACTCTCTTTAACAGTGAGCCACCACTGGTAGGCCTCATCTCGAAGCAGCGAAATAGCACCTTTCAACTTTTCCTCAACAGTGCAGTCCAAATCGTCCATGATCCTCTCGACTGCCTCTAACCAGTACTCCGCTACATTCGGAGCTACCCCAGATACTCCCCTAAAAATCTCAGCTCCATTGGATCTAAGTCTCTCAGCTACTGACTTTCGAGCCCCATTACCCATACTAGCTCCCGCTACTCGCTCTAGAACTCGCAGCATAGCCTGCGATACTGCGTCATCTCCTCCAGTTTGCTCTTGAAATTCCGCCCCAACAGCCGGTGGCGGAGCCTCATTTTCGGAACCCTGACCAGACCAACTGGTTCCGACACAGCCATTCTGCCTCTGCCGCGTCCACGACGACCACGTCCCCTAGAACTCATGTCTACTATCGCGATTTAATCTGATTTAAGAAATTTTATGCATTAGTATTTTGTTCCACTGATTATCCGCGAACAATTTTATGTAAAGAAGTTTTTAGTAGTAGTTCTTTCGATCAACCAAAGTTTTCATCTCAAGTTTTCTACTCTAATTCTAAGAGTCACATTCAGTCATCAACAATATTCACTACACTACTTTGGGTATTTTACCGTTCCCAACCTAGGGGTATTTTCGTAATTCATCCTATAGGGATATTTTAGTAATAAATCAGGGTAAAAAAATATCTTTATAAATCAAAGGCATTCCGGAATTTTCAAAACTCGAGGTTATTTTAAAAATTTTCCAAATCAAAGGTATTGCGGAAATTTCAGAAATTGGGGTTATTTTGGTAATTTTGTAAATCAGGGGTAATTTAGAATTTTTTTTTAAACCGGGATATTCTGGTCATTTTCAAATCTTAAGGTAGTTTTTACAAAACAGTGTAGCTGGTCCGTTTCGGGTTTTAATTATCGGGTTAAGCCGGTGAATAAGTCCTCTTGTTAAGGGTGAACTGTCACTACGCACCAGGTAGAATTCGAGTGAAAAGGAGGTGAGTCACTAGGACTGCTTAAATACCAAGCTCCCACCGAATCCAATCCTAGACATGCGCACAACTGTTGCCACACCCTAACTCGGCGACTTACTCACAGGTTTGTTTGGTTGCACTTAAGTCTTATGTATATTGTGTTGGAGTAAACTAGTCCTAGGGTTCAACAGCTCCTAATCTACTAATCTACGATCCCATAATGCCCATAAAGTTTCACATACCAATCACTTCAATAGTTAGGGGTACTTACCTGGTGGACTTCGGGCCGGAGACACAGGTGCCATGCCAGAATAAACCTGAAACAGTTCATGAAAGTCTATGTTTTTGAAAAGCCCATCTTCGAAAGAAAAATGTTTTTGGCCCAAATCAAAGCTAAGTTTTGAACCAGGCTCTGATACTAAATTGTAACACTCCAAACCCGGCCCAAACACCACGGCTGAATTTAGAATGCTACTGAGGAAAAAGTTTGAAAAGAATTTAACATAAAGGTGAAAACTTAATAATTTTTCGTCATTTATAAAACATGGTATATTTAAAATTCTAAGTAAAATTGTGTTGTTACAAATTCCCGGAATTAAAACTTTAATATAAGTTTCTAAGATATGAATTGTTTGAAAGAAAACATTCCCAGTTATTAATACAATAACAATTTAACTTCAAACCATAAAAAGTTCCCAAATACTTTAAGTGGCCTTATTAAAATAAATATTTACTCAAAAGTACTAAAATATAAAGTGCATAAAACAAATAAACATCTTCTACATGGCCACCTCGTATCCGCTCCAGCCCGGTCCAAGAATCATGTATCACCTGCATTGTTTTTGGAAAAATAGGGTGAGTCAAACCGACTCAGTGTGCAGTTATTTCACATGTCTCCACATATGGGCTTGGCCCACATCCACACAGTCCACATAATCAATCATGCAAAATGAATCCCAGCCCAACCTAGAGTCCATCCGCTACACACCCCCGTACCTGCCGCACACACCAAGGGATTACTAAATCGCCCTCCAACCGCTACACACCTCCTTGGCAGACCTGCTACCCAAGGCCGTGGCTTAGCCACCGATCACCTAAGTGACCCCACATATCTGTATCCACGAGGTGACTCAAGGTTACCCTCAATCCACGGTGATGCACACAGCTATCATCCGCCCACGATGTGGCACATAGCCAACACCCCACCTTGATGAAGCACATAGCCAACATCAAGCGCCAATGTAGCTCAAGGCTAACATCGGACCACGTACATAAATATGTACACCCTGTCCTTCAATATTCACATCCCAGTCCCCATGTATATATATATATATGTATCATGACAAAACAATGTTAAGATGAGTATACATCGCATGCTTACCACAATTTTACACATAAATCACAGGTAGATTACCATCATTAAATACTGACCTGATTAACCGATTACCCACCATGGGTAGTCACCATCTCAGCCATATTTCCGGCCACCACACATATTATATACACATATATATAACAACACATACAAACAACAAGAGAGCAGTGCGATAACTACACACCTTATAAGCAAAAGTCACCTAAACCCGAACCCCGTAGCCTATACAATTTGCACCTTGCGATTTGTTGAACACCTCCTACACAACTATGTTAGATTCGATTTCTAACATTAATGAACCAAAATACATGGCCTTTGGCCTAAGGTTACACTTGCTTTACCTTGAGTATCCGAATCCCGAAAGGTTCCCTTCTAACCGTCGGTTACAACCAAATCCCGAAATCCTCCACTAACGCTGAGATCGATTGCACCCTTGTTTGAAACCACAGAGATATTCGGCTATAAAGATGAATGATTGACTTTGAAGAAGAAAGAGATGAAGAAATCGGCTAGATGGTACTTGTTGCGTACAAAGAGAGATTCGGCCCTTAACAAATAAGAAGAAAAGAGATGAAGTTTAGAGAGATTCGACAATGATGAACTTTTGGAAGAAAGAGAGATTCGGCCAAAGCAAAGTAAAAAGAAAAGAAAAGAATGGAAGAGAAGAACAAGAAAAGAAATAATCTAAAATGGCTATATGGTTTCGGTTATGGAGGAGAATGAATCAAAGAAGAAGTTTTTGAAATTGGTGTACATTCGGCCAAAGAAGAAATAAAAAGAAATAAGATGAAAGAAAAATGCTCCTTTCAATGGTAGTATACTTTCGGCACAAAGAGGAAAAGAGTTTGAGAGGAAAAGAAAATAATATCAATTTGGTCAAGAATAATAGCCAAAACCAAATCAAAACTTTACCTATTGCCCAAGACACATTCGGCTAGGGAGTGAGATTTTGGAGAGAAAAGAAAATGGTGCTCAAAAATGCTAAAGAATTTGACCAACTATCCCCTAATTCCTTTCAATAATCGGCCAACCCCCCTAGCCTCCATACCGTCCACATACATGGTCAATAGACCATAAAAAAAATTTCCAAAACATCATTCCTTACATCAAGCCTTATGTCCCCCTAACTTACCATAAGCTTAAGATTTCATTCCTTAAGTTAGCACTTGCCTTTTTCCTTAGTCTACTATCCATAAAAGAAAATAGTCCAACCTTACCTTAATTAAAGTTTGACCATCACATGCCATACAAGTTCAAAATAAAAGTCACCTTAAGTCTATCCATGGGATTCGAACCTAAGCCCCCCTCACACTACTTGTGGCGTCACTTTCCAAGGCCCTAAGTGGCGCCTCCCTTGCCATTTTACCAACTGGTTACTTGTGTCTAAATCCTCATACAACTTTTCTTAAGGCCTAACATGCTTAGCTCCACTTCAAGACTTAAAATACAATATTTTCCTAAGGCATTCACCTACATTCTAAAGTTCTCGAAACTCCCAAAACACACTCAAACCACACATAGGCACGCTACCACATACATTCAAGTTAAAACGCATAACCCGTAGATCCCGGATATTACAGCTTAGGCTGTTTTGGGCCATGTTGGGTCGAAATGATGACCAAAATACCCCCATAAGGTAAAATGACCAAAATATCCCCATAGGGTAAAATGACTGTTATACCCCTAGGAGATGAAATAACTGTTATGGCCTTATGTTATGTATGACTGATTTGTTCTATGATATGTATAACTATGATTGAGCATGACATTTTACATACACGTATGATATTATGTCACTACATATTGCATGGGGATGGATTGTTATATTTGAAGGAAGTGTACTGTACTGATAAGGTCGCACGGGTCGCCCAAGACGACTGTGGACCTACTGATGCCTATATGCTGTTTATTTTACTGATAGCTTTGCTGCAATACTATTTAGTGCAGCAACCGGTGCTAATCTTGGTGTGTCTAGCTGGGTGGGTAGATTTCATCCCCACATGGTGTGTTTGGCGGGATGAAGTGGTATGTAGAGGCTGGATTGGGTAGGATTTCTGACTGCATATCTGCACTGATTAATGATACTGTACTGTTACTGCATTGATTAATGATATTACATACTGTTCACTGCATGACTGATATCTGTTACTGTTATGGGCCAAGGCCCCACTGATACTATTACTGACATTAGGCAAAGGCCCTACTGATTACTGGCGTTGTGATGGGCTCAAGCCCAATCGTTTACTGTTATAGGAAAGGGCTTAGGCCCACACTAAACTGGACTATTATTGTAATGGGCTCAGGCCCAAACTGCATTTATCTACTGTTTCATTGACTATTTGCTTGTTAGAGGATTACATATTGAGTTTTCGTAAACTCACCCCTCTGTTTAACTGTACAGGTAATCCCAGTCGTAGGCGGGTCGGTGCTGCGAGGGACTCGATGATGGCCACACAACCGCATCAAATTTCGTTTTTAGCTTTTGATTTATAAGTAACTGAATTTGGGTATTTTTATGTAATAAGGCGTCTTTAAAGTTATAAACTTTAAATTGGGGTTTTTATTTATTTAGTTTGATATAAACTGCTAGTTGTAGAAAAAGACGGGTTTTCAAAAGGTAACTGTTTTCAAAGACACCACGTTTTCACAACATTTCCTAAATAAAAAAAACATCTACAATAAATGAGATTTTGAAAATTAATAACGTTTTAAAAGTGATTAGCTTTTAAAGATGCACGCTTTGGAAATGAACAACCCGTTTTGGAATCACCGTTTAATAACAAAATGATTAATCGATTTTGAGGATTTCAACGACAACAAGTTTTACGCTAAACACTTCAATGTGACACCGCCAGATTCGACCATAACGTCTAGGCCGATTATGGGGTGTTACATGATGTCTTGATGAATGCGGAATGAGCATATATATATATATTGAAATGTTTTTGGTAGGAAGTATTGAATATGTTTCAAAGTGATTTTTACCAAAACAAAGGGTAATGTTACGATGACAAGTTCCCAACGTCACGACTTAAATCAACAGTGAGTTTTCTAAAGTTGCGAAAAAAAACTCATTGATTGATGAGGTAGCGATGAGATAGCCATGGTGTCGCGATGTCAGCTCGTGAGTTTCGAAAACTTGTCAATGAAGTCATTAACTGACTTCAAATTAGCAAAAGACCTTTTGTAAGCTTGTGTAAGACTCGAAAATGATTATATAACATATAGAGAATGTGTTTTATACTTGTAAGCATGTTGAATGGTTAAATCGTATAGGAATTAGTTGTAGTTGCTTTGGTAACAAATTTGGCATTTTGTAGCTTAAACTCGAAAATCAGGTTGGGTAAGGGTGTTACAAGAAGGAGAAAGAAAGAATAGAAAAAATATGGAGAATTAAAGAAAAAAGAAGGAAGAAATGGGAAAGAAAAAAAATTAATTTGCTTATGTAGCAATGTCATATGGGAAACAAATGTTGAATGTTGATGTAACAATGTCACATCAACAACGTTTGGCTGATTTGTAACACCAATTACTTGGGTTAATTTGATAACCCGGACAAAGGATGTTATATTTGGACTCCGAGTCAATTTAATTAATATTTCATTTGTACACTTTATCATTATCATTTTAAACTCTTTTAAGGTATCTCAAGTCATTTCTGGGCATCTTTTACAGTTTGGTTGCGATTTGAGGTCTTTCGGGCCCTTTTTGAGTCAAATTGAGCATGCATGGGGTAAAACATGGCACTTGTACTGCTACTCACTATTCCAAGTATTGATACATTTTCCCTATAACTATTCATTTTTTCTCTCTAGAGTACTTGTATCGATACAAGTTCAACAAGTACCGATACTTCAATTGCAGGGGACTCTAAAACATGCCTAAAACACTTTTGTTTCATGTCAATTTAAATACCAAACATTCTCAAACATATTTCAATCATGTTAAACCATCAAATGCTTTAAAATATCAAATAATTCATCATATGTTCATTGCATAATTTAAATGAATTCACTAGGCCATAAAAACATTTAAGCTTTTTTAAGTACTTTCACTTGCATTTATTGTAATAGCCCATTACCCATCCCAATCGTTGGGTTCGAGTTACAAGGTGTCACATCTGTTGCTGAAACAATTATGATCAATCTACATTCAATTTATACTATTAAATGATTAATTTCAACCAATACATGCATACAATACAATATATAGCCTTTTTCAGGTCTTAAACAAGCTTACAGAAGCTCTAAAGCTAACCTGAGGACAGATTAGGACCAAATTGTAAAAATTCCAAAATATTGGGTTGGTGTCGCAATGTCAAAGGGTTTCTCATCATGACGCAACATACTGAGTAGGCCTCATCCCAGCGGTCAATGCTCGACGTCGCATCATGGCATGTCAACTTGGTCTCGTCGCGATGACAAACGTTTGACATCGCGAGGTGACATACTGATTTCAAAAGGTTAAGTTTTGGTACCTATTTTCAATCATCTATAGAACTTCAAAACCATTTGCAAATAAAATTTCAGAAAAACTACATATTCAATGAATTCTAATATAGTTAAAGTACCATCCATACACATAAGTTTTAATCCATTTCAACCAATTCATTCAAATTCATAAACATCTCATCGATACTCTTCATGGAACTATTTAACATATATATATAGGTATTTAGATACATTACCATATAACTTAATAACATACCATAAGTTATGTCAAACCAAATGTTGTAACATTAATTCACAATTTTATAAATATATATATATAAACATATAGTCAATTCAAAAATGCTAATTCTGACCCCAAAGTTCACATGACCACCTATTATATTAAAAATCGACTCAACTAAGGTACATGCCATATAATGAACAAAAAAGAGGCTATGCAAACATTGTTGATTCAGGGATCTCTAGCTAGATGTTGGATTCACTATTCGGGATCTCGAGATGTACCTATACTTGCACACAAAAAACAAATCGTATGCTGAGCGATAAAGCTCAATGGTATTTCCATGATTCAGATCAATATAATATAGATTATAATCAATTGCGTGTAATTTTTATGATTTCTAATGTCAACTAATACAAGTTGATCATATACCAAAATTATACCAAATGCTTTATATGAATTACCTATACATTACTTAAATTAATCAAGCTAAATGGTTATATTATAACAACATTTCAATGCCAATAAAATTCGCACAACTATTCAATTTGCAACATTTGATCATACCACATTTTCTTACCAAATTGAATCAAATCATTTGTAACCTTACCATATCGTCCCTCAAGATCGTCAACCGGTTTGCATGGTCTTTCACATGCTATCGATAATCAAATATCGTATACAAGTACCTATAATACAACTTCATAACATTTAATCATTTTCGAATATCATTCAACTAATTCACAATTTGTATCCCCTATTAACATGACTCAGACTCAAACGGATACATCGATCCCAACCAACACACCAATTTGGCACCCAGTGCCTCATCGAAACATCCAAAGTAAATAGATTACACCCAGTGCTCATCGGTATAACCGAAGTAAAAGTTGTGTCCAGCACTCATAAAAAACATTTGAAGGAAAATGTGCCCAGTACTCATCGACATATAGCCAAAGTAACTCGTACTCAATCTATCCTATGGTATGCCAACTATATCCGACTATGCTCGAACAATTAATAAGGTAACAAATTTTTTGAATTCATTATATAGCTCAATTAACAATCTATCAATCTCAATTTATCATCAATTCATCATTTCATCAAGTTATACAACATATCTCAACTCAATTTCATACTAAACATCATAAATCATTAAGATATACTACTTTTCATTATATTCAATTTAGTCCTCTATTTGATAATCAATCCCAATCATATCAATTCAATTCAACCAACCATTTTAAATTTAAATTGATTTGAATCATAAAAATATAAATTGAAAACTTGAGCCTCTCAATGGCCCTAGATTGTCTTTAGCTACAAATAATAATTCAACAATACACAATATCAAATTCCATATCAAATCACACTCAATTACAAAGTCACACATATTTTTCAATATATTCAATTTAGTCTCTAAACCCGAGACAAGCATAACTTTTGATCTAGACTTTTGGCTTAAAATCTGATTTCACATATACGCATTAAAGACCTTCTACTTTCTATTCCTGTAAAAAATTCATAACAAGTTTTCATTTTATTCAATTTGGTCCCTATTGTACGAAACTAACAATTAAATTTTACAATTTAGTTCTTTTCTTAATTTAAGCTTAATTTCTATCAAATTCACACCAAATTCATCCATTTCTCAACAATGGCAACTTTCAAAAACTTTAATAGCTTTGCAAATTGATACATGGGTTAGCTAAATCAAGCTCCCACAATAAAAAAAAATCATAAAAATCAAAGAAAAATGGCTATGGACTTACTTGTAATTGATGGTCGAATATCAAAAAGAGTTTTAAAGCTTTTCCTCCATGGAGGACGGCATGAAAGGTTGAAGAAGATGATACTTATCATCTTTTACCACTAACATTTTATATATATTATGATTAATTTTAATTAAGCTTAATTAATTATCTTAATCATGGTTAATTAAGCTTAAACTTTTAATTAACTTAAGTTAATGACATTTAACATCACATCCCACTATCATACATTTAAAATAGTTTTATTTGCCATTTTAATCCTTTGGATAATTGTTATTTAAGTCCCCAAGCCTTTTCCTAATTAAAAATCTATAGCAGTTAAACTTTTACGATTTACTTGAGCCTTAATTACTCACAATTTTGGCTAAATTACTTAATCGAATTTCAATTCATCTGTACACTAACTCCTTAAATATCCCTAATTAATATTTATAAACTCAATTTACGGCAACGAGGTTCCAAAATCGTATTTTCTGATACCACTGGATATTGGGTCGTTACATTAATAAAACATAAATGCTTGAATTAGGCCTATTTAGATGTTGTAATCTATACTATGAGTTAAATTTCATGCTTTTTCTCCCAAGCCTTGATGATTTAATGAGATGTGTTGATGTTAATCTTCTTTCAAAGGCTTCAGTCTAATCTTTCACCTACGTGTTAAACAACAACACATTAAGCTATCATATAGCCTAGTAAGTACTCGTGAATTCAAATCTTACCAATACTTTAATTTATTTAATATTAACAATATTACTATTATAATTTTATGACTATATCAAATTAATCAAGAGGTTATTCAATATTTACAAAATTCACTAATACTTTGATTCACTATTTTATCACTTCACGGTTTAACATGAACTATTATCAGAAATCACTTACCATGACTTTTTAGCCCATGCTAGACTTGTTTGGACAAGATGGATACACGGAATATAACACGATACATGGAGCACATAAGTACTGAAAAACAAACATACCAAAGTGCAATATCACGAATATCATGATAATATTAGAGCGCTCGGGTTCCTATAGCATGTCAACTATATCTACAAAGTTCAACACTAGTCTACATGGGCACTCAAATATCATAGAATTTACATTATTTATACAAGAATGTGATATTTCAATTTTTCACTACACTTTTGCACTTCTTCAATTTAGTCCTCATTTTCATGATTTAAAGAAAAAATGTAAATTTCAATTACAATAATCACGAGATTTTATTCACTAAATTCTTTATCCACAATAGATCATATATTTCATACTCTCTACATCACTTTCACTTATCAAATAATAACACGTAAAACTTTCACATACTTTTCAAGTTAGTCATTGTTACGATGCTATTATTCACTAAATGATTTGGCATTGTTAATGGCCACATTAGCCCCACATTAAATAGTATCAGTCAATGTCAATCAAATGGCTTATTTGGCCAGTTTTGTTAGTTTAAGAACTCAATTGGGTGCAAAAATTTCAAAGGGGCTTAATTGATTTTTTTAAATGTTTGAGGGCTTTTAGTACCATTAACCCATATTTTAATAATAAATATATATTGAAATTTATAAAATTGATAATAAATATTTTATAGTATAAAATGTGAATATTTTAATTATATAAATATGAGAATCTTTTAAAATCATGGTTTTATTTATCTCTTCCAACACAAATGTGTCACTATCTACTCTCATATATGTAATCTAATACTTATATTTAAGCATTTTACTGAGTTGGTGTCACCCTTAATCGGGTCATCAAATCAATTATGAAATTACATTAATACCTCTTCTTTTAAATATAATTATAATAATAATTATTATAATTATAATTATAATTATTATGACAATTTTGTCTTTTCATACTCTCATATCATGATTAAATAAATGAATTATAAATTATAAATCCAATTATTGAACACATGTTTAATAGTATTAAAATACAAGTTCATTACCCTGTTCCTATATTCATTATTGAATAAATTTTAAAAGAAAATATTTAAAAATATTTTTTGACTCACATCGTGGGTGTGACAAAATCTAGTATACGTACTTTAAATTAAGTTTTAATTAGATATTATTTGTCGAAACTCTTTTTTTTTTTTTTGGAAATCGACTTTTTATTTTAAAAAACGAAAATGGAGTCGCCATCAATCCTTTTTATTAGGTGTGATCGGATCACCTTGAAACTTAATCATTTTAATAAAAGGTTAATTTTACTAAAATGATAATTTTTGGTGGGTTCGGGGTTCGGTTACATATGAGGAAGGATTAGCATCCTCATAATGCCTAGAATTGGTATCTTAGCGTCGAAAATTAAGAATTCAAAGAGAATTTAAAATACGATCCCCTCTTTGTAACACCCCAAACCCGGCCTAGAAGCTAGGCCCGAATCTGGCGTGTCACAAAAAAAAACTCGTTTGAAAATTTTAGCCTCTTTGTTAAAACCCAAAACACTTAAGCAAATGTTAACTACTTGGAAACGTAATTATCTTTTAAGAAAAACCTTTTTGGTGGCGAAAACGTAATTAAAATAAACGATTTACAAATAAGTGATGTTTAGAAATAGAGTTGCAGAAGTATTTTGAAATCGTTGCGGAAACGTAGATAAAATACAAGTATTTTTGAGAGATTGATTGATGAGTCAACAATCAAGGTAGTGAACTTTAAAACCGTGACTTTTGAAAATATTTTTTTTTATAGTTCGAGAAAATAACTTCTGTGTTAAAATATTTATAAAGTCTATTATGAAATTCGTTTATTAATCGATTTTGGAAAACCTTTATTTAAGTTTTAGAAAAATTCTCATTTAAATCAAATTAAGCAAAATAGTAAGTATATCAACCATAAAGCAAATAATAAAATACTCCAGATGCCTTATTACAATTTAAACCAATATAGCAAAATAGTAAAATAAACGGAAATAGAAATTTAAGATTTAATAACACCATTTCTGAAATATGGCTTCCAACGAGTCATCCATGGTCCAAGTCCACCTCACGGAGCATTACCTACAGGGTTAAGAAAGAAAGGGGTGAGTTACAAGAACTCAGTGTGTAACCCACTTACCATAGTCCATTGGGCCAAAACCATTTAAGCATTTATTTGGGCCTGAGCCCATTACAGATATAACAATTTAACATGTATAGAATGCATGTGATATGCAATTCCCAAACCAAACCTAATTTCCATCCGCTACACACCACCCGTACCAACCAGCACACCTGTGGGGAGCTTTAGTCACCCACCCCGCCAACACACCAAACTAGGCATTAAGCCATATATCAACTGGGCAATAAGCCATATATCAAACTGGGCAATAAGCCATATATCACTGGGCAATAAGCCATATATCAAACTGTGGACAAGCCACCAGATTAACAGAATTTATATGGCATTGCTATTTTTCAGATTTGTGGTAGAGCCACCAGAGTTATGTAGCAGAGCTACCAGAACTTCTCTTCATCATTATCCCATCCCATGCAATTCATGTATAATATGCATAACAATTCATAAGAATGCATTCAGATATTTCTTACAATTTTATGGCCCATTATAACAATTTATTAACTTGGCCCACTAAGCAGAATATTATCTTGGCCCATTTCACATATTTTCAGATCGACCCATTTAGCAAATTATCAAATTGGCCCATATAGCAATTTATCAAGTTGGCCTATATAGCAATTATCTCAATTCGGCAATCGTACCCACTAAGGGTAATTCGGTAATTTACCCTCTATGGGTATTATGGTAATTTCGTAATCCAAGGGTATTTCATAAATTTTACCCACTAAGGGTAATTCGTTCGGGCACAAAAATTGAAACTGCCCATCTGCGTTATGCTGACCAAATTGACTATAACTCGAGTTAGGAAACTCGAAATTTAGATTCGTAAATTTTCCCTGAAACTAGACTCATATAAATTCTTACTGTAATTTTTTTAGAATTTTTGACTTAGCCAATTAGTACAGTTTATTCTTCAAAGTATCCCTTGTTTCACTGTTTGACAATTCTGCCCTCTCTTCACAAAATCTCAGATATCTTATTGTACAGAACTCAAATACTGCTTTCGTTTGATCCAAATAAAAATATACTCACTAAGGATTCTAATAATATAAACCATGTCCCATAATAATCTTTTTATAATTTATAATCATTTTTCCAAGTCAGAACAGGGGATCACGTAATCATTCTGAACCAGTCTTACTAAAATTTAAAAATCTCAAAATATACAAATCATTTGCTCTCTCTGTTTCTTTTATAAGAAAATAGGCTCAATTAACTTTCAATCCATATCTCCTTCACTTTCTAATTCAATTTCCACTGTTTTTGGTGATTTTTCAAATTCACGTCACTGCTACTAACCAAAACTATTTTATTGCAAAATATGATTACCACTTCGAACATACGCACGCCCGAGTGGTCACAGATGCCGGTTTCCAGCTTTTTGGTCTTTTGAACGAATCACAAAACATTTTATGCAAACATTCAAAGAGGTATGAGATTACACACCTGATTTGGATTTCCTAAAGAACCACTCTTCGTTGACCCTAGAACAATACCAACCAAAAGTTAGCCTCGGATTTCCAAAAGATTTCATACCCCACGTATTACTTACACTTGAATCACTTACCACTACGTGATCTCCCTCTACGGAGTCCCGATATTCAACCCCGCCTTCTGACTACCACCACACGCTCCTTTACTGCAACTGATGTTAACGATCCTCACCCTTTGATTATCAAAAGAATCCGAACAACAACAAAACGTAAGAACCACTATTCGGTTTTGGGACACACCGCAATGGAAACCGAAAGATGAGAAGAATGGAATCAACCACTTAAAGATTAGAAGGGAAAAAGAAGTAGGGGTTTCGGCCAAGAAGAGATTTGCAACACAAGGCTCAAGTTGTACTAGCTAGAATTGGATGAAAAGAGAGAAAAGATGAGTAGAAGGAACACTATAGAAGAAGAGGAAATTTCCAGCAAGGAGGAAATGTAATCAAAAGAAACAAAATATTAGGTAAAGAAAAAGTGACCAAATGAAAAATTTCTAAACACCCCCTCTTCAGCCGAATATCATCCCCCCTTTCTTTTTTTCTTTTTTTTTTCACCTACTCCATTCTTTTCAAATCTCATTATTATACTTTTTCTTTTTCCACAAATCACTCTCCATCATTCCTTTTTCCACAAATCACTCTCCATCATTCCTTTTTCTCCCATTTCTTTTTTTTTTCTCTCTATAATTCACTCATTCACCCACTCCACCATGTGTATTCTTTTGACCAAATCAAACTCTTCCTAGCACAAAAAAATACTCTCCAAAATGCTACATATGAGATTCGAACCCACTCCCCCTTCCATACTCTCTTGTGACGCCAACCACTAAGCCACACACTCCACTTGTGTCTCCTAAATGCACCCACTTATTCTTAAGTCTTGATGCCACCTACCTTCTCTCATTAATAGGCTTAAACACAAAATTTTTACTAGGGCCCAATTCAACCCCGGGCCCTCATTGAACCCCTAAACATACACAATTAATATTTTTAACTAGCTTAACGCAAGAAATAATGCAACAATTAAAATTCCAAATTTTGGGATGTTACACTCTTTGCATGATGTAATTTGATTAAAATATCGTTAACTAAATTAAGTTTTATAGAAAAGGCCTTATTTCGAGTTAATCGAGAAGAAAAGATCATGCCCCGTAAGTTAGGACACAATGTCTCGAATCCTTGAAAACAAGAATAATTGTCATCTGATTATTACCTAAATCCTATGTTTCCATTTTAAATAGGATATTTGATTACTTCAGTTCTAGGAAGAGGCCATACTCTGTAAGTTAGGAGCACGACTCCTCGAATCCCAAAAATAATGAACATTGCCTCGGTTTTAATTTTTTTTTTATGCGCTTGCACCAAAAAATGGATGAATGTATGTAGCAATATTTACAATGTACAATGATGGCAAAATTATGATATTAACAAAATAACAACATAAATAATGAAATAAAATGACAATACTATAGTGAATACAATAATAAGAACAATAAAAAAATATTCAATTAATAATACTATAGGATAATAATGATACTAATAGTGAAATAATATAAAAATGTATAATAATAATAATAATAATAATAATATTATGTTCATAAAATATTGAATTTTGAGCAAATTTTAACAAAAATAATATTAATTAGCAACAATAATTACTTCATAGTGTTAATAGTATCAATAATTAAAAATGAAGGGACCAGAATAAAATAATCAAGAAATTTGAGGGCAAAAATGCAAATTATACAACTTAAAGGATGAAAACTAAAAAAATAGCAAGTACAGGGACTTAATTAAATGAACAGAGGACTAAATTGAAACTATGATAAAACTTCAGGTATAAATAAATAAATAAAAATAGAAAATAATGGGTTAATTAAAATACAATAAAAATACAGGGACCAAAAGGACAAATAACCCAACCCTAGTACACATGTCACTCCCTAAAGGGTCAACAGTGTGAGGACCAAAATGAAAACAAGTCAAAATTAAATGGTATAATTCTAGAAAGAAGAAAAACCAAAATTAGGACCACATTGAAAAACGCCTAAAGGCGGAAGGACTTGGGAAGCAATTTGACCCTTCCATCAAAAGCATGCGGATCCTAGAGGATCTGGGTCGGGTTATCGGGTCATGCCTAAAACGACGTTGTTTTGGGGCTTCTGAAGCCAGGCCAAAATGACGACGTTTCATTAAGCCTATATAAGTTAAAATTATTTTTTTTAAATCATTCTAAACCTGTTTTTTTTTTCTCTCAAGCCCTCCTTCAGCCGGCCATGAGGCCATCATAGCTTTGCTTTGGCCACCGGTTATCGACGACGACGACCGTCGCCTCTGGTAGCCTGAAAATCGAAAAAGTTCCTCCCGAGCCCCTTTTCTTATGTAAATAATGGATCTGGTGATAAATCCTCCAAAAACCAGTCAAAGTTCGACTGGAATCCTAGAGACCTTTCAGTTTCTCTTCTCCGATGTGGCTATCGACTAACCCTAAGGGGTTCGGAGACCTTTTAAGGAGGAGGAAGGCCTCTTAGTGCAATGAACTGGTAAAATTTAAACTCCTATTTTATTTTCTTATATTTTTTGAAATAAAAAGTAGAAAAAAAAAAGAGATGAACAACCTTTGTTTTTTTTTTCTTAACTTTTTTTTTCTTTTGTATTCGATTTTTTCTCTTTTCCCCTGTTACATGTGGTTGTTGTGGCTTTTATAGCCAAATACATTACAAAATATTCATTTTTTTGTTTTCTTTTTTGTTGTTTCTTCTGTTTCTGCGTTCTATCCTTTGCTTTTGTTTTTTTTTTCCTTTTTCTGCAAGTGTCTATGGCAAGGTCAAAGATGCTAGGGAGCCACGCTCTGCCATTTCGGTGAAAGAAAGGGGCAGACCTCGGGCAGTGTGCTTGCTGACACGGCGAGGGAGTGGCGTCGAAGCTTTTAGGGTTCTAGGGTTTTCTTTTTTTGTTTAGGTTTTGGGCTATTGGGCTGGTGTAATTGGGCTTTAGAGTTTTTGTATTTAGGCTTCTGTAAATGGACTTTGTTATTGTTATTGTTTTTTGTTGTTTTGTTTATGGGGCCGAACGAAATTGGGCCTCTACAACTGCCCCTCGTGCAACAGGAAGGGAGCAAAAACCTTAAAAGATGACCAATTTTGTCCGATCTTGCTAAATCTCGACTTCTTTGGTGCTTCTCTTTTTCAAGTAGTCTACTCTTTCAATCCACTAGTTGCTCTACTTCACTGTATCCATTTCGCTACAACTTTAGGAAGGCAAGATTTAGTGTTACAGTTTCATTAGGCAAGATTTAGTGTTATAGTTTCATTTTACTCCATTGCAACTTCGAAGAGATAAGATTTGTTGTTGTGGTTTTAATCTAACCCACTGCAACTTCAAGGGTATAGGATTTGTAGCTTCATTTTACTCCACTGTAAATTTAGGGAGACAAGATTTGTTATGGTAATTTCAATCTGACCCATTGCAACTTTAGGGGTATAGATTTGTAGCTTCATCTTACTCCACTGCAACTTTAGGGAGATAAGATTCGCTATGGTAACTTCAATCCGACCCACTGCAACTTCAGGGGTATAGGATTTGTAGCTTTATTTTGCTCCACTGCAACTTTAAAGAGATAAGATTCGTTATGGTAATTTCAATCCGACCCACTGCAACTTCAAGGGTATAGAATTTGTAGCTTCATCTTGCTCCACTGCAACTTCAAGGAGATAAGATTTGCTATGGTAACTTCAACCCGACCCACCGCAACTTCAGGAGTATAGGATTTATAGCTTTATCTTAATCCACTGCAACTTCAGGGATATAAGATTTGCTATTGTAACTTCAATTTGACCCACTGCAACTTCAGAGGTATAGGATTTGTAGCTTCATTTTACTCCACTGCAAATTCAAAGAGATAAGATTCGCTATGGTAACTTTAATCCAACCCACTGTAACTTCAGGGGTATAGGATTTGTAGCTTCATCTTGCTCCACTGCAACTTCATAGAGATAAGATTCATTATGATAGATTCAATCCAACCCATTGCAACTTCAGGGGTATAGGATTTGTAGCTTCATCTTGCTCCACTGTAACTTTAGAGAGATAAGATTCGTTATGGTAACTTCAATCCGACCCACTGCAACTTTAGGGGTATAGGATTTGTAACTTTATCTTGCTCCACTGCAACTTCAGGGAGATAAGATTCGCTATGGTAACTTCAATCTGACCCACTGCAACTTCAGAGGTATATGATTTGTAGCTTTATCTTGCTCTACTGCAAGTTCAAGGAGATAAGATTCGTTATGGTAGATTAAATCCAACCCATTGCAACTTCAGGGGTATAAAATTTGTAGCTTCATCTTTCTCCACTGCAACTTCAGGGAGATAAGACTCGCTATGGTAGATTCAATCTGACCCACTACAACTTTAAGGGTATAGGATTTGTAGCTTCATCTTACTCCACTGCAACTTTAGGGAGATAAGATTCTCTAAGTAACTTCAATCCGACCCAGTACAACTTCAAGGGTATAGGATTTGTAGCTTCAATCAAATCCACTGCAACTTCAGGAAGATAAGATTCGACATTGTAATTTCATTCCGACCCACTGCAACTTCAAGGGTATAGGAATTGTAGCTTCATCTTGCTCCACTGCAACTTCAGGGAGATAAGATTCGCCACTGTAGTTTCAATCCGACCCACTACAACTTTAGGGGTATAAGATTTGAGGTTTTACTGATCTGTTACATCGCTCTCTGGGAGAACAAGACATGTAGGTTCCATTTCATATCCTATATTTTATGCCAAGCAATTAGGATGTTATGATCGGAATGAATCAAATGTTCCTAACTAGATGTATATGAATGATATTTGTACGAATGCAAAATTTTATTTTCGAGAATGGTCCCCTTTTTAGTGCATAGGCTGACATTGCTTGTCGTTCGTCAAGGTTCTATCACTAATGTGTTACCATTGTAACACCCCAAACCCGGCCTGGACATTATGGTCGAATTTGGCGATGTCACATGATAGTGCTTTAGAAAACGTAATTACGACAAAACCATTTTTTTAGATATCTTAGGTTACTATCAAAACGTGTCGTTTGTTCATTCATTATCCATTTTCAAAACATTATACGTTGCGAAAACTTTAAAATAATTTACGAATTCGTGTATATTTTGATAAAACATTTGTTTATTTTGAAAATTTGCGTCTTATCCTACTGCTAGCAGTTATGAAATAAAAATCCCAACTTTAAACAAAAATCCGTAAAGGCCATATTACATAAAATTTTTCCCAAATATAATTGAAACCATGAATAAAATTAAAGACAGTGAAGGTCCAGAACCGTGGTCACCACCGAGTCATCCGCTGCACCGACCAGTCTACTGCTGGGGATTACCTGGAACAGATTAAATAGAAAAGGGTGAGTTTTCGCAAACTTAGTGTGTAATCCCAACAGAAAACATACACACAGTAATATCAGATAACAGACATAAATTCACAGTTCGGGTCTGAGCCCATTACGAAAACGGTGTGGACCTCAACCCACTCAGACACAGAATCAAATATATTCTAGGGCCTTAGCCCATTTCAGACATAATATGCATATCAGAACAAAATAGCAGAATCCTACCCACTAGCCTTTACACACCAACTCCGTCCAACCCTACACACAATGTGGGGATAAAATCAACCCACTCATCCCTACACACCATGTTGTACCGAATGTGGCACATAATCAGAAAGTTGCAGCTAAGCTGCCAGATAACAGGCTTAAGAGCCTTTCAGATACTTCCTCCAAATATCATCACCCCACCCCGATGCAATACAACATACATAATATGGCATGCTTTTATACAAAAGAAATTCTTTCAGCAAAGATGTGAATTAGGAAGGAATGGTCCACGAAATATGAACCAGAGACTGCTTACCGACCATTCATTAAGTTAACAGTCGACTTGGGAGACCCGTGAATCCTTTCAGAACATTTCATTAAAATGGGCTCACATGTCCATGTGGCCTGCCTGTGTGGCCCACATGGCCCAAATTGGTCGAGCCCGTGTGTCGCACACGGCCTTGTCCAGCCGTCACACAGTCGTGTCACTCCCGCACGGCCTGGCTCATCGATCACACGGCCGTGTGCGAGACTGTACTCGCCCGTGTGGTGTAGACAGAGAGGTTTTTGGCTTTCGCCGAAACCTCATTTTCTGTATTTTCAGGTACACACATGGTTCATTTTCGCACTTAAAGTAATCCAGAGACCACTAGCACCTATAATTGATCAGTAAATCACTCAATTATTCATTTAATCGATGAATTAAAACTAACCCAAACGAATTACTCAACTAATGAGCGATTGGGAATTACTCTTAACGCTTCAAAATTGGTTTGCCTACGAAGTAGTTCAAGAAGAGTCTCAATTCCAAAGGTGTGAAGCTGCCAAAACATCAGCATAAAAACCCCAATTAAAACTTAGAATCTTAATTCACAATCACAAGAGACCACTTACCTCAATTACTCCAAGAATGCCACAATTGGGAAAGGAAGCACAGTTGCCGTCCAAAAGGTAGCAAAAGACGAGTAAAGAGAAAGGAAGATTATGGCTGGTAAAAGAGAAGAAAATTCAGTAAAAAGGTGGGGATTTGGGGAATGAAAAACGGCAACACAAGTTTGGGAAACAAATGTGAAAAGTCGAATCTTGATAGAGCAATCAGATTGGTAAAAATTCTGATAACTCCCCTATCCAAGTCTTCTTAATTATCTCCCTAAACCTCTCCACTATTAGAATTTAAGTCCATCTCAAACTCTTCACACGGCACAAGCAGCAAAATAAATCCCTTGTTTACACAGGGATTCGAACTCAAGACCTCAAACATAACCAACACTTCACTTAACCACACGACTAGCAGGCCCATTTCGATATATTCTCACAAACAATAAAATATAAGCCCACTAACTAGAGATAAGGCTTTAATCATAAAAATACCAAAATTTGCCCAAGTAAGGCTTGAACTTGGGACCTCACACATACACCCTGAACATTTAACCACTGAAATAGATACACATTTGTGTGTCACAAATACACGGAAACAGTTATACAAATATTAGGGCGTTACAACTCTACCCCCTAAAAGAAAATTTTGTCCTCGAACTTTTACCTAATCAGAAAAGGTGAGGATATGCTGCAGCATTGAATCCTCTGGATCCCAAGTGGCCTCCTCGGTGCTATGATCCTGCCATAGCACCTTCACTAAGGGGATAGATTTCCTCCGCAGAACCTTAATGTCACACTCCAGAATCTGAACCGGCTTCTCCTCAAATGTGAGATCTGGTCTAACCTCAATATCCTCAATAGGAACAACATGTGTGGAATCAGAGTGGTAGCATCTCAACATTGAGAAGTGGAACACATCATGAACACGATCCAACTCTGGAGGAAGCTTCAACCGATATACAACTGGCCCCACTCGTTTCAGATTACGGTACGGCCCAATAAACCGAGGGCTCAACTTACCCTTGCGACCGAACCTCAAGACCTTCTTCCATGGGGAGACCTTGAAAAAAATTAAGTCCCCCACAGAATACTCAATATCCATTCTCTTTAAATCAGCATAGGATTTCTGCCTATCAGATACCGCTTTTAGTCGATCCCGAATCAATCGGACCTTATCTTCAGTTTCAGAAACCAACTCCGAACCCAGTACCCGTCGCTCCCCCAACTCAGTCCAACATAAGGGAGTACGACACTTGCGTCCATACAGGGCCTCGTATAGTGCCATCTGGATGCTAGACTGATAGCTGTTGCTATAGACAAACTCTGCCAACGGTAAGTACTCCTCCCAACTGCCTCGGAAATCTATAACATAGTTTCTCAACATATCCACTAGTACTTGAATCACCCTCTCCGACTAACAATCTATCTGAGGATGGAAAGCAGTACTGAAGTCCAACCTCGAACCCAGAGCTTCGTGCAACTTCTTTTAAAATCGAGATGTGAAGTGAGGACCCTTATCGGAGATGATCGAGACAGGAACCCCATCCAGTCTCACTATTTTAGATATGTATAGCTTAGCTAGTTTCTGGAGAGAAAAGTCCGTCCTGACTAGAATGAAATGAGCAGACTTGGTCAATTGATCCACGATGACCTAGACAGAATCCTTCTTAGTGGGTGTTAAAGGCAACCCACTAACGAAGTCCATCGTTACTCGTTCCCATTTTCACATCGGAATCTTTACCGGCTGCAGCAACCCTGAAGGCAACTGATGCTTAGCCTTAACCTACTGGCAAGTTAGACAACGAGCAATGAAGTAAGTAACCTCACGCTTTAACCCTGGCCACAAGTACAACTCTCGAAGTTCTCGGTACATCTTGTTCCCACCGGGATGCAAAGCATAAGGGCTACTATGCGCCTCCCTCAGAATCGACTGCAGTAACTCCTCATCACTCAGTACATAAATCTGACCGCGGAAACAAAGTACCCCATCACTGTTAATCCCAAAATTAGTAGAATCACTAGTCTCAACCTGACGAAATCACAACTCAAGAGACTTATCCCCCATCTGTTTACTTCTAATCTGATCAATCCATACAGGCTTAACCTGAAGTTCTGCTAGTAGACTTCCATCATCGAATAAATTGAGTTGAGAGAACATCGCTCTCAGATCAATCATAGCCCTACTGCACAAAGCATCTGCCACCACATTGGTCTTACCAAGATGGTACTCGATGGAGCAGTCATAATCTTTAAGTAGTTCAACCTACCTACGCTGCCTAAGGTTTAACTCCTTCAAAGTGAGGAGATACTTGAGGTTTTTATGATCAGTGTAGATAGTACACTTCTCACCGTACAGATAGTGCCTCCAGATTTTCAGAGCAAAGATTACCGCTGCCAACTCCAAATCGTACGTAGGATAGTTAGCCTCATGCGTCTTGAGCTGATGAGACGCATAAGCTACCACTTTACCATCATGCATCAGAACGCAACCCAGACCAACATGCGACACATCACTGAATACTACGAAATCCTTCCCAGATTCAGGCTGTATCGGAACTGGAGCCTGAGTCAAAACAGATTTGAGCTTCTCGAAGCTCTCTTGTTTCTTATCAGTGCAGACAAAGGGAACTCCCTTCCACAGAAGCTTAGTCAACGGTACTGCGATCAAGGAGAACCCTTCTACAAAGCTTCGGTAATAACCCGCTAACCCCAGAAAGCTGCGAATTTTGGACACATTCTTTGGCTTTTTCCAATCCAACACAGCCTTAATATTACGAGGATCAACACGAATCCCCTTCCCAGAACCACATGCCCCAAAAAGGTTACTTCCCGGAGCCAGAACTCACACTTACTGAACTTCACATACAACTGTTTCTCACGCAGAGTCTGTAATACCACTCGGAGATGCTCATCGTGCTCGTCCTCTGTCTTCGAATACACCAGAATGTTGTTAATGAAGACTACCACAAACCGATCCAGATAGGGCTAGAACACTCAGTTCATTAGATCTATAAAAGCTACTGGTGCATTTGTCTGTCCAAATGGCATCATTAGGAACTCGTAATGTCCATAGCGAGCCCTAAATGTCGTTTTATGCACGTCATCCTCTTTAACTTTTAACTAGTGATACCCTGATCGAAGATCTATCTTAGAGAAAATCGAAGCTCCTCAGAACTGGTCAAACATATCATCAATCCTCGGTAGGGGGTACTTATTCTTGATGGTTTAGGTTGTTCAGCTGCCGGTAGTCGATACACATCCTCATTATCCCATATTTCTTCTTTACAAACAACACCGGTGCTCCCCACGGAGACATACTGGGACGAATGAACCCACGATCTAACAGTTCTTGAATTTGAGCCTTAAGCTCTGTAAGCTCCTTCGGTGCCATTCGGTAGAGCGCAATAGACACTGGAGTTGTACCCAGAAATGAGCTTAATCCAAAATTCCACTTCTCGGTTTGGAGGCAAACCCGGTAGTTCCTCTGGGAAAACATCCTGAAAGTCCCTTACTGTTCTAATGTCCTTAACCGAAGAGTCCCCAGAATTAGAAACACTGATGTAGGCCAAAAATGCGTCACATCCTTTTCATACCAATTTATCTGCCACCAACGCAGAAATAACATTAGTCAAGAAGTCTCGACGTTCCCCAATCACCACTACCTCGTTGTCCTCATCGATTCTCAAAACAACCATCTTTGTCGCACAGTCTAGACTTACTCGGTGTTTGACAAGCAAGTCCATTCCCAGAATCAAATTGAACTCCCCAAATGGAAGCTCCATCAGATCAGCCAGAAATACTGTCCCTTGAACCTCTAACGGGACGTCTCTATATAGTTTACTTACTCGGATAGACTGCCCCAACAGATTCACAACAGTTGTCTCGCTTGAAATACTCTCAATAAGAATTCCCAAGGTTTCAGACACAGTACTAGCTACATATGAGTGTGTAGAGCCTATGTTTATCAGTGCCAAATAAGGTACATTATAAATTAAAAACATACCCGTAAGGATGTCCGGACCATCTCGGTCCTTACGGCGATGAGCAGCATAAACCAGTGCAGGCTGCCTCGCATCAGTCGGTCCAACACCTCTGTCCGGTGCTCTTTGTCCTCGGCCCATGCCGTTACCACCCCTGGCCTGACCTCGGCCCCTAGGTGGGTGCTGAACTACTCTCGGTAGCTAAGCAGTACCAGTACCTGTAGCTTACATCTGATTGGTTCTCAGCAGTCAATCCCGAACACGATGCTCAACCGACCCACATCTCAAACATGCCCCAGTCGTCCTCCAACACTCCCCCGGATGGTGTCTACCACAGTGTCCACAAAGCGCCACCCCGGTAGATGCAACAGGAGGCTCAACTCTCACACGCCCGTGTGACTTCGACAAAGAGGTTTTTGGCTTTCACCGAAACCTCATTTTCTGCGTTTTCGAGTACACACCTGGTTCATTTTTACTCTTAATGCAATCTCGAGATCACCAGCACCTATAATTGATCAGTAAATCACTTAATTATTCACTTAATCAACGAATCAAAACCAACCCAAATGAATTACTCAACTGATGAATGATTGGGACTTACTCCTAATGCTTCACAATTGGTTTGCCTACAAATTAGTTCAAGAAAATTCTCGATTCCAAAAATGTGAAGCTGTCAAAACATCAGCATAGAAACCCCAATTAAAACTTAGAATCTTAATTCACAATCACAAGAGACCACTTACCGCAATTACTCCAAGAACGCCACAGTTGGGAAAGGAAGCAAGAGACGAGTTAAGAGAAAAGAGGATTATGGCTGGTAAAAGAGAAGAAAAATAGGTAGAAAAGTGGGGATTTGAGGAAAGAAGAGCGGCAGCACAAATGTGAAAAGTTGAAACTTGATAGAGTAATCAGATTGGCAAAAATTCTAATAACTTCCCTATCCAAGTCTCCTTAATTATCTCCATCAACCTCTCTACTATCAGAATTTTAGTCCATCTCAAACTCTTCACACGGAACAAGCAGCAAAATAAATCTCTTGTTTGCACAGGGATTCAAACTCAGGACCTCAAACATAATCAACACTCCACTTAACCACCAGACCAGCAGGCCCATTCCTATATATTCTCACAAACAATAAAATATAAGCCCACTGACAAGAGATAAGGCTTTAATCATAAAAATACCAAAATTTGCCCAAGTAAGGCTTGAACTTGGGACCTTTCACACACACCCTGAACACTTAACCACTGAAGCAGATGCACATTTGTGTGTCACAAATACATAGAAACAGTTATACAAATATTGGGGCGTTACAACCATGTACTCTTGTTCAGGTCTGATATCTTTGACAGGAAACCCGAAGAGGCAATCACAATTTGGACTATTCGTTCAAAGATCTTTCCAACCTTGAAATTTGGTTAGTTCTAACTACTGGTCCTGTTTCAAGACTCTATACTATTTAGAATTTTTTCAGAGTAATATGCAGAAATCTTTTTACTTTAATATTGTTAGTCCATTAATTATTATTTCGATGCAAAAGAAAGCTTGAAAAAGGTCATAAAAATAGACAAGACTGAAATTTATTGAGGGTAAAGTTCTTAATGAAAAGATTAATCAAAGTGGCAAACATTGCTAAAACATAAAGTGGGTAAAAATGAAGCCAAGTGCCCCAAATATCCCATATGAGCTTCTCTAAGCAAACTTGCTGAGGATTAATCTGAGCCTAATATGTGTTTGAGAGATCTAGAGTACTCTGTCGATGCCCCAAGATGTAAAGTTTCTCCTCCTTGTTACCTTTGAGGGTAAACAACTATTACATGCTAATTCGATCAAAATTTGAGTCGCCCTTTTCAGATTTTCAACTCAAAACTCATTTGGTCTCAAGATGCCCTTTGCGGGTTTTCGCCTTGGCCTCTCCTTTATTTTTTTAAGTGAAGTATTTTTTGACTGAATTTGAATTCACGGGATTGGGCAGGTTTTTGTCATCCATCTTGGTTAGAATCAATACCCCTCAAAAAAAGGTTTTCTTTACCACATAAGGTCCTTCCTAATTTGGCATTCATTTTCCTCTGAAGTCATTTTGTATGGGAATGATCTTTTCCAACACCAGGTCCCCCACATGAGATTCTCTAGGGCTAACCTTTTGTCATAAGCTCGCATCATTCATTTTTGGTACATCTGACCATGATGGATAGCTTTTAGCCTCTTCTCTTTGATTAAGTTTAATTGATCATATCGAGATTGGATCCATTATGCTTCATCTAACTTCAACTCTGATAAAACTCGAAAAGAAGGAATCTAGGCTTCAATGGTCAAGATTGCCACCATTCCATAAACCAATGAGAAAGGTGTTGCCTCGGTGGAGGTTTTGACAGACGTTCGATAAGCATAGAGAGCAAATGGTAACTTTTTATGCCAATCTTTATAAGTCTCTGTCATTTTCCCCATGGTTTTCTTAATGTTCTTATTGGCTGCCACCGCACCATTCATTTTTGGGCGATATGGTGACGGGTTGTGATGTTTGATCTTAAATTGAATACAGACCTCTGTTATCGTACTGTTGCTCAAATTCAACACATTGTCAAATATGATCCTTTCTGGCATTCCATACTGACATATGATCTCTTTCTTTAAGAATTTTCTAACTGTCAATTTCGTGACATTGCCATAAGAAGCGGCTTATACCCATTTGGTGAAGTAATCGATGACCACAAAGATGAATCGATGCCCATTGAAAGCCTTTGGCAAGATCAGCTCAATGATGTCTATGCCCCACATAGAGAAAGGCCATGGATAAGTCATCACCTGGAGAGGTGAATGAGGTACATGAATTTTGTCCCCATAAATTTGGCATTTATGACACCTCTTGGTATAATTAACACAATCCTCTTCCATGGTGGACCAATAATATCTGAATCTCATAATTTGCTTGGTCATTGTGAAACTATTAGCATGTGTTCTGCAAACACCCTCAAGGGCTTCTTCTAGGATTTTCTTAGCTTCAACAACATCTACACATCTCAATAACACATGATCCTTTCTTCTTTTGAGTAGAACCTCCCCATCTAGGACATACTCATTGGCCAGCCTTGCTAGAGTCCTTTTATCACTCTCCGTTACCTGCTCAGGGTATTCACGGTTCTTTACATATTGCAATATGTCATGGTACCAAGGGTGATCATCCCTTTCTTCTTCCTCAATGTTGCAACGAAGGGTTGAGGCCTCATAAATGCTCATCTGGATAGGTTTTACACCATCTTGTTTGTTCACTTTGACCATGGAGGCTAAGGTAGCCAAGGCATCGGCCATCTAATTTTCATCTCGCGGGAGGTAGCATAAGGTGATGTCATCAAACTCCTTAATGAACTCGAGAACCAATTTTCGATAGTCAATCAACTTGGGATCTCTCGTCTCCCATTCACCTTTGAGTTGATAGATTACTAGTGCAAAGTCACCGTATACTTTCAGCACTTTGACCTTGCGTTCTATTGCCGTGCGGATATCCATGATACACGCTTTGTATTCCGCCATGTTATTTGTACAATCAAAATCGAGTTTATAAGTAAAGGATAATGATCTTCGTCTGAGGATACCAGGATTGCCCAAATTCTATTACTCATGGCGTTTGAGGCGCTATCAAAATTTAGTTTCCAGGGATATCCTCTAGTTTACATAAATTATGTCGAATTCGGAGAGCAGGATCTGCTATCAAGCCATTCTTCCATTCAATACAGTCGAATCTATCATGAACTTTAGAGGAACTATTTTTGAAATGAGCCAAGTCGTATGATACAACATATATTGTTTTAGCCTCCGGGTGGTCCAGACCAAGACGCAGCACAACTTCTCGATTGGCGAATATCTTGTCTTACATTTGGTGGACTTCTTGCTGAGGTAATAGATTCCTATTACTTTCCTCCCTAACTCGTCATGTTGGCTAAGTACACATTCCATAGAATTTTTAAATATTACCAAGTACAGTATCAATGGTTTATCTAAGCTATGTGGCACCAGCACTGAGGCATTGGACAACTAGAGTTTAACCTTGTCAAAGGTCTTCTGGCATTCCTCATCCCACAAATATAGATCATGTTTCTTAAAGAGACAAAATTTGGGGTGACATTTCTCAATTATTTGTGAAATGAACCGGGTAATGCAATTTAATCTTCCCCGAACTTTCTTTTGGGTACGCAGCGATGGTGATTCTTGTATGACCTTGACTTTATCTGGGTAAATCTTAATCCATTTCTCGCTGACTACAAATCTCAGCAATTTGCCCAACATGACCCCGAAAGTGCATTTTGTTGGATTCAGCTTTAGTGGGAATTTCCTCAACTTCAAGAAAAATTTCCTCAAGATTTTCACATGCTCTATTTCTGTTCGGGATTTTGCGATCATACCACCGACATAAACCTCAATTTTTTTGTGCATCATATCATGAAAAAAAGTCAGCATGGCTCCTTGATATATTGCTCCCACATTTTTTAATCTAAATGGCATCACAAAATGTTCCTCACATTGTTACGAATGCGGTCTTCTCCATGTCTTCAAGATGTAATTTTTATCTGGTTATATCTGAAGAAACCATCCATGAAGGAGAACAATGAATGACATGTCTTGATATGACCATGCGAAGACATCTTTGAATTATTTGAGTAACTCAACGAGGTCTCGCCTTGTCTCTGCAGTGATACAAGTTTCAGTTTTCACTTCTTTCTTTTCTTGTTCATCCCCTAAGCTCACAACTTCTACTGACTCTTTGTGAGGTAGGATCTGTTTCTCATCTTGCTCTACCATCCTTAACAAATCAGGAGACAAGTTAAAATTTTGAAAAGTACTGAGGTTCCTCTAGACACATATCTTGCTCGAGCCTAAAGCTCCAGCCACTTCAGTATCAAGTGTTGGTATTGTTAGAAGCAACAAACCCGAGTGTCAATTGTCTGGAAGACGGCATTTTGGATACTGCTGGATGAATAACAAAGCTTGTTTCAAATATGGCTGGCTAGATCACTTTATTCAGGATTGTCCTGAATTAACCAAGAAAGATAAATTTCAGAATGCAAGAATGAGTAACACAACTACTAGAGGGAGGCCACCTGGACATACGAGAAATGTGACTAGTAGCAAAGGAGCGACAAAGGATTCCGCTGTGAGATCCAATGCTAGAGCACCAGCCAGATCTTACGTTATTCGCACTCGTGAAGATGCGTCGTCACCAGATGTCATCATTGGTACATTTTCTCTCTATGACACTAATGTAATTGCCTTGATTGATCCTGGATAGACTCATTCATATATATGTATGAATTTAGTGTCTAGTAAGAGGTTACCTGTTGAGTCTATTGAATTTGTGATTAAAGTATCGCACCCTTTAGGCAAGTATGTCCTAGTTGATAAAGTTTACAAGAATTGTCCTTTGATGACTCGGAGTTACTATTTTCCGGCTAATTTGATGCTTTTACCGTTTGATGAATTCGATGTGATTTTGGGTATGGATTGGTTAACTCTACATGATGCTGATATGAATTGTAGACGAAAGACTATTAAATTGAAATGTCAGAATAGTGAAATTCTTCGCATTGAATCTGATAAGTCGAGTGAGTTGCCTATTGTAATATCGACGATGTTAGTTGAGAAATATGTAAGGAGAGGTTGCGAAGCTTATCTTACTTATGTTCTGGATACAAAAGTATCTGAATCGAAGATTGAAACAGTATCAGTGATTTGTGAGTATTCAGATGTGTTTCCAGAAGAGTTACCTGGGTTGCCATCGATCAGAGAGGTCGAGTTTGCTATTGAATTAGTACCGGGAACATCACCGATATCGATAGCTTCGTACAAAATGGCTCCAACAGAGTTGAAAGAATTGAAAGCTCAATTGCAAGAGTTAACAGATAGAGGTTTTGCGCGACCTAGCTTTTCGCCCTGGGGTGCACCAGTTGTGTTCATAAAGAAGAAAGATGGATCGATGAGACTGTGTATTGACTATCGTCATTTCAATAAGGTTACGATTAAGAATAAGTATCATTTGCCGAGAATTGATAATATGTTTGATCAGTTGAAAGGAGTAATAGTATTTTCGAATATTGATCTGCGATCTGGTCATTATCAGTTGAGAGTTAAAGATTCTGATGTGTCGAAAACTACATTCAGAACAAGGTACGGGCATTATGAATTTCTTGTTATGCCATTAGGATTAACTAATGCTCCTGCAGTTTTTATGGATTTAATGAATCGAATCTTTAGACTGTATTTAAACAAATTTGTTGTAGTATTCATTGGTGACATTTTGATCTATTCCCGAGATGAATCTGAGCATGCTGAACATTTGAGGATTGTGTTACAAACACTGAGAGACAAGCAACTATTTGCTAAATTCAGCAAATATGAGTTTTGGTTTCGAGAGGTTGGATTTTTGGGGCATATTATTTCAGCGGAAGGTATACGAGTTGATCCGATTTCAGCAGTTGTTGACTGGAAACCACCAAGAAATGTGTCTAAAGTTAGAAGCTTTCTGGGATTAGCTGGCTACTATCAGCGTTTTGTAAAAGGGTTCTCGATGATTGCTACACTGGTGACTCGATTATTACAGAAAATGTGAAGTTCGAATGGTCTGAGAACAGAGTTTTGAACAGTTGAAAGCACTGTTAACTGAAGCAGCAGTTTTAGTTTAATCTGAGTCGGGCAAAGAGTTTGTGATTTTTAGTGGTGCGTCATTGAACGGTTTGGGATGTGTTTTGATGCAAGAAGGCAAAGTGATAGCTTATGCTTCCAAACAGTTAAAGCCACATGAAAAGAATTATCTGACGCACGACTTAGAGTTGGCTGCTACTGTTTTCGCATTGAAAATTTAGCGACATCATTTATTTGGTGAGAAGTGCCACATCTTTACCGATCACAAGAGTTTGAAGTATTTAATTGTCTCAGAAAGATTTGAATTTACGACAACGAAGATGGCTCGAGTTGTTGAAAGACTATGAATTAGTAATTAATTATCATCTGGGGAAAGCGAATGTAGTCATGGATGCTTTGAGTAGAAAATCTTTATTTGCTTTGTGAGCGATGAACACACAGTTAACCTTGTCTGATGATGGTTCGATTTTAGCTGAGTTAAAAGCTAAACCGGTGTTTCTTCAGCAAATTCGCGAGGCTCAGAAATGTGATAAACAATTGCAAGCTAAAAGAGTACAATGCGAGTCGACTACTGATTCAGAGTATCAGATCGAATCCAATGATTTTTTAATGTTCTGAGGTAAAATTTGTGTACCGAAAACCTTCGAGCTTATTCAAAAAATTCTATACGAAGCACATAGTGGTTGTTTATCTTTTCATCAGGGGAGTACTAAAATGTATAATGATTTGAAACAGTTGTATTGGTGGTCGAGCATAAAACGAGACAATTCAGAGTTTGTGTCGAGATGCTTGGTTTGTCAACAAGTCAAAGCCGAACATCAAGTGCCTTCGGAATTACTACAACCAGTGATGATACCAAAGTGTAAATAGGATAGAGTTACGATGGATTTCGTATCGAGGTTACCCCTATCTCCTAAAAAGAAAGATGCTAGTTGAGTTGTCGTTGATCATTTGACGAAATCGGCACATTTCATTCTGATACGTACAGATTTTTTGCTTGATAGATTAGATGAAATGTACATATCTGAGATTGTCAGATTGCACGAGTGCCAGTTTCTATTATGTTGGATAGAGATCTGAGGTTTACGTCGTGATTTTGGAATAAATTGCAAGAAACTTTGGGTACGTGGTTACACTTTAGTACTGCATTTCATCCGCAAATTGCTGTGTTTTAGAGTTTGAAGGCAACTGGGAAAGGTATTTACTGTTGGTTGAATTTGCGTATAACAACAGTTTTCAATCGAGCATAAAGATAGCACCATATGAAGCTTTATATGGTCGTAAATTCTGAACTCCATTGTACTGGATCGAGCTTAGTGAAAAAAAGATTCACGGGGTTGATTTGGTTAGAGAGACAAAAGAGAAAGTGAAAGTAATTTGCGATAGTTTGAAAGCAGCTTTAGATCGACAGAAATCGTATGTGGATTTGAAACGTAAAGACATTGAATTTCAAATCGGCGATAGAGTATTTTTAAAAGTATCTCCATGGAAGAAGATTCTTTGATTTGGTCGCAAAGGAAAATTGAGTCTGCGATTTATCGGGCTGTATGAGATTATCAAAAGAATAGGGCCAGTAGCTTATCGACTAGCTTTACCGTTAGATTTAGAAAAGATCCATAATGTTTTTCATGTGTCGATGTTACGCTGATATAGATAAGATTCGTCACATATAATTTCTCCGACAAAAATTGAAATTCAGCCTGATATGACATATCACGAAGAACCGATCAGAATTCTGGCTCAAGAGATTAAAGAGTTGAGAAATAAAAGCATAGCTTTAGTGAAAGTACTTTGGCAACGGCACGGTGTCGAAGAAGCTATGTGGGAACCTGAGGAAGCTATGAGGAAATAGTACCCTAACCTATTTTCTGGTAAGATTTTCAGGGACGAAATTCTAAGAGGGAGAGTTGTAATAGCCCGTTTTTAGTCAAATCAGAGTAGTGGTTTTGGGACCATAAATTTGAGATTGAAATAATTATTTTATTATTATTTTAATGTCTACAGTGTGATAGAGTGATTGTGTGAAAATTTCGTTAAGAAATTTTATCATTTAAGTGCTCAATTTGATAAAAAGGACTAAATCGCGTAAAGTGTAAAACTTAAGTTCTATTAGCTAAAGGTGTCTAATAACTATAGAACCTTAAAGTAAAGGTCCTTAAGTGGTAATTAGAACATTTTTATAATGAGTGGACAAAGATGGACATGAATTAAGTGTTTTAAGTGATTAATTAACAAGGTTAAAATTGTAATTCATTAAATAAGTTAAAGTAAAATAACCTAAACAAAACTATCATCTTCTTCATATTATTTTTCCACCAAAATTAGAAGGGAGAAAAGCCATTGTTAGGGTTTCTTGGTTCCGCAAGTCCATCTAGTGCATGTAAGTGATTTTTGACTCGGTTTTTAATGATTTCTATGTTTTTGGAGTCGTTGTAGCTTAATCTAGCTAGCCCAGGGACTAATTTGCAAAAATTTTAAAGGTTTAGGGTTTTACCATTGATGAATGTACATGTATTTTGATGTTTGATGATAGAAAATGTATGGTTGTTGTTAGATAAACAACATTTGTAAAGTGTTTTTGGTAAAAGTGCAAATTAGGGAATTTTTTTGTGAAATAATGAAAATTATGGGCTGCTATGATAATAAGGAAAATTCAGCTAGCATGGGTAGGGACCTAATTGCATGAATTTGTATTTTTAAGAGCTAAGGACTGTAAAAATGTTGAGATATTAGGGGAAAAGTGTAATTTTGCCATAATGTGATGTATGGGCTAAATATAATAGAATGTCAATTAAATAAGTTAAATTTGACTACATATAGATCAATAAAAGCGAAGTTCGGACCTAGATCGGGGAAAGAATAAAGTATTGGACTAATTGATCCATTTCGTCGTTTTTGCAATCGAGGTAAGTTCATGTGTTAATAAGAATTATTATAATTGTGTTTTAAATGCTTTATTATTGAAATTAATTATGTATACGATATTACGGATGTGTTCGACAATGATTCGGCAAATGTGAAATCCCAGTTGAACATTAGGAATAGATTATGATACGAATGACATGTCATTAGGGGTTATGTGATTTGGGTGCTGGTTTGTACGTCCTACCGGTGGCTAAGTTATCCAACATGTGTTGCGGATTCTCGTCAGCTTGTGTGAGCAGCACCGTGTAGCTTCGTCATGACCATCAACTTGTGTGAGCAAACCCGTTGATAGCTCGAGAGTGAGCATTATATGAGATATGAGATTGAGATAGCTTCAGCCTTGTATTGGCATTTAGGGTGCAAGATTCTCGAGTATCCGATATTATTCCAAATGGTTCAATGCGTATATAGAAGATTTTAAATGGTGAAAGATATTTACGTATCAGTACAAGTATGTATGGAAATTCATATGAATATTGAATCCATGAAATTGTGAGTTCATGATCATTATGTGAATGAATATATATAAACCTTTTGATTAAATGGTTTTTTAGTATATTATGTTATTTTACTTGAATGATGATTGAATGGTGAGTTTTGCTTATTAATTCATACGAGCTTACTAAGCTTTATAGCTTACTCTATTTACTTTTCCTTGTTTTATAGTAAATATCGAAGCTTGCTCGAATTTGGGAGTCGTCGGAGATCTCATCACACTATCAAACTATTGCTTTGGTATTTTTGAACTTATGTATTTGGTTATATGGCATGTATAGGAGTTTTTGTCATTATGGTATGTATGTTGGTAATGGATTTAGCCATTTGATTTGGCTTGTAAATGATAACTACTTGGTTATGTGTATAGCCATGTGATTTGGCTTATTTTGGTATTTTTGGTGATGTATATATGTGCAAATGGACTTTTGATATGTTGTGTATAATTGCTTTATAAATGCTTGTTGTGAAATGGTATTTGGAGTACCAAGTGGTTGAAAGTTGAGATTGGTATGCTTGTGGTTTTAGGCAAAATAATGCATAATTGGAAGCGACCATATAGGTGATTTTTGATTGTGAAATTTGTATGAAATTATATGGCTAATTGTGATACTTATGTGTCTTGTGGTTGATGGTATGGAATTAGCATGAATTAGGCTTGGTTGAGGTTGGTTTGAATGTTTATTTATGCCATGTTATATGCCATTTGATTTGTGTAGGTAAATTAAAGTTTGGGTGAGAATGAAGGCTTGGTAAATAGCCTATTTCTATCCACACGGGTAGAGACACAGACGTGTGTCTCAGCCCTGTGTGACACACAATCAAGAAACACGGTCGTGTGTCCCCTGGTGTTTAATTAGAATCAAGTCAGTATGCTCCACGCGGCCTAGCACACGGGCATGTGACTTGGCCGTGTGGCATAAGTCAGTATACCCTACAATTTTGGCACAGCCTAGCACACGGGCGTGTGAGGCCATTTCGAAGGGCACACAGGCGTGTGGTTGGCCGTGTGGCCTAAGTCAGAGGGTTACACGGGGTCGGACAGGGGCTGGGACATGACCATGCGATTCTATTTCGAATGGCCACACGGCCTGTGACACATGCGTGTCTTTGGCCATTTGAGACACACGGTTGGGCCACACGGGCGTGTGTCCCCTGTATTTTGAAAAAATTTCTATGTTTTCCAAAAATTTCCTAAGTTATCTATTTAGTCCCAAACCACTTCTAATGCATGATTTGGGCCTCGGAGGCTCGTATTAGGGACAATGAGATTGATTATGAATGATTATTATTTAGATATGAAAAATGTATGAGAAATGTATATTTATTTGTGTAATAAGTTCGTTAATGCTCTATAACCCTATTTTGACGATGAATATGAGTTAGGGGTGTTACAACGCACTTTTGGATTTCATGAAATTTATTGCATGTAATGAAACGTAATGTTAATGAATGGAAAAGATGCATGCAAAAAGGCACTGATTCTAGTTCAATTCCATTAAAACAACTTTACTAGAAAATAACTTTCTTTACATAAAACGGATACTTCCAGTTTATCAAGAAATCCCTTTTCCATGAAAAACTCTCTATTTAGCAATTGAACACAAATAAACACCTTTCCTCTAAGATGAAAATGTAATGCAACCATAACCAAAACAAAACAAAACACGTCAGTACATTTTGTAGAAAGTTTGAGTACAAAGCAAAGAATAACAATTAAAATGTCTCTTGTTTGTAATCTATTCGGGTAACCGCTAAAGGTTTGATATGGTTCTTCCTAGGGCTGGCTCTTAGGGTTTATTACATGCGGTTTGGTTCTAAAGTAAAGGTACCTAAACTGACAAATTCATCAATCCTCACCCATTATAGGCTTATACGGACAGAGTTCAGTTCAAGGGAATACATTTCCCTATGTCTATGCGGAGGTGAAGACCTTACGGAGACATAGGTACGGATGTATCCCGAAAGCGGTCCACTATCTTATGCGAAGGTGAAGACCTCACGAAGGAATAACTTCTCACTCCCACTTAAGAAGAGCAGAATGAAACGATTATGCCATGCAATATTTAAAAACATAAAGAGAAACTCTCGAACCAATAAAAGAGATGTATTAGATCGCTATGTAACGTGAGATAACAAAGACATTATTTACCACCAAAATAAAACATGAAAGATGAAAAAGTAATCAACTCACGGCTCGACTCACTTATTTGGTCCCCAGTGGAGTCGCCAAGCTGTCGAAACTCTTTTTTTTTTTGGAAATCGACTTTTTATTTTAAAAAATGAAAACAGAGTTGCCACCAATCCTTTTTATTAGGTGTAATCGGATAATCTTGAAACTTAACCATTTTAATAAAAGGTTAAATTTACTAAAAAACAATTTTCAGTCCACAAAATCCAAGAAGTGGGTTCGGGATTCGGTTACGTATGAGGAAGGATTAGCACCCTCAAAACGCCCAGAATTGGTACCTAGTTGATTACTTGATGTCTTAGCGTCAAAAATTGAGAACTCGAAGAGAATTTAAAATACAATCCCCTCTTTGCATGATATTATTTGATTAAAATAGCGCTAACTAAATTAAATTTTATAGAAAAGGCCTTATTTTGAGTTAATCAATAAGAAAGATCATGCCCCGTAAGTTAGGACACGATGTCTCGAATCCTTGAAAACAAGAATAATCGTCATTTGATTATTACCTAAATCCTATGTTTTCATTTTAAATAGGATATTCGATTACTTCGGTTCTAGGAAGAGGTCATACTCCGTAAGTTAGGAGAACGACTCCTTGAATCCCAAAAATAATGAACACTGCCTCGGTTTTAATTATTCTTTTATGTGCTTGCGCCGAAAAACGGATAAATGTATGTAGTAATATTTACAATGTACAATGATGACAAAATTATGATATTAACAAAATAACAACATAAATAATGAAATAAAATGACAATACTATAGTGAATACAATAATAAGAAATAATAATAACAATAAAAAATATTCAATTAATAATACTATATGATAATAATAATACTAATAGTGAAGTAATATAAAAATGTATAATAATAATATAATTAAATTAATAAAATATTGATTTTTGTTAACAACAATAATTACTTAATATTAACAAAAATAATATTAATTAGCAACGATAATTACTTAATAGTGTTAATAGTATCAATAATTAAAAATAAAGGGACCAAAATAAAATAATCAGGAAATTCGAGGGCAAAAATGCAAATTATACAACTTAAAGGGTGAAAATTAAAAAAAAAATAAGTACAGGGACTTAATTAAGTGAACAAAGGACTATATCGAAACTATGATAAAACTTCAGGTATAAATAAATAAAAACAAAAAATAAAAGGTTAAATTAAAATACAATAAAAATGCAGGGACCAAAAGGACAAATAACCTAACCTAGTACACGTGTCACTCCCCAAAGGGTCAACAGTCTAAGGACCAAAATGAAAGCAAGTCAAAATTAAATGGTATAATTTAAAAAAAAGAAAACCCAAAATTAGGACCACATTGAAAAGTGCCTAAAGGCAGAAGGACTTGGGAAGCAGTTTGACCCTTTCCTCAAAAACACGCGGATCCTAGAGGATCTGGGTCGGGTCATCAGGTCATGTCCAAAACGATGCCGTTATGGGGCTTCTGAAGCCAGGCCAAAACGATGACGTTTCATTAAGCCTATATAAGTTAAAAATATTTTTAAAAAAATCATTTTAATCCTTTTTGTTTAAATTCCTTTCTCTTTTTCTCTCAAGCCCTCCTTCAGCCGGTCATGAGGCTGTCGTAACTCCGTCGCGGTCACCAGAAAATCGAAAAAGTTCCCCCCTGAGCCCTTTTTCTTGCGTAGATCATGGATCTAGTGATAGATCCTCCGAAAACCCAGTCAAAGTTCGATGAGAAGAAGAGAGACCTTTCGGTTTCTCTTCTCCGATGTGGTCGTCGACGAACCCTAAAGGGTTCAGAGACCTTTCAGAGTGGAGGAGGGCCTCCTAGTGGCGATGAACGGGTAAGATTTAAACTCTTATTTTATTTTCTTATATTTTTCGAAATAAAAAGAAAAAAAAGAGATGAACAACCTTAGTTTTTTTTCCTTAACTTAGTTTTTTTTTCTTTTGTATTCGATTTTTTCTCTTTTCCCCTGTTACATGTGGTTGTTGTGGCTTTTATAGCCAAATACATTACAAAATATTCATTTTTTGTTTTCTTTTTTGTTGTTTCTTCTGTTTCTGCATTCTGTCCTTTGCTTTTGTTTTGTTTTTCTTTTTTTTACAGGTGTCTGTGCTAAGGTCAACGACACTGGGGAGCCACGCTTTGTCATTTCGGTGAAAGGAAGGGGGCAAACCTCGGGTGGCGTGCCTGCTGACATGGTGAAGGAGTGGTGTCGAAGCTTTTAGGGTTCTAAGATTTTCTTTTTTTTTGTGTAGGTTTTGAACTACTGGACTGGTATACTTGGGCTTCTGTAAATAGACTTTGTTATTGTTATTGTTTTTTGTTGTTTTGTTTATTGGGCCGGACGAAATTGGGCATCTACATTATTTATTATTAAGTTTATATATGATATTTTTATTATAGAATATTATCTTATTATAAAATAAATTTCAATTGTTAAAAAGAAATGTTATTATAATATTTTGTAACAAATATATTTATCTTGCATTTGTTTTACTAAGAACAACTTCTAGAAATGATTTCAAGAAAATTTGTCAAACAACGGAAAATATTTTATGCAGAATTATCCAAACACCAGAAAATATCAGTTTTCTGAAAAATCAATCCATTTTTCAGAATTTATTTTCAGAGAAACAAACGCAACCCAAATTATAATAGAGTTAACATTTACAGTTAAAAAATGGAATAGAAATTATTACTAGAATCATAAAATACATTCAAAATATTAACTTTGTTAACAATGAATATTAACTTTATTGAAATTTAGAATTTTTTTTAATAATATGAAGATTAGTTTGACCTATTTAATAATATAAGAATTAATTTGATCCGATTCTTTTAATAAAATCAATTACAAGGAATATTCACACAACGAAAGTAGTTTAGGTGTTAGGACCAATTTATCACAATAGAAAATAAAATATAGAAATTTGATGAAAGAAAATATTTTATGTTAATAGTTAAATTTAAAATTGACGGAAGAATTTGGTGCCGATGTAAAAAAAATGTTAATAAATCCCTCAAACATAAATTTAATCTCTTAAAGTATAAAAAGATAAAAGAATCCCATGTGATGGCTTGGGATCGAGTCGCACTAATCATGTTTGTTGTTCAAATTTTCTCTATTATTGTAATTCACAAAAAAAAGTATGAAAAAATAAAAAGACTGTAAAATTAGTCATTTAATATAAAGATATATTAAATATTTTTTAACTTAATTAATAATCAATTAAGCCGTGAAACTAATTCATAAAAAACTATTAATAGGATACATGATTGGGTAAACAAGTTTCCATTTTTTTTTTATTAATAGCAAATACTAACTTGACTGTTGACATGTCACTTCCACCAACGAACTACTAAGGAAAATTTTAAAAAATAAATTCATTTTTATTCCCTATTGAAAGAAAAAAAAAAAAACAGAAAAGAAAAATCCACATTCATGGTTGCCGCCGGAAGTGAACTTAATTGACTCGCTTTTAATTGATACTCCAGGTTCCTGAACAACAATCCACTGTGCGGTCTCTCTAGATCTCTTTCTTTCTTTCTGTTTTTATTTTTGGACATTTTGATGCGTGGTGATGGCGGCTTCAGTGGATACCATTACCGACGACGGGAATCATACGGTAGAACTGACCGTGCTTGACAACGAGGAATCGGCAGCTAATGGTGGATCTGCAGCAGCGTCTTCGGAGGAGATAACACCTCTCTTGACGCAGATCGAGAGGCCCAAGATCAACATCTTTTCTGTCTCTCGTTCCCGAAGAAAACCTAGGGTAAGTAAAGTAAACCCTTGATGTTATTTTTTACAGTTTTGTTAATTTGAAGTTATCTAGTTCTGTCTGCCTGAATCTTTATTTGTATAATCTAGTTTTACTTGTTAAGGAAAGCTGGTTGTATTGAAAGTTGAATGTTTGACTCGATAAACCATTTATTTATGATTTATGTCGAATCTGAACTTCCGATGCCCCTAGAGGAAAAGAAATTAGCTAAATCAATAAACAAACAAATCAAACGGAGCATTAGTTTTTATCATTGCTATTTCATTTTATTAGAAAGAAATGGAAAATGTTTCAGAAATGAAGCAGTTTAACTCAACTCAGATTCATAATTGATAAAGTTTGAACAATTTGCTATAGATTTAAGTCATAGGATCCAGGGGGCGCAGGGGCAGTCGCCACTTGGAATTTTCTCAGATTTTTGAATTTTATATATAAATTATCATTTATTTTAGATTTGGTGTCCACATTGTTTATCATTCGCCCCCTTTGGCCAAAAAGCAGAGGGTGCAATTTAGGATGACGCCAAGTTTTTTTTAATTTAATTTTTGGAACTATAATGATATTTATGAAATTTTTTAGTATAGTATTAGTTATTCTTTTTTGCATATTGGAAAGAAATATTTAATTTTTTATAGTCTGATTTTTTTTCTTTTAATCTTTTTACGGTTAAATCATTCATACTTTTTAAAAAACATTAAATTGATTTGTTTGATATGAAAAAAATGTCTCCGAGAAGAATTGGTACTTTTTTACATTAAATAAAAGGTCGTTCGGATTTAGAAGTTTGCCCCCCTTGGAGTAAAATCCTAGATCCGTCCCTGATAGCAATGCTAAGCTTAAAATAACAAAGTTCCTACAAATTGAGGTTAATATGGTTTATTGAAATCGTCGGTCAATCTTAGTGCTTATGCTTAAACTAATATTAGTATTTGCTTACCAAGAATGCATAAGGCGATGCAGAAGTATTTTAGTTTATGGACTGAATTTAGGTTTAATTGGTTTAATGTGTTTGCAGGAGTTAGTGATAAAAGCTCCAGAAACAGAGATATCTCCGGTTTCACAGTTTATGTTGTGGGCATGGAGTGGATCCAGATATTCTGGTCTACTATGCATGGCCTTATCATCTGTTATCTACTTTATCATGGAAGTTCTTTCCGAAAACTTTACTGGTTAGTAAGTTTCTGCTCCCCTATGCCTGAAGCCAGCTCACAAGGCATGTCATAATTCATATATGTTGCTTCCTACGTAAATTAGCCCTTTTTCTGTTGTAAATGATATTTTGTGGTCCCCATGAGATTCTAGTTATGGTAAATGGAAGTCCTAACATAACCCTAGTTAATGATAGACTGAATTAGGTATAGTGATAGCCATAAATTCTAAATGGCATAAATGATTCTTAAACTTCAATTGCATAAATAAGATTGTCATGCGGTTGCATCCTCCTAATAGAATCCATTGTAAGTTAACAGGGAAGCAATGTTGTTATCAATGGCGCAAGGCACACCCTAGGTGCTAGAACCCTAATATTGCCTCAGGTGTAAGGCACAAAAAAGTGCTGGCTTGAGTGAAGTAAAGCACAGTACAATACAATATGTATATCTTTGGGTTTTTGTATGTCTGAGTGTGTGTATATAAATATATGAAGCTTAAGATATATATAAACTCTAAAGTATGGTCTGGTTTATCTACAAAACATGCAACTTTTTTATCAGTCAATATGCACGACTTCCTTATGGTCAATATTTCTTGTTGAATGCTCAAATATTGTGGAGTATAGGTTTTGATATTACCCCTTTCTTACTAGTAAAGATATATCAAATTAAAAAGATGAAAATAAAAGAAACTAAAGAGAAACTCAATCAGGCAGGATTTTTTATGCATTTTGACTTTCCAAAAAAACACGCCTAGGTGCAACTAGGTGCACGCGTTGACAGCACTGCAGGGAATTTTGCTATTCTATCATTGTTTGCTATAGCTGAGCGGGTGTGGATTAATCTATAAAATGATAATCAAGAGCGGGCCAACTGTAACAAACACAAACTTCATTGATATGTGATAACACGATTTAGTACTCTCAGATGTAGATCTCTATAAAACAACTAAGACAAAGGGCATGTGAACCACAAAATGTATGCAATAAACAACCTACATTTTTAAGTAGAGTCTTCACTGTATACTATTGTTGTTGACATACAGATATATTCAATGCTGATGTTATGTAGTGTTATTTTTAAGTGTTTACACCTTCCCCTTTTGCTAGCTTCTGATATCTATTTTCCAGTGATTCCAAATTATTTGGCATGAGATGTTTTTCATTGATTTAATTATCTTTTCCGTTACTTTTTTATGATGGCAGCTCAGTCAATTCCTTTATTTGAGACGGCATTTGTAAGATGTACAGTTACCTTGATATTATCATATATATGGTTGCGAAGAATTGGCCTGCCAATATTTGGAGCAACTCATCCCAGGAAACTTTTACTTTTAAGATCACTAGTGGGGTATCTCTCATTATTGAGTTTTATCTACTGGTAAGTTTTAGTTCACATTCTTGCTTCTCTGCCTCTTTAGAGCTTGCTTATATTAGGGACCCTTTCGCTCTTCTTCCATGACAGAGAAGGAATAACCTAGGAAGAAAGGAAAAGGAGAAAGTTTTCGTCATATTGGACTACTCCCCTCTGTTATCTTTTTGGAACTTTTTTACAGCATTTCATCTTGCTAAAGTTAAAAGCTTCTTTCTATTGTTGTTAGATTATATCGACACTGATGTTGCTCCAGTGATACACTAGGCATACTAGATTTTTTTTTTTTTGGGGGGGGGGGAGGCGGTGCTGCAATTACATTTTTCTTCCTGCTTATACCAGTTGTTACGAATCCTATCTTTGCAATGTATCATAAAGGGCTTATCACTTCTATGCCTGCAAAGCTGTAGTTTTTATCTAATCTATTTGATGCCTTGCTTTACGTGAAATTGGAAATTTAGACAATCAAATTGGCATAGGGTGTAGACTATTACCAGGCTAAACGTGAATTAACCCGTTTGCTAGTATAACCCACTGGTGATAATGGTTTAAACATTTAGTTTCCAAAACTAGGTTTTGCTTCTTTTTAATTTCTCTAGTTATTTTAAACTAGCAATTCTTGAAATTGCTCTTGCTATGGTAAGTAAGATTTTTCATTGTTAACAAAAATAAGATAATCTGGTAGTCGTAACTGGTTTGCTCAATTTTGTTTTCAGCATTCAAAGGATACCTTTCTCTCTGGCTATTTTATTAAGCTTTACAACTCCAATAATGGCTTCAATCATGGCTAGAATTATTTTGTATGAGAAGTTGAAAATTACAGAAATTGGAGGTCTGTTAACATATTCTCACCTTCTATCTTGACTTATGCTATAAAAATTGAGCTGCCTTACAGTGGTAGGGTTTAAATACTTTATTGATTTTCATCCACTTCCAGGTCTTGCTTGCAGTTTCTCTGGCATGCTTTTCATTTTTCAGCAGATGCTTACTACACAAGGTACAGAAGTGAGTTGACAGAACCTTCTCTAATGTGCTCAAAATGAATGCCTTGGATATGTTAAAAGTTGAAATATAGTGGGAATTTTTTGTTAGTTTGCTACTATATGTTTATAATGATAATGGAGCATTTCCATTTATGCTAATGAGTGATTTTTATTGTTTCCATGTTTCTGAAGTTATGATGTCCTGCAGTCTCTTCAGTAACCTCACTTCTCCTCTTTTCTCTTTCTCTACATATTTGTTACTTAAGTTTTAATATTGTTATATGGCCTTAAGTTTTTTCAGCCACTTTTAGTTTCATGATTAAAATACTTGTTCTGGTAGGTATGTGAGAGGTTGTCTCCACTTTCTATGCATCCATCAAGTGATAAAATATGTTCAATTATGTAGCTCGCCTGGATTTTCTTTATATGGATTTATTTGCCCTTTTCTGCACTAATTTAGATTCATTTCTTAATAATTTAATGGCTAGCACCTAGCAGTGATTCTTCTCTTTTCGAACACCAAAATTCCAAACCTTGACACCTAATATTGAAATTTCTCTATTCTCGATTACTTTCAGTCCTACCAAGTTTCAGACATCTTATGTGTTATTCAGATTTCAGAGCCTTAAGTTTGTAGTATCTTCTCAATACTAGCCATTTCAATAAATTAACCAACTCATAAGAAAACTCAAAAAGTCAAAATAAAATTCATCTTAGAGATGCCAGGAAAATCAACAACATGCATAGATCAAACCTTTACTTCAACTTTTTGTTATCATTTTTACTTTCTATAAACGAATTGTCATCTCTAACCCAGTAACCCTTGATACCATTTATTATACCAAACCATCACAAACCACAACAAAGCAGTTTGAGGTAACAGTTTAAATCCATTTTAAATTTATTCCTAGGTGACGCTTAGACTCAATTTTTTATTCATGTACTTATCTTCTTTCTTTTTTCTATGAAATTATTCTAACTTCAGAGTTGAGGTCATTGAGGAGTATATTGCATTTTTATGTAAAAAGGTTTAAAAACACTGGTTTCGTTCTAGTGCAGGCATATGCACATGTTTTCTTTAATGATTATGATGAAGCTAGTGCCATGAGCAAAACCATGTCCTTCAATTTTGCTTTCTCTTCTTGGATCATGGAATTATTTACACGGTTTCCTATAATTGTGCATTACTGATGGCAAACCTGTTGCTGGATGTGGAAGGAGGGCTACAGAAAACTGAGGAAGCAAGAAATTCAAGTTTCGGAGGAAGTAACCATATATATGCAGCCTTGATTGGTTTTTTTTCATCAATAACAGGTGGAATTAGCTACTGCCTCATAAAGGCTGCAGCAAAGGCAACAGATCAGCCTGTGTAAGTTCTTTCTATGTTTCCGTGTTTCAGATCATTGCTTACCATCAAACTTCCTAAAATATTCTGTAATCATCATTCCAAAATTTATTTTCACGAGCCTTATTATGATATCTACATTTTTTTTGTGTGATTCTATTAATGCTTGTTGCAAATAATCCTTCTTTAGGGTAACAGTTCTGTCATTTGCCATACTGGCTAGCCCTGCTGCAGGAATATGCACTTTTGCCTTTGAGGTGAGTGCCATAATATGATCAATTTTTGAATGTTTAGAGACACATTTTTTATGTGCAACTAGTTACAGTTTGACCAGAGCTTATCTAATGTAACAAAGCCCCATTATGTTTAAAGAGACGCATTTTTTATTCTGCATTATTGTACCATTTATTAGTCTCTTGCAAGTTTCTGATTTTGGAAGCAAATCAGAGATTTCATAATAGACTCGTTGGTCCAGAAACCTGAAACACCGGTTTACCTTACAAGTCATACGTGGCTGTTTTTAATCATTTCATAACAAATCCTAGTTCGCTTATCATATCAACAACAGTAGCTGACAGCAGCTTGAATACGTTGTCATAGCCTAAACCTGCAATTCTCTGTGCATGGAAAATACCTTTTATATGAATACAGTTATTCCAAACAAGTAAAGCATTCCAAAGTGGTAATGTGGAATGCTAATGTTTATGAACTCTAGGGCTGTCATAGGCTAGATGAAATAGAAAATAATAGGTGAAATTGAACTAGTAGTTATATTTAAGATTTTTTACTGCTTCCTGGTATTGACAGCCAAATATTAAAGCTGAAGCAACAATTTATGGATGTTTATTGTTGCCCAAGTCTATTCCTTGGTGGATCCAAATATGCTGATTGACACTTTTAATTCCCATCTCACTTAAGCGAAAAGATTTAGTTTGTTGTTATTTTGTGCTTGCTCCTAGACCTGAAAATGAATTGCTTGGATAACTGCCAAAAGATTTTGACCTTCATTTAGTTGATACTTGTTTTAGCAAGAAATCATAATTTTGAATATGGTTTGCATTTCTTGGTATTCCAGTATTCAACATAAAATTGTTATTTATATCTCAGGAGTTTGTGCTGCCAAGTTTCAATTCACTATCTCTGATGCTTGCACTTGGTATTCTGTCCTTCTTAGCTGAGGTTTGTCCATTATAACAATCAGTACGCTATTGCACCAACGATAGTAGTAATAACTTTTTTTCCTTGGAATAATGATAATGACCAACCATGCTGAACCATAGTTTCCTTAAAACTTTTGGCATTGCGTTAAACATATTTCTGCTACAGGTGTTTCTAGCTCACGGACTACAGCTTGAGAAAATAAACAAAGCTGCAAATGTCATGTTTATGGAGGTACGCTCTTGTTTGCACTTTTGATATTCTTTTTTTATGGTTGATCGAGGAGTGCATTGATTCTTTTTTCTTTTCTTTTTTTTTTTCATTGGTTAAATGTATTACAGGCTGCCTTGTCGCAGTTATGGGGCATAGGTTCCTCAAGCATAGCCCCTTCTTTGGGTCGACTCGTTGGGTGCATACTCATCTTAATCTCAGTGTCTTTTACTATGTTTTTTGGACCTGAAAAAGAGAATGAATGAGAAATGTTGGTCAATTCCATCTTTACCTTTCTGTTCTTGCAACATCACCCAATTGTTTTTTTGAAGATATTGCATTCATTTTGTTGTTTTTTAAATTGAATTTATGCCCTTTTTTAGTTTAACCATCTCAAATAGACAGAAATACTTGAAAGATGAAACATCCGACTTCGTCGTACCCTTGTTAATTGGCTTGAAATTTGCTTTGTTTTTTGGTTAGGGGTGAGGTGAAAATTTTCAACTTAATCAAATTTATGAGTCATATTTTATTATTTTAACTTATTTTTTTGGTAAAATAAAATTTGAATTAAGTCAAATTAAGTGAAATTTTTTGATTTAGATTAAATAAATTAAACATATAAAATTAAAATCTTATTACATTATAATTTAATGTCAAAATATATAAATTTAAATTTATATATATGATAAACTTAAATAATTAATTAACATAGATACTGAAATTATTATTTTAAAAATTTTTAATTTTCTTTATTTACTTTATAAAATTTTTTAAAATTTTAAATTGAAATTTTTATAAATACTTTGAATTTTAAAAGTTAATTTTAAATTTTTACATTTTTTAAAAGAAAATTTTGTTTTTTTTTTTAAAGAGGGAGACTCAATTCCAAACAAACTTAACAAGGAAAAAAAAAGACTATTATAAAACTCAAGATTCATTAAGACAGTTAAAAATAGAATTTTATTTCAAAAATTTTGCTCACTTACAATCATGTGTCAATTTGGAAATAAGAAATAAATTAATTAAAAACAAATGATTTTATTTGTGAAACAGCTAAAATGAAATGGAAAGAAGTGAAGGAAGCCCTGGATGAGGGTTTTTGATCCAAATTATGTAACGGGTTTGGTCTAGGTAATTAAGGTTTTTACTCCAGTCCATCATTATTTGTGTTTTGTATTATATTTGCACTTGTAAATACCTAAAAACCAATTTCCTAAATCACGACATGTTGGTAGGTAAATGATTTCATTTGGCAAAAATAATTCCAACAATATGAACCAAGCAAGAAAAAAGAGATTGTAGGAAGCCTCAGACAGCCAGTCGAGTTGACATCAAAATCAATTAAATATTCAGTCGGTAATTCCAACTATAATAATGAAATCCTCATTGGCTTCCACAATCCATCCATTTATAAACTGTAATCGCCGAAAACGGCTCCGTAGATCACAACGTTTCAGATCCACAGGTTCCTATCAGCAAGCGAAACATGGAATTTATATCGGTCCAATCATAGCATCGCCGGTCACTGCTCTTGGCTACCGGCGACGTGGCATCGGACCCAAAAATGATGGATAAAAAATCCATTCAAAAGGAAACCCTCAGAGACCCGTTTCAAATCACTCACACAGCGGAACACGCTTCGAGGAAGCACCCGCCTGATTTCCCGGCCAACCTTCAAACACCTAAGAACAAATATCAGAGGGCTGAGAATTGGCGGATGGGAAGACGGGTATGTTCCTTAGCGCGTTGCCGCTGCTGATTGAAGTGTCATACGGCACTTCCTATCTATGGGAATTCTTCCTCACTGGGATTTCAAACTCTAAAACACTTTTTCTTCTACATTTCGAAACAAATTTAAACCAAAACAAAACAAAAACAAAGAGTAAAAGGGAGAGCTCCGCAGATAAACCCTAGAATGACTTGTTCTTTTCATTATATGGCGAAGAAACTTGGGTAGGATTTTATAGGGAGCAACGGAGTTGAAAGAAACCCTAGATCTCTAAATTGGAAATTGTAGAGAGACTGCAATTCATTAAATTGGGCTTATTTTGGTGATTTTAAATAAAACGAAAGGGATTTTCAAGGCCCAAAATGCTTGGGGTAGGTTGCTCCTACAAACTCCATATGCCTAAACTATTGGTCTTATTAATCTGTTTCCATCCATCTTTTTTTAAAAAAAATATATTTAATCTATAAATATCAGAATATAAAAGTGAATTAAAGCATAATGAAAATATAAAAAAAAAAGAACTTGTTAAAAAAAATTTTAAAAAAATCCAAAATTTGCTCAGTTATCCCCTAATTTGGAGTAATTCCGACTATATTAAACCTTCACCGACCAATTTAATCCTAGTTTAATCCCTATCAAATCATATGGTATTATTATTCATTTTTTATTGGATTACTTTATAAAAATTAAAAAACTGAAGCCAAACCCTTATAAAAATTTATAGATTTAATCCACAAATTGGTACTTCAATTATATACTTTTTCCCATCTTTATACCTATTTTTTTTTTGTCACTAATACTACTGAGAGTCCATTTATTTGTCAGGAAAATATTTTAAAATGAATGGGTTTTAAATGAATGGGTTTTAGGGAAAATATCTTACCAATTTTATTTTTGCAAGACATTTTCCGGAAAATCTTCCTCCACTCTCGCCATATTCTTTCTCCTTCTTCCGTCCTTCATCTTCTTTCTCCTTCATCCAGTTCCCTTATTGAATCTCATCAAGGTAAGTTTTTTATGCTTTTTATTTTCTGTATTTCATCTGTCTGTTGAAGAATCTTCTTCTTCTTCCTTTTTTATGCTTTTTTTTTATGATTGCAGATTGGCTCATCTAGGAGGACCTTTAACAACTAATAAAGATGTTGCTTTGGCTAAATTCCTCGAAAGGAAACTCCAAGATCCCAACGGCTTGTCTTCCATTAATCCGCATCTCCTTGAATTGGCTGTCAATAACGCTAAAGCTACCGTCTTTCAAAGTACTCTTTTATTCATTTCTTTTTCTTCTCTACTTTTAATTAGTTTAGGTTTTCTTTAATATGTTTTTTTTTTTGGAATTTTTGCTTAATTTTGCATCACGGATCTAATCTAGTTCATAGAAAAATTATTTGTGTGCTAAGATTTGACCATTTTTTTAGCTAATGCTCTGTTTGTTTCTGGGTTTTGCATCATTCAGATTTTTTTATGCTTTATTAAAATCTTTATTATTAAAGCTGATAACAAGCTAAACGACAACATCGAAAATTTACAAAGTTATAGGATTTTGATAACAATTTGGTGATCCCTTTACCAAACTCAAGTTTTCTGAATCGCAGAGTTGAATGAACAGATTCAAACTTTGGTTAGCCGAGTGAAAGCAGCAGTGTGCTCTTTATTCAATTGCAAATCCTAAAGAAATTAGTGGTAATGATGAGTTCAGACCCTAGGATACTTTAGTACTAACTACATTAGGTGACTTTGAAAAGAACAAATATATCCTTGTTGGTTTATGATAATATTCTTATGCATTGACCAAGTTAACATAAAAGAAAGATACAATAGGTGCTCTTCATGGAATTTATTTATTTTCTTAAATGTTTGACAATTTTCTAAGCTGACCATGCATTGATGAGTCATTTTATACTTTCACAAATCACAAGTGTAAACGAAATAAAAATGACTAGCAAAATTGAATTAGCTTTCATGCATTACTCTATAATTGTTTTGATTGAGAACATTTACATACCTGCTCTTCTTTCAGTATTAGAGTTATGATATATTGCCATATTGGTGGTTCATTTTATTTTATGAATGAGAGTAATTATCCCGCGGAAATGACCCCTCCTCCGAGCTTCTTCCTTGATTAGAGTTTATGAGATTTTTGGATAAAAATAAATGAGTATGACTCTAAAATTATATTATATTATATTATATTATATTATATTATATTATATTATATTATATTGTATTACTTTGGTATTTGATCCCCAGTGATTATGAATGATGATCCCCATCGCACGTTGTTGTAAGACCCGACAATGGCATCATTTATTTATTTTGGAAAACCTTGAAAGTTCAGCACTTGATCCTTCATTTTGTGTTGTTCAGTAATTTAATTGGGCTTAAAGGCTTGGCTGAAGTAGCAATGAAAACAGAGTAGCCTCATATGATTTGTAAATGGGATCTCATTTTCATTTTGAACGGCTGATTTAGGTGAAGAAGGTTTGTTAAGTTGGCTGAAAATTTTGGGCACTAATGAAAAATTGAATCCTGTAAAACTATTGGAATCAAACATGCTCAGAGGTAGAAGTTGATATGATAATAGTTGAACCACTTATTATTGTTGTAGTCTTATGAGTTCCTATATATATATATATATATATATATATATTGATCTCTATTTTTCAGGTTTCATGCGATGTTGATGACTTTTTAGAATGTACTTGTTGTTGTCCTGCTTTTGGTTCTGAAATTTTCTTTCACAGATTCTGGATGAAAACTAGAGATTTTAGTTTATTAAGTGCCAGGTTATGTGTATCTTTCCATAAACTGCCTGCTTTGGCACTGCCTTGCTTTTATTTTTTTAAGGAAACATAGGTTGTTTTAATTTGTTTTCAAGTTGGTGTATGAACAGTTAGCCAGACCCTGATTATTAATGAAAGTCGTAGAGTATTTAAAAAAAAACTGATTTGTGGTTTTAGTGTCTAAAATCCATTCAAATTCTGATTCATCAGTCTGAATTTTATGGATCATACTAGCTAGGTTTGCAGTAGTAGTAACTGAAGGCCCCTATTGTGAAGGAGTTCAAGGAATTTTTCAGTATATGAAATATTTTCAGGAAATCTGCTAAACAACAGAAAATATTTTACACAGGTTCATCTAAACACCAGAAAAGTAAATCATTTTCTAGAAATTATTTTTCGGAAAATATTTTATTGGCAAACAAACGGAGCCTTAAACTATTTTTTCCCACTATTAGTCAAACCGTTTGTCAAATTATTACATCTATTTTAAAAAAGAGCTTAACCTACAAATTAGTATCTAAATTATACCATTTTTATCAAATTGGTACCTAAACTTTTTTTGTCTCAAGTGATACTTAAAGTATTCTTTTGTTACTCATTTTACACCAAAAACATTAGATCTATTAAAAAAAATTCCAGCCAATAATGAATTGTGACATCATTTAAACATAAAAAATATTTTTTTAATTCTTTTATTTTTTTTTCCTTTTACATTATTTCTCACTTTTTTTTTCTTTTATGATGTTTGACAAAACCAACAATGCTCGAAATTTGCCCCCTAACTCCTAAGGTTGGGATGCTGACGATTAATTCTATTTTTGAACTTTAGTGCCCGCTTGCTCGACTTGATAAGATAAAAAAAAGTTATTTATCGGTCAAAATTAGTGTTTTTAGAACCAGCCTAGCTAGACTCAGAACCTGTCAAGGTACTAATCCGGAGATAGGGGTTAAACCGATTGACTCGTAAACCAATACATATTGATTGAACCAACCTAAAAAAACCAATTGAATTGACTTTTTCTATTTTTAATTATTGTTGTATTTTTATGATTTTTTATTAATTAATCAAACTGAAGGAACTAATCAAATTAAGAATTGGTGACTTGACTAGTTTGACCATTAGTATAGTTTTGAAGAAAGAAAAAAATAATAAAAATAATATATATAAGAGAATAATATTCTCTTTTTTGACACATGTCAATTTTTACTTTGTTATCTTTTTTTAAAAAAATAGACTTATAAGTTTAACTAACGATTGCACTAATAGAGGATTTGGCACTGCCTTACTAAATCTCTTCACTTTTCATGACCCTATGAATGAGTTCATATAAGGTGGAAAGCTTGTTCGAGGGTTTGCCAATGATGTTGTACTTGAGGAATGAGTGGTGCTAGCAATGAAAGCTTATATGACTAGATCATTCGAGACTCCTTTAGTTGTAATGGTAGCCACGTTGAAGCGCCTCACAAAGTTCTAGAGAGATTCACCCTCTTTCTACTAAATGGACATCAGATAGGTTGAGGATTGTTGCAAAGTCTTGTTAGCCAAGAACCAACTCATGAACAAGTTGGCTAGCTGATCAAAAGTACGAATAGAACACCTCGGGAGTGGCAAGTACCACGTTCAGATGGTATGGGTGAGGGTCATAGAGAATACTTGACATTTGATTTCATCATAGGCACCCAAGATGTTTATATGGTTCTTGTAATGGGCCAAGTGGTCTTTTGAGTCCCCTAGACCACCATAAGAGACTTGGGGAGCTTGAAAGATAAAGGGAGGTTATAGGCCACCACATCCGAGACAAGTGGGAGTTCTCATCTATCTTGACCTCTTGGAATTTTTGCTATAATTCCTTCTTTAATGTTAGCATTTGCTCCTCCAAAGAAGCATAATTTATTGAAAAAAAATTGGTTTGAAAATTAAAATTTTGAAAATTGACTTGTTTGTGATATTTATCCATACCTGTATTTTAAGATAAGTGGATCCTTGATGTTTTACGACTTTCAACCAAACGATCTTCTTCGCTATTCTCGTACCACGAACTGTTTCGAGTGTGGGTTTAAACCAATTGAATCAAAACACATAGCTAGAAAAAGTTTTCCTTTTGGGGTGAAAACAAAAATTCTTTTCTTTAATAGAAACCGATAAAATTGTTATTCTAAAAAATATGCTTATAAGTTGAAAATAAATTCTCTCTATTTTTTGGCAGAATAACAATATCTCAAAAGTTGTCTAAATGGCTCTATTGGTGCCATCTATTTATAGGAAGAGAAGGTAGAGAACCCTTATAGAGTTGTAGAAGTTTATTTCCACTAGAAAAAAAAATATCCTAATTTATCTAGGATATAGGGGGCAACAACCCTAGTTAATGACACTAGGGTTTTGTCGTCCTACCTCCTTATATGAGGGGTTTTAGGCCTCTATCACATCGAGTCCAATTACGAATACTTCCTAAAACTTTTTAACCCAATACTCTGTAATATGATCTAACCCGATTCAGTTTTTCTATTTCCCAAAATAAACTTTAATATCTACATATTAAATAATTTTCTCACCCTAATTTTACCCTAGTAAAATTTTGACAATTTTACCCCGATAAAATTTTGAGAAAATTTGTTCAATATGTCACAGTTTAACATGTTCACTATGATCGAATGATTTATTTTCATTTTCGGGTTTCAAAATAGTCTAAAAACATAAACTCATTATCCTATCATTTTTTAAGCAATCCTATATAGGATTGCAAGTTTCCATTTTCATTTTCATTTTTGGAAACCTACATTCATTTCCAAATGATTTCATTTCTCCATTTCGAAGAAAACCATAATCATTTTCGAATGTTCTTATTTCTCATTTTTTATTTATTTCGTTCATTTCTATTCAAACACACAATTCATTTTTGGTTTTAACGAGCTAGCGGAGGGACCGATTAGGCATATGTAGTTGAAGCTCAAATGATTTATAATTAAGTTTCAGCTTTTTGCCTATTAATTATAAACTTATTTAGTCACAAAGTCATTCCACTATAGCATCATGATTGAGTTGTCCTCAACAACTTACCATTATGAAAGCAACTACTCAGTATACTCGTCCAATGACCTTGTCATAAGTGTGTTACCTTCATAGGATATCCTTGATTTCTTTGGGATAATATCTGTTCTCCCAATATAATCCTATTTTATCTTATGGTAATCATTATATCTTCTTTCATGAAAAGTCAATCACTATCAAATAGTGACCAAATCGTCCATGACAAAGACGGATGACCCGTGGCCATGTTTACTTCTCATCAACCATGCAATGCCAATGAGAGGATATCATTTACCCATATTTTTTGCTCTAAATTCCAATATTGTGAATAACACTACATACTACAGAAGTTGTACACCCAAGGCACTAGCTTTCAGTTCCTTATCAATTTGAACTCAGGATTTTACTTACATCAAAGTGTATGAGTCACACATACATAGCTCGTCATCCACTTAGGATTTAGGTACGTCACACTATGAGCGTCACTAGTGAATAAATCCATAAACGGATTCAAGATCTATTATGCTTGGGTCATGTCCGATGTACTGACAGTCCAGTTAATCACATCTATGTCTCTATCTTCTGATATCCATTCGCTTTAATGCCCAAGAGAAGACATCTTCCTAACTGGACTTGATAGGCAACATATTAGTCTTTCAATCAGTTTGCTCATTTCGATTAGACTAAGGACATGTTTAGGCTGGTCTACTAATACAAACTATCTTTTTGTATTACGATTCAACCACATAATACCGCTTAGTATTAGTTAAACATTTAGATAACCAATTAGCAACATTTGCTTCTATTTTGCTTTGCGTGCAAAAACCATGTGAGGCCAATATACAAAATATTAATGTAATTCATGAATAATTTTATTAACTAAAATGTTTGAAAAAAATTCAAGTGTACGTAGACGAAAGTACTATACTTAGGGCACCAAATCCAACATCATTATCAAGGGGACTTTGGCCTTGGGAACAAGTCAGACGCGTATTATCAATGAAATAGTTATCCCATTGCATTTGGTCATTCTGCCTGTGGAGGGTGGATTGAATTATTCCCTCTTAAGGTGACGTGAACTCGGTTACGAGTTGATTCGCGATTTAAGTGTCCTGATCATCTAAATAGGTACTTGCTCGAACAAATGGATGAATTACGAAAAGAAAAGATAAAACAATGGATGGATAATTGATATAAGTTACGAATAATAAACGAACCAAAAAAGAACCAACGTTATATGACAACGCAACCTGAATTTTATAAGGTTGCTTAACACTTACAAAGTTTAGGAATGGATGGAACCTTGACCCGTTATCTATAATGAGATAAGAACCAAAGGTATAAGGTTGATCACCATACATTGGGATGGGGAACAAAGTGATAAGATCGGTTTCGTGAACGCCACAATAATGAAATTCTTGCTAAGTTCTGTAGTTCTTGAAGAACAAATAGAATTAACTGAAATATATGTTTTATAACAAAATGATCTAAGCTTTACATGTTCACAAGCCAACTATTTATACTAAAAAATAGGACATGAATGCCCAATTTTGGCCATTAATAAGTAACATGAATCAGCTCATACATGAACCAATTTTAATGACATATGTTCATCTATTGAATGACATTTAAGTCACATTCTTCCCCCTTGCCGTCCATACATGCATCCTTAGTCATGAAGCAAATGTTTGTTCAACTTAGATAATTAATTTGGCTTATAGAATCTGCTCATTCATCCCTTCAATTTGGATGGTGCATTTAAGTGTTGACCAAATGGTCATTTTTAAGCCCACACGATCAACCACTTGTTGACCCGAACTGCCACTTATGGTGTGAACTCATTTGATTTCCTTTTGCCAAAAACGAGCAACCATTTTTGAAGCTTTTAAAACCGGCCATTAGACTCTCCTAGTAACATTAAATCACACATTAAACAGTATATTAGGGCACCTTAAAATGCAACAATAAAGTTGTAATGAAAACACATTAAACATGCCTAGAACTAAAACAAGCATTAATATGTAATTAAAAAAGGCAAACTAAATAGCTAGTTTCAAGACATAATAAAATGCAAAAAAACTAACTATATAAACTACCAACCAACTTAACTATAACTACCAGAATTAAATGTTGAAATCGTTTTTTTTTAAAACAAGTTGACTTTAAAAAACGAAAACAGGAGTCGCCACCGATTTTTTGAAGTGTGATCGGATCACCTAGTAGTTTGGTCATTTTAATAAAATATTTTGATTTACTAAAACAACGATTTTGGTCTACGAAATTTGAGAAAATGGGTTCAGGAGTCAGTTACGTGCGAGGAAGGATTAGCACCCTCGTCACGCCCAAAATTGGTACCTAATTGATTAATTAATGTTTTAGTGTCGAAAGTTGAAATTTTGAAAAGATTTTAAAATACGGTCCCTTTTTTATTAATGTTAAATTTAAAAACACTTGAATTAAATTGAAACGAGCATCAAATGCCCACTTGTCCCACGATAACAAAATATCACATCCCGTAAGTTAGGACGCAATACTTTTAGCCCTAGATAATAAGTTTGCCTTTAGAAAAAGGTCTTGTATTTCAATTTTAAAAAGGATATTTGGTTATTTAGGTTCAACGAGAAAATCGAGACCTCGTAAGTTAGAGTACGATTTCTCAAATCTCCAAAATATGAAATATTGCCTTTGTTTTCAAGATTTTCCTTTTTTTACGAATTTAGGTAAAAATTAACGAAATCTTAAAAAAACGCTTAGTTTATTTGAGTATGGCTAAAACGTAAAAATCTCATATTTCATGAACAATAATGCGACATAAATTTAAGAAACCAATAAAGCATAAAAAAGGATAACAAAAATCATATCAATAATATGCATGATAGAACAATATTAATAATGAAAAATAATAATAATAACAATAATAGCAATAATATCAAGGCACACAAAAAAAGTAACAATAATAATAATAGAGGCCAAGAATAAAATAAAGCGAAATAAGATAAATAAAATAAAATAAAAAACTTATTGGATATGAAAATAAAAAATATAAAAAGAAGGAAATGGTAAATAAATAAATAAAATAAACAAAACACAACAAAAAATATGAAACCTAGACAAAGCTAAAAAAGGGATTAAATTGCCATGTGAAATAAAGTTAAGGGTTTAAATCCAAATGAAATAAATTTAAATATAAGATGGGCTAAAATTATAATAAAATAAACGCAAAAGGACTAAATTGAAGTTTAATCAGAAATTTGGGCAAAAGTCAGGAATGAAAATAAGGTAAATGACCATATTGAAACACGCGAATAACAATGAGGGATCAAATGGGAAATATTCCCTGTACTCCAAAACGCGCAGTTTCAATATGGAGTAAATTGAAATAGACGCAAGAATTACGGGGTAAAATTAAAAAGAAAATAAAACAAAAAGGACTAAATTGAAACTGGTCGAAAAAGTAGAAGGGTCGAGTGCACAAGTATCCCCTCCCCTTTAAAAATCCGCGGATCCTAAGAGGATCCGGGTCAGGTCATCGAGTCGCATCACAAAACGACGTCGTTTTGGGGTTAAAGGAAACAGGCCAAAACGACACCGTTTCCTACCCCTATTTAAGTTAAAAAATTTCAAAAAAAAATATTCATTTTAAACAATTTAAAAAAAAAACAAAACCCCTCCCTCTTTTTTCTCTGAAATGGCCCAAAGCTCAGGCCGTTGGCCACGGTGACGGCGCCGCCACCCACGGTGGTTGGAAAACAAAAGGTCCCATTTTTTGGGGTTTTTTTGGCTTCTCTAGCCTAAAGACATCGTTTTTCATCGAAAATGACGAACCTCGGACACCCACGGCGGTGGGATTCGAAAAGTCAGGTTAGTTTTTCAACCCTCTTTTTTTATTTCACGTTTATTCCTAAGAACAAATGAGAAAAAAACAAATAAAAAGAATAAAAAGATGAAAGGGACACCTTAGATATTTGAATATGTTTCAAAGTTCTCTGTTTTATGTATTTTTATTTTTCGTGTATTTTTTGTCTTTCCAAAAAAAATCCCCCTACAAAATGTGTTTTTTAATCGGTTTTATGGCTGATTTTTACAGTTTGTTTGTTTGTTTGTTTTCTTTTGCTTCTATTGTCTGTCTTTACAGGTACGGAGGCCAACTGGTGACGCTCGTGGGGAGGCTGGCGTGCGTGGGAGGAGCGGCGGTTGAAGAGGGTTATGGAGGCTAGGATTTTCTTGTTTAGTTTAGGGGTTGGGCTGATTTGGGCTAGGGTTAGAATTGGGCTGGGGTTTTGGGCTTAGTTTAATTTGGGCCTATATTGGGATTTTGGTAAAAACTTAGACTATAATGGACATGTAATTTTGGACTGTTTATTTATTGGTTTGGGTTTTTATTTTATTTTGGTAATTTGGGCCCAAGCCAAAATTGGCGTATTACAACTTCCCCTCTTTGTTCATTGTCGTGTAACGAGAATGGAACAAAGACTTTAAAAGGGCCAATTTTGCCTGGTCCTACCGAATTTCGACTTTTTGGTACTTCTTTTCTTCAAGTAGCCTTATTCCATCCCACTGCATCTTTAGGGGTATAGGAATTAGTGCTTCGATCCACTCCACTCTAACTTTAGGGAGGTTAGACTTGTAACCTCGATCTATTCCACTGCAACTTCAGAGAGATAAGATTAATGGCTTCAAACTTCTCCACTATAACTTTAGGGAGATAAGATTTGCCATGGTAGATTTGATCCGACCTACTACAACTTCAAAGGTATAGGATTTGTGACTTGTAGCTAAAATCTATTCCACTGTAACTCTAGGGAAATAAGATTCGCTATTTTCAACCTGTTCCATTACAACTTCAGGGAGATAAGGTTAGTGGTTTCAATATGTTCCAGTGCAACTTCAGGGAGATAAGATTTGTCATGGCAGATTTGATCCGACCTACTACAACTTCAGAGGTATGAGATTTGTAACTTCAATCTACTCCACTGCAATTTTAGGGAGAGAAGATTTGTTATTTTTGACCTACTCCACTACAATTTCAGGGAGATGAGGTTAATGGCTTCAATCTGCTCCACTCCAACTTCAGGGAGATAAGATTCGCCATGGTAGATTTGATCCGACCTACTGCAACTTCAGACGTATGAGATTTGTAACTTCAATCTACTCCACTGCAATTTCAGAGAGATAAGATTTGTTATTTTTGACATGCTCCACTGCAATTTCAGGGAGATAAGATTTGTTATTTTTGACATGCTCTACTGCAATTTTAGGGAGATGAGGTTTGTGGATTCATAGATGTTGCTACACCATCCTTTGGGGGACGTGACCTGTAGAATCGATTTCATGGGCCTATGCTTATGCCAAATGATTAGGATGTAATGATCAGAATGAATCAAACGCTCCTAATTAGATGTGTTATGAATGATATTTGTATGAATGCAGAATGTCATGAGAATGATCCCTTTTTAATGTCTGGGTTGTCATTGCTCGTTGTTCCACAAGGTTGCATTATTGACGTAATATCCTGTCTTCTTGTTCAGCTGATATCTTTGACAAAAAATCTAAAGAAATAGTCACAATTTAGACTTTTCTTTCTCAAATATTCCCAACCCTTAGGCTTGGTGAGTTCTAAATAATAGTCTTGTTTCAGGTTCTTGTACTATTTAGAATCTTCCAGAATAATATGCAAAACTCCTTTTGTGAAAGTATTATTAGTCCATTAATTGTTATTTCAATGCAAAATGCTTGAAAAAGGATCATAATAATGGACAAAACTGAAATTTATCAGGAACAAAATTTGAATAGAATGGATTAATTAAAGAAAGCAAACATTGTTGGAATACAAAATAGGTGAGGGAACAAATAAGTGCCTTAGATATCGCAGCCTGAGCTTCTCTGTACGAACTTTTTGAGGACCATTTTGAGCTCAACATGTGTTTAAAAGATCTAGAGTACTTTTTCGATGCCCCAAGATGTAGCATACCTCCTCTTTGTTAATTCAGGCATAGCAAGACTACCGCATGCCCCATCTTCGATCAAAAATTGAATTGCCCTTTCACGGGTTTTCAATTCAGAACTCCTTTGGTCTCAAAGCGCCCTTTGCGGGTTTTCGCCTTGGCCTCTCCTTTTTCTTTTTCTTCTCTTTTGTTTAAGAGAAGTACTTCTTGACTGCGTCTGAATTCACTGGATTATGCAAAGTCTTGCATCCATTTCAGTTAATATCAACGCTCCTCTAGAAAATGCCTTCTTTACCACGTAAGGTCCTTCCCAGTTTGGCATCCATTTTCCTCTGAAATCCTTTTGTAGGGGTAGATCTTTTTCAATACCAAGTCTCCTTCATGGAATTCTCTAGGGCAAACCTTTTTGTTGTAAGCTCGAATATTTGACCATGACGGATAGCTTTCAGCCTTTTCCCTTCGATCAAATTTGGCTGATCATATCGAGATTGGATCCATTTTGCTTCATCCAACTTCAGCTCTAACAAGACTCCAAGGGAAGGAATCTCAACTTCGATAGATAACACTGCCTCCATTCCATAGACCAATGAGAAAGGAGTTGCCCCGGTAGAGGTTCTGACTGACGTTTGATAAGCATAAAGAGCAAATGGTAACTTCTCTTGCCAATCTTTATAAGTCTCAGTCATCTTTCCCATAATATTCTTGATATTCTTATTAGCCGCCTCAACAACTGCACCATTCATTTTTGGGCGATATGGTGACGAGTTGTGGTGTTTAATTTTGAATTGACTGCAGACCTCTGCTATCGTGCTATTGTTTAAGTTCAATGCATTGTCCGATATGATCCTTTCTGGCATTCCATACCTGTATATGATCTCCCTCTTTAAGAACTTGCTGACTGCCGACTTGGTGACATTGGCATATGAAGCAGCCTCTACCCACTTGGTGAAGTAATAGATGACCACAAAGATGAATCGATGCCCGTTAGAGGCTTTTGGTGAGATTGACCCAATGACGTCTATGCCCCACATAGAGGAAGGCCATGGAAAAGTCATAACATGAAGAGGTGAAGGAGGCACATGAATCTTGTCCGTATAAATGTGGAACTTATGGCACTTCTTGGCATAATTGATGCAATCCACTTCTATGGTGGACCAATAATACCCAAATCTCATGATTTGCTCGACCATTGTAAAACCATTAGCATGTGTTCCGCAGACACCTTCATAGACTTCTTCTAGGATTTTCTTAACCTCAACAGCATCCACACAACTTAATAACACCTGATCCTTTCTTCTTTTGTATAGGATCTCCCCATCTAAGACGTAGTCACTGGCCAGTCTTCTCAAAGTCTTTTTATCATTCTCAGTTGCTTGATCAGGGTATTCACGATTCTTCACATATCGCAGTATATCGTGATACCAATGATGATCATCTTTTTCTTCCTCTTCGTTGATGTTGTAGGAATGAGCCGGAGCCTCATAAATACTCAATTGGATAGGCTTCACATCCTCTTGTTTATTTGCTCTGATCATAGAAGCTGATGTAGTCAGGGCGTCAGCCATGTGGTTTTCATCTCGCGGGAGGTAACAGAAGGTGATATCATCGAACTCCTCAATTAATTCCAGAACTAGATTTCGATAATTGATCAATTTGGGGTCTCTTGTTTCCCATTCACCTTTGAGCTAATAGATCACTAGTGCAGAATCCCCATACACCTCTAACACTTTGATTCTGTGTTCTATGGCTGCACGGATTCCCATGATACATGCTTCCTACTCTGCCATATTATTTGTGCAATCAAAATCCAATTTGCAAGTAAATGGATAATGATCTCCACTTAGGGATATCAGGACTGCCCTAATTCGGTTACCAACAGCATTTGATGCTCTGTCGAAGTCCAGTTTCCAAGGACGACCTTCTGAAGTGTCTTCTTCGGTAGTTGCTACATACATTAGATCTTCATTAAGGAAATCAAAGTTCAAAGGCTCGTAATTTTCTAGAGCTCTATGGCTAGAAAGTCTACTATTGCACTCCCTTTTACAACCTTCTGGTTCACATACACTATTCAAATTCGGAAAGTAGAATTTTTTATCTGGTCATTCTTCCATTCAAAGCAGTCGACTCTATCATATATTTTAGAGGGTCTAGTTTTGAGATTAGCCAAGTCGTATAGTACAACATGTACTGCCTCAATCTCCAAGTTGTCAAGATCAATGCGTAACATAATTTCTCAATTGGTGAATATTTCATTTTACACTCAGTGAATTTCTTACTGAGGTAGTATATTGCCCTTTTTTTCTTTCCTGTCTTATCGTGTTGGCCAAGCACACATCCCATAGAATTGTCAAATATTATCAAATATAGTATAAGTGGCTTGTTTGGACTTAGTGGTGACAGCACTAGGGTATTGGACAGGTACTGTTTTACCTTGTCAAAAGTTTTCTGGCATTCATCATCCCATACACCTGGATTGTGTTTCTTAAGAAGACGGAATATTTGGTCACATTTCTCAGTTAGTTGTGAAATAAACCGGGTAATGTAATTTAGTCTTCCTATGAAACCTTGAACTTCCTTTTGAGTGCGCGGCGGAGGTGATTCTTGTATAGCCTTGACTTTGTCTTGGTCGATTTCGATTCCCTTTTCACTGACTACGAAACCTAGCAGTTTTCCTAACTTAGCCTCGAAGGTACATTTTGTCAGATTGAGCTTTAGCTAAAATTTTCTCAACCTCAAGAATAATTTCCTCAAAACTTGCACGTGCTCCTTTTCTGTTTGGGATTTTGCAATCATATCGTCGACGTAAACCTCGATTTCCTTATGCATTATGTCATGAAACAAGGTTACCATGGCTTTTTGATACATTGCTCCCGCATTTTTTAATCCAAATGACATCACCTTATAGCAAAATGTTCCCCACAAGGTCACGAATGTGGTTTTTTCCATGTCTTCAGGATGCATCTTTATCTGATTGTATCTAAAGAAGCCATCCATAAAGAAGAACACTAAGTAGCCTGCCGTATTATCCACTAAGGTGTCAATGTGAGGCAATGGAAACTTGTCTTTTGGGCTGGCCTTGTTTAAGTCTCTGTAATCTACACACATTCGTACCTTTCCGTCTTTCTTAGGGACGGAGACGATATTGGCTACCCACTCTGTGTATTTGACCACTTGGAAGAACCTAGCATCAAATTGCTTCTTGACCTCTTCTTTTATTTTTATCACAGCATCAGGCCTCATCCTTCGGAGCTTCTGCTGAACTAGCTTGCACTTTTCTTTTATGGGGAGATCGTGTACCACAATATCAGTGCTTAACCCGGGCATATCTTGGTATGACCATGTGAAGACATCTTTGAATTCTTGAAGTAACTCAATTAGGTCTCGTTTTCTTTCTTCGGCTATACAAGTTCTAATTTTCACTTCTTTTCCTTCTTCTAAGGTCACAATCTCTACTGTCTCTTTGTGAGGTAGGATATGTTTCTCTTTTTATTCTACCATCCTTAACAAATTCGGAGATAAGCTACAGTATCTATCATCTTCAAAATCCTGAGATCCCTCTAGACACATGTCTCGCTCAAAAGGAGATTCTGAGTCAGTAGCAGCGTCACTCATGTCGTTGATATTTGGAGACCTATTGTAGGAACGAAGGAATATCCAAAGAACAAATGAATCTAAGAATAGCTATTTGTATGGTGTGATTGTAACAGCCAAATTTTCAGTGGTATCGGAAATAGTGATTTGAGATCCTAAATTCGACAAGTGAGTTTGAAAATTTAAATAAATTAACATTTATGAGTCAAGTATGGCATTAGAAATATTTTGAAATTAGTGAATTTTGTGAACTAAAAGAGTTAATTAGAAAAATTGGGCCAAAAACAAGGTATTGAGACCTCGAATTCATAAAGTGAGCCATAAATATTTCTAAAAATATTTATGGAGTGTCATTAAGTTATTATTAAAGTTTGGTTGAGAAATTTTAACGTTTGGGTATGTAATTAAATGAAAAAGACTAAATTGAAAAAGGTGCAAAAGTTTAATTATAGATTAAAGAAAATAAAAAGGACTAAAAAGGTAATTATGCCATTTTAAAATCTTGAGGCGTAAGTATGAAAAAAAAATCTGAGATTTTTTTTAGTATATATATAAAGATATTAATTATAAAGTATATTATTATATTATTATATTATATTATTATATTATTATATTATTATATTATGCTATTATATATATAAACAAACTAAAGGAGAAAAAAAGAATAGAAACAGAAAACCAAACGAAGCAGAGAGCAGGGGTAGGAAAGAAAGAAGAAGAGAAGAGAAAGAAGAAAAGGGGTAAAATTGGAAAATTTCCAAAATTAGCTAAATAAAAGGGGATCAAATTGAAATATCTAGAGAATTCTCTTCATTTCTCTTCATTTTCTTCAGCTGAAAAACAACCATGGAAGAGAGTTCAAGTTGGTTTTCATACTCAAGCTTCATGTAAGTTTAATTCTTGCTTTATCCTTGAAATTTCTATGTTTTTGGACTTTTACAATTGGATCCAACTTACTATGTTATTAGTTTATGATTCTATGGCTAATTTTTAAAGTTGATGTGGATTAGTGCTGGAAGAATATGATGAATAAATATTGATTTGAAGCTTTAATTTTGTTATATGATGATTTTATTAAGTAAATTTGATGGAAATTGATTTTAGGACCTAATTGTGAAAGAGTTGAAATTAAGGCCTAGTGTTAAAATTCTGATTTTAAAAGGTTCTGAAGTAGTTTAAAATGATAGAGAAAAGTATTAAATGAGAAAATTAACTCAATTGAGGGATTAATTCAGCAAGGACTGAATTGTATGAATTGTGGAATTAGGGACAAAATAGAAATCAACATGTTACACTAAAGCAGTTTTGGACAGCAGCAGTTGTCTAACTTTGAAAAATCACCAAAAATTGTAGAATTTGAATTAGAAGTTGAGTGAGATATAGAATTAAAGCTTGTTGAGTCTATTTTCATATAAAAGAAACATAGCAAGCAAAGGAAGTCTACATTTTGAAATATTTAAAGTTTTGTAAGACTGGTTTAGAATAACTTCGTGATCCCCTGTTCTTACTTTAGAAATTAACTAAAAATTGTATAAAAATAATTATGAGATATAATTTATATTTTTGTATTCCTTAGTGAGTCTATTTTCATTAGAAATAATCGGAATCGCTATATGAAAATCGTACTATGAGATAATTGATTTTTAGTGAAGAGAGGTCAGAGCTGTCAGACTATGTAACAGGGGAGAACTTAACTAATAAACTGTACTAATTGGCTAAGCCAAAAATTCTATAAAATTTATGGTATGAAGATATGTGAGTTTAGTTTCAGGGAAAATTAACGGTTTGAAATTCGGAGCTCTGTGGCTCAAGATAAAAATAATTTAGTGACTATAACACAGATGGGCAGCTTGAACATTTACATGAGTAAATAGTGAAAATTATAGAAAATGTTACTTACAAGTGTGTTGTTCATACTAAGGATGTGGATGGAGAGGAGGAGGAGGAAAAATAATATATGAATGACTTGTGTATAAATTGATTACATGCTCGATTATAATTGATATAATGTTTTATTTGGAATATTTATTATGAAATTATGATTATCGTTATAATACAAAAATTGAACTTGTAAGTTTATATGGCTAAATTTTAGTGATCATTTGTTAATTTTATGAACTTCATGATGTGTTATTTCATATGTATTGATGATAAAATCGTGCATAATGTAAAAGCATGGAAATTGAATAAATGATCGAATTAAGCACTTCAGTTCAGTGACAAGAAGAATTGACAGAAAAGATCATGGTTGAACCATGACAACAAGTGATAAGTGATAGCTTCGGCTACACTTATTTGATCAAGGACAAGTGAAAGTGAAAAGTGGCAGCTCTGGCTACCTGATCAGTGAAAAGTGGTAGCTTTGGCTACCTGATCAGTGAAAAGTGGTAGCTTCGGCTACCTGACCAGTGAAAAGTGGTAGCTCTAGCTACCTGATCAGTGAAAAGTGGTAGCTTCGGCTACCTGATCAGTGAAAAGTGGTAGCTCCAGCTACCTGATCAGTGAAAAGTGGTAGCTCTAGCTACCTGATCAGTGAATAGTGGTAGCTTCGGCTACAAGTGACAAGTGATTTCCGTGTAAGACCATATCTGGGATATGGCATCGGTGTGATACGTGTTTAAGATGTAAGACCATAGCTGGGCTATGGCATTCTAGTGAAAAGTGATGAATTGACGGATAAGTTCATGGTTTCACCATGACATAATGATAGCGAAGATGTAAGACCATGGCTGAGCTATGGCATTCTAGTAAAAAGATCATAGCTATGTTATGGCATCAGTGATTATCAGTGAAATTCAATGCATACCGGTGCAGAACAATTTCGTAAGACGTTCACTAATTTGACGAAATTGGTAAGTGTTATATAGAATTATGTGATATAAGGAAATATGAGTTGATGATACATGAACATAGAACTTGGTTGATGAATGAGTTCATTCGTGATTATATATTTGTACACCCTTGAGTGTATTATCCGTATGAAATGGTATTCTGAATGAGTTAATGGGAAGAGTTCTAATATGACATAATCTGAATTCGAAATGAAATATTATGAAAACGTACTTGGAATGCATTGGTATGTCTTGTGTATGTTATTTGAGTTCATAATATGGAAAGTAAATATATGTGAAAATATGAGGTGATGATATCTGTACATGGAATTTATTGGTGGATACGTACATCCTAATGGATTTTAGAGAACATTGAAATTGGGCTCAATAAGTGATTTGTCAATTTAAATTGTGACTGGCAGGAAGAGTTAGTGAATTGCATGATTATGAATTGTTACATGTATTGTCAAAATACGAGGAAATGATGGTAATTGATACACAGAAATATGAGACTATAATATAAAAACATAGAATGTGTTTGATAAATGTGTTCATTCATAATTATAGAATTTTTGCATCTCAAGTGCACTATATGTGTAAAGATGATGTTTCAAATGATTTGATAAGTAAAACTCAAATATGAAGTAGTTTGAAACCAAGACAAATTGTTATAAAAATGTATATGAAATACAGAGGTGCGATTGTTATATGTTATATGAATACATAGTATGAAAAAGTATAAGTACAAGAGAAATTTAATGAGAATTGAGCCCATATACGTTTCTTGTTATTTATATGAACTGTACGACTAACAAATCGTATTAAGTATAAGGCTCAGTTGAATATCTTAAATTGGTTTTTGTATGTATTAAACGTGGGTAAAGAATAAGGATCAAATGAGTGAGAAATATGGCTTGGAAAATAGCCTAATTTGTGAAAATTAAATTTACCACACGGCCTAGCAACACAGGTGTGTACTAAGGCTATGTGACCCAAGTTCCTTCAAAGATGCAAGTCAGAGAGTTATACGCCCTAGAGGCACGGCCATGTGAGCCACACGGGCGTGGGACCCTTGTAAATGAGATAAACTTAAGGATTTTATAAAAAAAAAATTATTATACGATTCTAATTTAGTCCCGACCAAATCCCAATGCATGATTTGGACTTCAAGAGTCCGTTAAAGGAACTTTTATAATAAATTTTGATATTTGAGCATTAAATGGTTTAAATAATATGTAAGTGTTCTGTACTATTCGGTAATGCCTCGTACCCTGTTCCGGCATCGAACACGGGTAAGGGGTGTTACAGTGATTATGAATGAAATAAAAGAATAAAAGAATATTTTCCCAAAGTGATACAAAAAAATACGTTTTTTATTGAAATAAAGATGTTGGACATGAGCCTATTTCACTAATGGATTCTTATTGCTTCTAGGCTTAAAGCAATAAGCGTGTTTTGAACATTACTCTGAATTAGCTCTAAAAACTACAGAAATCTCTTCCGCAGTCCAGTTGTTCAGAACACTTTCAGGCTCATAAGGGCGGATGCCCGATAAGTTTTCTTCCACCATTCCTTTTTTAGATATGGCGTTTATACTTAGATTTTCCATCATATCTTCGGCAATTTCTTTCCTTGTCATCTTCTGTTTAGGGTGAATAATTCCTCTGACACGAATGTTCTGGATATATAGGGGAAGGTCATTGGTTCCCTGACCTCTATCCCGCTTAATCCCGCTCTTCTTCGGTCTTGCTTCTTTTCCAACTCCTTATTCCTCTGCTTCGCATCTGGTTTATACCCAAAGCCAAAGCGATCCTGTTTATCAGTCAAGATTGGTACTTCGACCCGTCCATGGAGATATTTCCTGAGTCCCCTTCTAGGCAATGCTCCTTTTCCCACTGTCAACTGTAAGCTCATCCTCGTAGCTTTGGATATTTTGGGCATTGGGATCTTGCTTCTTTCGATGATAAATGTTGCGTTCACAAATTCCAGCGACCGAAAGGAACATTCTATCGCTTCACCATCAACCTCTATGTATGGCGCATTACTGGTAATGGACGCAATAATGTCTTCTTCCGCGTCTATTGTTATCAGTCGGCCCTCCATTACCAACTTTAGCTTTTGGTGCAGTGATGATGGTACCGCCCCTGCTGAATGAATCCATGGCCTCCTCAATAGGCAATTGTAAGGAGGCTTGATGTCCATCACTAAGAAATCTACCTCATATATGTTTGGATCGATTAAGAAAGGTATCTCAATCCTTCCATTACTTTCTTTTCGGTGTCGTCAAATGTTCTTACTATTTTTTGACATGTCTTCATGTGAGAGCTGTTCACGGGCAACCTGTTCAATGTGGATAGGGGCAATACATTCAGCACTGATCTATTGTCAATCAATACCCCCAGTAATGTATACCCCTTGCAGCGGTTGGTGATGTGTAAAGCCTTAGTGGATCCCATGCCCCCCGGTGGTATTTCATTATCATTAAAAAAGATGAAATTATCAATGCTTATGTTGTTGACAAGACGGTCTAGTTTGTTTACGAAAATATCATCAGTGACGTAGGTTTCGTTTAACACATTCATTAGCGCGTTACAGTGTGTCTCCGAGCTTAAGAGTAAAGCCAGTACCAATATACGAGTTGGCTGCTTGTGTAGTTGTTCCGCAATACTATACTCGCTGTGTTTTAGGAATTTCAAGAATTATTTAGCTTCTTTCTCATTTATCGGCTCATTAACAGGTAATTCTGGCTTCTCTTTCCTTTGTTTGATCACCAAAGATTTCCCTTTTATAGGTTCGACTTTTGTATTTGAGGCATTATTACGTCTTCCGCTACGTGTATAGAAACCCACATCTTAACCTTCCTCTGGCGTGTTGACCGGGCCTACCTCTCCCGGGATTGTCAAATTGTAGTCGTAGTTCTAAGGTACCCTTTTGCTATCTTTATAAGGAAAAGCAACGGGTTTCTGGATTACAACTCTTGGTGCAATTTTTGCTCTGGCTTCGTTGATTCTTGGTCATGAGATGATTACCACCGGGTGGTTGACCTCATAGACCTTCTCTGTCGACCCTCCATCTAAGGCGCATACCTCTTCTCCTTCTGTATACTTAAAGAACTCGAGCTCCTTGTTGTCCATTAGACCCTGTACTAAGGCCTTGAATTTACTGCATTTTTGAATCTCATGATCTTCTTCATCATGGAACTCATAATAGTTCCATGCTTCTCGAAACCTGTTCCTCGAGTCTTGTGTGATTACCCCATTTCTACCATTTTCTTCCAAACTTCTCTCAACGGGGTTTTCACTTCTGTAATATTCTTCTTGATTTTCTTCCCCGTATTCTCGATTATCGCATTTACCCCCTTATCAGCATGGTTGGGTAACGGATTTTTTGCACTAGATGGATCATCGAATTTTACAATGCCTATTTTGATGAGCCTTTCAACTAACATTTTGAAAGCAATGCAGTTTTCTATCGAGTGTCTCGTGATTCCCGCATGGTATTTGCATTAGGCATTTGCGTTATACCATTTAGGGTATTGGGGTTGCATTGGTTTTAGGTAGAAAGTGGATACAACATGTGCATCAAATAAACTTTGGTACAACTTCCTATACGTCATTGGAATAGGAGTAAACTAGAGTTTCTCCGTATTTTGCCTTATGTTGGACTCATGTCTTGGTGGGCCTTGATGGCCAGTAGTTACCGTCCTCGGTTGGTTCACAGTGATTGGTTTTGAATAACCCCTGTTATACACTCTCACATTGTTTACCTCATTTTCTTTTTTTCTCAGGGCCGACCTCTTTGTGGTTTCCCCGGCTTCTATTTTTCCACACCTTATTACATTCTCTATTATTTCGCCAGACATCACTATGTCTGAGAAGCTCTTAGTTGCGCTTCCCAGCTTGTGATTGATAAAAGGTGCCTTCAGGGTATTAATGAAGAGCATGGTAGTTTCCTTTTCTAGCAGTGGCGGTTGGATTTGCGTGGCAACTTCCCTCCACCTTTGAGCATATTGCCTGAAACTTTCGTTTGACTTTTTATCCATATTCTGTACCGTGATTCTGTCAGGCGTCATATCTGTCACATGGCCATATTGTTTCATGAAGGCCTGTGCCAGGTCCTTCTATGAACTAATTTAGGTACGATTTAGCTGATTATACCATTTGGCCGCAGCCCCAGTCAAGCTGTCCTGGAAACAGTGAATCAATAACTGATCATTACTGACATATCTAGTCATCATCCGACAGAACATTGTAATGTGAGCCTTCGGGCAGCTGGTCCCATTATATTTTTCAAATTTCGGCATTTTGAACTTTGGAGGGAGCACTAGATTTGGGACCAGGCTCAATTCTTTAGCGTCAATTCCACAATGGTAATCAACGCTTTCCAACGCCTTGAATTTCTCCTTTAGCCATTTGCATCTGTCTTCTAGTTGCTTTGGGAGATCCACTATCACCTTTCCCATTTCTGCTATATCATCAAGGTCGGGGACAACGGGATTTGCTGGATTGTCTCTAGGGTTGGAGTCTGAACCCGTCGAAAAGTTTATCGGTGCTGAAGTACCGTCTGATATTGGGGTCTAATGTTGACGAACACCCTTTGTGGTTGTGCTTGGGTGTTCGTTGGGGTGAAGCTTAGAGGATAAGCAGGGTCCTCGTTGTCATCTCCGGTATTGATCATAGGGCTCTTTCCTTTTTCTAGCCCCCAGCCAGCAACTGCGTTAACTGGCTCATCATGTTTCTCTAGGATTCTAGCACTTGATCCCTCATATACTGTTGGATTTTGACCAACTGTTCTTGCATCTCTATTTATAGTTGATCCTGCATCTCTCTTTGTATTTGTTTTAATCTTTCTAACCTTTGGTCCATGGCTTTAGTCTTTCTTCGTGTACCGTAATGATATTTCACGAAAACTGCCACGATTTTAGAGTCTCTTTGTGTGTTTTAGTGCACACGATGCAATGCAATGCTAATGCATGAATGCAATGAATGCAAAAAAGAAAAAGGCATTGATTCTGGTTCAATTTCATTAGAATAACCTTTCTAGAAATCAAATTTCTTTACATATATGGCTTTGTCCTAATGCTTAAGGTCTTGACTTGCTTAAGAAGCCAAGCTAACTCTCGGTCTCAATCTAACTCTGACTCATATTTCAAACTCAGTACAGCAGCCTGGACCGTCAAGGTTTGTAAATGATTAGCCACCTCTCGCACTTGAGCCAAAGCTTCACCCATGACATAATCCTTATCCCTGACCTAGTCTTGAGATCGATGAAGCTGATCTTTCCAACGCTCATTATTTACTTCCAGTAGTTCAACCCGGAGTTCACAGTTTTGTCGCGCGATTTCAAGTTCTTCTATCCTCCCTTTTAGTTTCTCAATCTTACTTAGGCTGGCCCTTAATTCGATTACGGAGTTGCGACTATGATGCTGGTGTAGTGACTTTTCTAACTCCGCCACCCGAGCTCTTAACTTCTCCTTTTCATTTTGGCTCTCCAACAAGCTCTTTTTTAAAGCGTCCTCTCTTACTCGAGTATCATGGAACTTCTTCTCCCACTGATCAGCTCTAGTCTTTTCTTCGTGGATTTCTTGTCGCTATTGTTTAAACGTTTTACCCAAACCAGCTGTTCTTATTGACATACGCAGCTTCTTGTAATCCGTCTTCAAACTGTCCAAATCCTCTTCAGCCTTATTCTTTTCTTTCCTCAGTTTCTCGGCTTCTATTTTTTGGATATCGACATCTAACCCTGGCCGTATTTCCTCTTCTTGAAATTGTTCGGTCCTTTTTCCTAGTTCTGAATTTTTCTTCTCAAAATCCTGTTTGATGATCTCTAGTTCAGTCGGGACCACCTACAAGTGTTTTTCTATTGACCGGATGTTTTCTTGATTTGACGTAGGGATGTTGTCGTTGATTCTCTGACCCCACCACTGGTCATACTCAGGGGTAGTCATTGGATTAGCAGCAAACCTTTTCATTCTACGAGTTTGGTTTTAGGCATTCAATATCTCACGAACTTTCTTTTTATAGTTATCTCCATTGTATACAAACTCGCACTGAGCTAACCCTTGGGTTGCTGGTGTGAACTATCTTGACTTGTATTGCCTTAACACGAGTAGGGAAGCATACCCGACAGCTCTCTATATCCTAAGCAGGGGAACCCAATCAAAATCTCCACATCGATACAAGATCTCATCGGGAACTATCTAAGGGGCTCTCCACTCGATGTCTTCTTCTTACAGACTTTGGAGAATCATCATCCACTTTTCCTCCGTAATGTCATCCCGTCTCGGCGTAGCCACTATCTCTTTCAAGGGAGAATAGCTTTCGGAGAAGATTTGATATGCGACATTTTCCACTTTCCAAAAATAGTCGTGGAACCATGCCAACAAAAGTTGCGCACAAACTATAAATATGCCCTCGCTTTCTCTCCGACACGCATTCAAGGATTTGAAAGTTTTGGCCAAAATTGCAGGAACTGGTGTGACTTTTTTACTGAGTCGATTAAAGAGATTTGAGATTGCCTCATCTACGTGCCCTAATACCTTAAGGAAGACGACCAAACCGTAGATACTCAAAGCGAACACATCAACCCTTTTCTTCATATCCGGATGTGCTAGAATCAGATCCCTCAAGTTTTTCCAAGGTATACACTTACTATCTCCTTTTTGCTTGATCCGGGCTGCGACCCACTGCTCACTCATCCCTGTGATGCTCATCAATTTCTTCAACAAGGTCGGGACATTAGCGGTTCTTAAATATGCTTTGTCGGCTTAAATCTTCGGGCAATGAAGTAAGGCCATATACTCCTTCACGATAGGTACCAAATCAACTTTCCCAAAAGTGAAGCAACTATAGACAGGATTCCAGAATTGGGCGATGGCTCGAAATAAGTGCTTGTCCACCTTCACGTCGAGCAGATAGGGTAAATCTCCATAGTTACAGTAAAACAGCTGCTTGATCTTATCATTCCACTGATCCCATATCTCTTTTAATTCTTGAAGATTATTCTGAGTCACGCTAATGCGGGTGAAATCCCACAACTCTAATACGTATCCCTCAGTCAGACTATCACCCTTTTCTCGTTGTGCTGTCTTAGCCTAAATCTAGACGGCCGTATTATCCTCCACTTTATCAAGAAACCCCTTTTCCATGATAAGTTATCTATTTAGAAACCGAATGTGAATCAACACCTTTTTTGAAAATGCCATGCAATTACAATCAAAACAAAAACAAAGCAAGTCAGTACTTCATACATCGTTTAAAGTAAGCAAAGAACAATAAGTAAAGCACTTACTCGGGTGACCATTAGGGTTTGGCGCGGCTCTACTTAAGGTGGGCTCTTAAGGATCGCTATATGAGGTTTGGTTCTAAAGTAAAGGTACCTGAACCGACAGATTCCTCAATCCTCACCCATTATAGGCTCATTCGGACCGAGTTCAGTTCAGGGGAATAAATTTTCCTATGGCTATACGGAGATGAAAATCTCAGAAGACATAGGTACGGATGTATCCCGAAAGCGATCCACTATCCTATACGGAGGTGAAGAACTCACGAAGGAATAGCTTCTCGCTCCCACTTAAGAGTGGTAAAATCGACCGACTTATGCAATGCAAAAATGCTGAGACACATTAACAGGTTTAAACCAATAAAACAAACATATTATGATGAAAACCACGAAAATGACGGATAAAATGAAGCAATCGTAAATTTAAAACAAATTTTTTATTTTTTGATAAAAAGGTAAAAATTAATCAATTTATGGCTCGACTCTCTTTTTCGTTCCCCAGTGGAGTTACCAAGCTGTCGAAACCGTTTTTTTAAAACGAGTTGACTTTAAAAAAACGAAAATAGGAGTCGCCACCGATTTTTTGAGGTGTGATCGGATCACCTAGTAGTTTGGTCGTTTTAATAAAATATTTCGATTTACTAAAACAACAATTTTGGTCTACGAAATTTAAGAAAACGAGTTCGGGAGTCGGTTACGTGCGAGGAAAGATTAGCACCCTCGTCGCGCCCAAAATTGGTACCTACTTGATTAATTAATGTCTTAATGTCAAAAGTTGAAATTTTTGAAAAGATTTTAAAATACGATCCCTTTTTTATTAATGTTAATTTTAAAAACGCTTTAATTAAATTGAAACGAGCATCAAAGGCCCACTCGTCCCGCGATAACAAAATATCACATACCATAAGTTAGGACGCGATACTTTTAGCCCTAGAGAATAAGCTTGCCTTTAGAAAAAGGTCTTGTATTTCAATTTTAAAAAGGATATTTGGTTATTTAGGTTCAACGAGAAAATCGAGACCCAGTAAGTTAGGGTACGATTTCTCGAATCTCCAAAATACGAAATATTGCCTTTGTTTTCAAGATTTTCTTTTTTTTTTTTTTACGAATTTGGGTAAAAATTAACGAAATCTTAAAAAATGCTTAGTTTATTCGAGTATGGCTAAAACGTAAAAATCTCATATTTCATGAACAATAATGCGACATAAATTTAAGAAACCAATAAAGCATAAAAAAAGATAACAAAAATCATATCATTAATATGCATGATAGGACAATATTAATAATGAAAAATAATAATAATAACAATAATAGCAATAATATCAAGGCACAAAAAAAAAGTAACAATAATAATAATAGAGGCCAAGAATAAAATAAACCAAAATAAGATAAATAAAATAAAATAAAAACTTATTGAATATGAAAATAAAAAATATAAAAAGAAGGAAATGGTAAATAAATAAATAAAATAAACAAAACACACAAAAAAAATGAAACCTAGACAAAGCTAAAAAATGATTAAATTGCCATTTCAAATAAAGTTAAGGGTCTAAATCCGAATGAAATAAATTTAAATATAAGAGGGGCTAAAATTATAATAAAATAAATGCAAAAGGACTAAATTAAAGTTTAATCAGAAATTTGGGTAAAAGTCGGGAATGAAAATAAGGTAAAGGACCATATTAAAACGCACGAATAACAAGGAGGGATCAAATGGGAAATATTCCCTGTCCTCCAAAACGCGCAGTTTCAATATAAACTAAATTGAAACAGACGCAAGAATTACTGGGTAAAATTAAAAAGAAAACAAAACAAAAAGGACTAAATTGAAACTGTTCGAAAAAGCAAAAGGGCCGAATGTGCAAATATCCCCCCTTTAAAAATGCGCGGATCCTAAGAAGACCATGGTCGAGTCATCGGGTCGAATCACAAAACAGCGCCGTTTTGGGGTTTAAGGAAACATGCCGAAACAACATTGTTTCCTATCCCTATTTAAGTTAAAAAATTTCAAAATAAAACATTCACTTTAAACAATTCTTTTTAAAAAATAGAACCCCTCTCCCTTTTTTCTCTGAAATGGCCTAAAGGTCCGACCATGGCTCCGACCGTCGGCCACCGTGACGGCCGCTGATAACCGGTGACGGCACCATCACCCACGGTGGCCGGAAAACAAAAAGTCTAATTTTTTTGGGATTTTTTGGCTTCTTGAGCCTAAAGACGTCATTTTCATCGGAAACGACGAACCTCAGCCACCCATGGCGGCAGGATTCGAAAAGTCAAGTTAGTTTTTCAACCCCTTTTTTTTTATTTCGCGTTTATTCCTAAGAACAAATGAAAAGAAACAAATAAAAAAATGAAAAGAACACTTTAGATATTTGAATCTATTTTAAAGTTCTCTGTTTTATGTATTTTTATTTTTCGTGTGTTTTTTGTCTTTCCAAAAAAAAAAATCCTCCTACAAAATGTGTTTTTTGATATGCTTTATAGCCGATTTTTACAGTTTGTTTGTTTGTTTTCTTTTGCTTCTGTTGTCTGTCCTTGTAGGTACGGAGGCCAGCTGGTGGCGTGCGTGAGGAGGCTGGCGTGCATGGAGTAGCGGGGGCTGAAGAGGGTTAGGGAGGCTAGGGTTTTCTTGTTTAGTTTAGGTGTTGGGCTGATTTGGGCTAGGGTTAGAATTGGGCTGGGGTTTTGGGCTTAGTTTAATTTGGGCCTGTATTTGGGATTTTGGTAAAAACTTGGACTATAATGGACATGTAATTTTGGACTGTTTATTTATTGGTTTGGGTTTTTGTTTTATTTTGGTAATTTGGGCCCAGGCCAAAATTGGCCTATTACATTAAATATGATTAAGACATATTAAAATTCTGTAATAATAGGACATGAAATAAATTAAAAGTTGTGTAATTTAACACAAATTGACATGCATTATTGGGTCTCAACGTCCACATGCAAAATTTTGAATGGAATTAAACGATCTCATCTTACATTTAGGCCTTTCAATCTTGATCCAATCTCGAGTCCGTTTAATCTCATGTTGCATTTTGGTTATCCTTTCTGGAAGCGTCCTTGGCTATCTTGAGCTCCTCTATTAACTATTAATTTTGACCATTCTTTAAGCCCAAAAGGCATTGGCACTCTTGTTGTTCTTGAAACTAGTGTTGTTACTTAGGAAGTTGTAGTTTAAGGCAAATATTTTATCTTATATCTCAATGACTTTGTTGTTGGGAGATAGAGTTTTGATGCTGAGAGGCATGGTTAGTAGGAGTGGTAGCAGTAGTAACCTGGGGAGGTGGAGTAAACCACCAAGGTGGAAGAGTGTATTAGTAGTATAATGGGAGAATGTCTCTGGGGAGAAAGAGGATGAAGCACCAAGAGGAGGCTAAGATTGGCATGGTGTTTTTTGGTCAAAATTGAAGGTTGGTTGTTTTGTAGCTAGTGCATGTGGTTGGATCGATGTTTGGTTTGAAAGAAGCTCTAGATTAGGGTTTGTTGGGTTGACATGGGTATCGATTGAAGAAGGAGCCATGGTTTGAACCATGCTCACTACACCAATTGTTGATACAAGTGTTCAACAATAGAAAAGTTAGGAGGAGATGGTGGTGGTGACAAAAAGGTCGGTTCACCTTGATAAGTGGATAGGTAAAGTGAGAGAAGTAAGAAAAAGGAAACTTAAGGTAGACGAGGGAGATTGTGTGCTAGGTTGGATGCTTTTTGGTTGCTGAAAATGAGAGAAGATACCTTATCATCGCGTGTTGGGGTATATATAGGGGGAGGATCCCTATTGTCTGGCACGTCATCGACAACTCCAAGATATGAAAAACGTATGGTCGGCCAGGTGGCAAGGTCGTTACACCCTAATTGTCATCAAGTGTAGTATTGCTCTAACATTCCTTTTGTTGAGATAATAGGTGTAACACCCCTAACCCGTATCCGTCGCCAGAACAAGGTTACGGAGCATTACCGGAATTAACAAATTAAATACAAACATTTCATATCATTTCTCATTTATATCAGAAAGCAACCATAAACAATCATATTATCCCTTATATAAGCCATCGAGGCCCAAAATATGCAATAGAAATAAGTCGGGACTAATCTGGGTACTCAGAGAATTTTTCGCAAAATTTCAATATTTTTCCTAGGTGCAGGGTACACACACTCGTGTGGTTAGGCCGTGTGGCTCACAGGTCTAGAGACACGCCAGTGTCTCAGGCCGTGTGGACATTCGAAATAGGGACACACTGTAACATCCTGAATTTTTGGGCCTATGCGTTTAATAGGTAGGATATGTTTAATGTGTTAATTTAAGTGTTAGGGGTCCAAATTGGGCTCAGGCTTAGGTAGAGGCCTTGATTAAAATTTTCTGTTTGGGCATTATAGGGGTTTAAAAGGTAGTATCTACGTTTAAAATACCAAAGTGGGCTTGTGGCCCAATCTTAGGAGGTGACGCCACACAAGGGAGTAAAGGGCCCAAATTTAAGTTTCATGGAGCCCAATTCTTTTAATTTAAGTTAGCTAAATTTTGGGCATTAGGATTAGGTGGAGTGGATGGCAACAAGGCTAAAATTTAGGGGTTTTAATGTTTAAAATATGTGGATAATAAGCAGATAAAGGCTATTATTTAGGAATTTATTTTATGAGGATAATAAGCAGATAAAGGCTAAAATTTAGGGATTTTAATGATTAAAATATGTGGATAATATGCTGATAAAGGAGGGAGGAGTTAGAGACAATTAAGTCTCTTTTAGATGAGCTAGTAGATTAAGATAAAGGAGAAAAGATAAGATTTATCTGCAAGGTTAGGTAAGTGCCGAAATTTCTATAAATAGGGGGAATATCTCTTCAATTTCGGCATTTGGGGTTTTTCTCTCATTCTTTTCTCTTCTTCTCTGAGTAAAAGCCGAAAACTCCTAAAGTTCCATCTTCTTCTTCATTCTCTGCAAAAGCCGAAATCTCTAAGCCTATTTCCTCATCTTCACTTTGATTCAAAAGCCGAAACTACACCTATTCTTCTCCTTAATATTCATTGGCCGAATCTCCCTTAGCCATCTTTTCAATTTTTAGTTCTTTCAAAAGCCGAAAGCGCGATAGATCATCTTTTCAGGATTTTTCCTAGAAGCCTAAACTCATAGATCTCTAAGTTATAGAATCGTGTTACATTCGGGATTTCAAGGTAAGAGGATTTGTTTATTCATATATATCAAATCGGGTAGAATACTAACTATGGCCGAATATAGGAGAGGCCTATTTTCACATTTTTCCGGCTTTTTGAAGCAAAGCGTAGATCGGTTTAGCAAGGGTATCTACATTAATCAGGTGTGTAATACTTCCCCACCATCTAGAACTGATTATTAATATATGTTCATAAGTTTATATGTTATGATAAAAGCCGAAATCTCGACTTAATGTGGGAAGCCCAAAAAGGGTAACGCAAATCGCCAGGTCAGTGAATAATTTGATTAAATGTTATAAGTAATTTGCTTGTATATGATTGCATGGGTTCGGTTGATGAAAGGAGGAAGTTATACGTTATATGTGTAGCGGTTTATACCGTGATCTGTTACATGTTGTAGCGGCTAATGCCGTGATCTGTTATAAGGGCTTCGGCCATAATATGTTGATGAGCAGCATGACTGCCATCTTGGCGTGTAGCGGTGTGGGTCGATTGTAGAAATCCCCAATGGTGTGAACGGTTGGTACTGGGGCGAGTAGCGGATGGAAACCTAGGCAAACGAGTTGGGCCTTGCATATTATTTGTTATTTAAATGAATGAAATTATTAATCTGTTTTATGGGCCTAAGGCCCAAAATCTAGTGGTGCATGAGGGTTGCACACTGAGTCTCACGACTCACCCTTTTAATTAACATTTCAGGTGATACCTAGTGCTTCGGACCGGGCTGGAGAGGAACGCAAGGTGGCCATGCAGAAGAATATGAAGATTTGGCAAAAAGACTTCAGTTAATTATTTTATATTGTATTTTAATTAATGGATTTTAAACTTCGATGTAATAAGGCCATGGGCCACTAGTTTATATTTTGTTTTATTATGGGCTTTTATTACTTTTAGTTATTTAAATTTTCCTTATAATTAAACTAAGGCATGTAATCAAGTTTGGGTTTATTTTACAAAGGCATATTCTATATAAAATATATTTGGGTTTTTCTGAAAATACGACATGTTTGACAAATTTTTTCTTAGTGACATACCAGATCCGGTTGTAGTGTTTGGGCCGGGTTTGGGGTGTTACACACACGGTCGTGTCCTAGCCTGTGTCCAAATTAGGGTGGTTACTGACTTGGGTCTCACGGCCAAGTCACATGCTCGTGTGTTAGGCCATGTGTAAGTGCAGGGGTCACACGGCCAAGCCACACGCCCGCATGCTAGGACATGTGAAAAATCCTAAGTATTCTGTTTTAAATTTTTAAAGATGCAGGGGACACACAGCTGATCTGCACGCCTGTGCGTATGGCCGTGTGTCACACATGGTTGAGACACACGCCCGTGTCTCTACTAGTGTGAATAAAATAAGGCCATTTCCAAGCCTTATTTTTCACCTAATTTGTCTTCCACCTACAATGACATTTTAACACATTTCCAAGCCAACACAAAACATTCAAATCAAGCCAAAATCAAGTTTTATACATGACATATCATCACATGTGTTCATGTTTTCAAACTTAACTAATTGACCTAATTCACATATATACATGTTTTTATCAAATATATTAGTTTAATCCAAACATCCATATGATTTCCATCATTTTAACCATTTCAAACACACATGTCAAACATGCTTAGACCATGTATATACATAACAAAATATACTAAACACAAGCCATACAAATGGCTAGTTTCAACTAAACTTTTACATGCCATCATTGGCTAATTTAACCTATACATGCCGTTATAACCAAAATTATCTTGCTATATATATATATATATATATATATATACCGAGAAGTCCGAGTGATAGTGTGATGTGGCTCCGACCAAGTCCAACCTTTACGAGCTTCCAAGAACTATAAAACAGAAGAAATAAAATAGAGTAAGCTTTTAAGCTTAGTAAATTCAGATAACAGGAAATTAACTTACCAATTAATTCACATTTAAGGTAAGCAAATAAACATGTTCAAGCCAAATTGGTCATTTTCCTAGGCACATATCCTCATCAAGCATGTTAGTCATGTAGTTCACATGAATATCAATAAACAAGTATGAACTTATCATTAATCAAAATTCCTTATTCATGTACTTTCCATATCATATTCAAACTTTATATACAAGTCATGTTCATGTGGTCAAATATATGTCCATAATCTTTCATCATAAATTCATATTGTCATTTATCATAACTTTACTCGTTGAACCACTTATAATATCGATGGATACATGGTTAGTACACACAAAGTGTACATACTATCGTCAATTCATATTCAGGAATGCTCATTGAGCGTTTAAAATGGGAAGCTATTCCAAGCCAAATAATAGAAAGCTTATGTGAGCTTGTAACGGGAAGCTTATCCGGGCTTAATAATAGGAAGCTCATAAGAGATTAAATTAGAAAGCTCATGCGAGCTTAACGGGTAATTTCGAAGAGCTATTATCAAGAAGCTCATGAAAGAGCTTTTAAACGGGAAGCTCTAAATAGCCATATATCAGGACACTCATAAGAGTTGATGTGTGTCCGCAACACATGCAGGATCACTACCGATCAAAATGTTCATAGGAGCATATAAACGGGAAGCTTGGAAGAACCATGTATCAGAAAGCTCAACAGAGCTTATATCGGGATGCTCATGTGAGCCATAACGGGACACTCTTGCGAGCTATGGTGTGTTCGCAACATATGCAGAACCACAACCACTTCAGGAACCTTGTATCCATCTAATTTCATTTGTTCAACCGGGATTTATTTCTTGTCTGACATTGTCGGATATGTGACCAATTTTCATACATGTCAATTATACAATATACATACATAACATTCAATTCTAACATATAATTTTACAATTTAGTTACATGAACTTACCTCGATAATGTTCGTGTTTGTAGGGTACTGATCCGATACTTTTTGTTTTCCTCAATCTAATTCCGTACTATGTCTATCCGGATCTATTTGAGTAAATTTAGCTCAATTTAATACGTTTCATATTCAATTCAATTCACATCCTAGGTAAAATTATCATTTTGCCCTTATACTTTTAATTAATGATAATTTCGTCCCTAGGCTCGGAAAATAAAATTCATGCAATTTAATCCTTATTCCAAGCCTAACCGATTTTTACATATAACATTTACAGCCCATGTAATTCATAAAATTTAGATTTTTTCCTTGAATTTTACATCTTTACAATTTAGTCCCTAAATCATAATTTCATGAAAATTCACTTTACAAAAGTTGTTTATCTATAAACAACCTTTCATTTTCTACCATAAATTTCATAATTCATACATATTCATCCATGGCAAAAACCTAATACTTTAATAACTTTACAAATTAATCCCCAATATAGCTAAATTTAGCTATTACGATATCAGAAATATAAAAATTACTAAAAACGGGACTTGAATACTCACCTAATTAGGCCAAATAAGTTTTCTCTTTATTTCAAACTCAAAAAAAAGTTTTCTCTTTATTCAATTCTCCATGGCTAGGGTTTCCATATTTATTTGGGAAAGATGATGATAAAATGATGATATTTTCTTTATTTTATTATTTATCATCTTTATTTTTTTTTTATCTTTCCAATTTTATCTTTTTCTTTTTCTAATTTTCCATGGATGAATCATCAAACTTATCTACTAACTCCTCTTAATGGTCTATTTCCCATATAAGGACCTCCAATTTTGAATTCCATAGCTATTTGATATCTATAGCTACTAGAACTCAACTTTTGCATTTTATGCAATTTGGTCCTTTATCAAATTAGACATGGAATCGGTAAAATTTTCTTAATGAAATTTTTATACGGCATTCCTATCATAATGCAGACTATGCAATAATATTAAAATAATTTTTCTTACTGACTCGGATTTGTGGTCCCAAAATCAGTGTTCTAATTTCACTGAAATGAGTTGTTACAATAGGAGGTTGTTAGCCTTAGTGGTCCCATCTTGGGAAATAAGTACGTACTCGTGAAATAACTGGTGGCCTAATAGAGGGTTCGCTATTTAGTGGATGGTTGGTCATTCGTGGGGTGGTGTAATTCGGAGGGCCATCCACGAGTGCTTCCAAGTTGCTTCTTGTGATGCCATATGTCTAGGTCGGGGGTAAGGGTATAACAATGTACCACTTGTGACTAAAAGATGTTTAAATACCAAAATAGGAAAAAAAAGACTTAGTTTAGGTACCAATTTGTGGGTTAAACATTTTTCTTAAATAAACTTAACAATTTGACTAACGAATGTATCAACTTTAGAATAAAAAGTAGTTTAGGTACCACTTGTGACAAAAAAAGTTTAAGTACCAAAAAAAAATTTTTAAATACAAATTTGTGAATTAAGCCAAAATTATATTTAATGCACTTACAAATATTTAAAGGTGTATTTAGATAAAAAAAGTCATTTTTATCAAGAAATTTAATATTTTAAAAATAAATTTCAAAAATTTCAAAAACAAATATGTGTAACTCATATTCTATATTCAAATTCTTCATAATCATAATTTTATTATATAATAAAGTCTAGAAATACACATGATATTTGTATTGCATATTTTTAATATAATTACTTTTCCTTTATAATTATTTTTGAGTAATGGATTTTCAATGAACTAACTTTTCTAAAAAATATTTATTAATCACAAAAAATAATATTCTAAAATACTAACAATTTAAAAAATTTAGAAAGAATACCGCTTTTTTTTTTTCTTAAATTCCAATGGGAAAAAGTAATTTAAATTCAAATAAGTTGGAAAAAAAAAAAAACTGAAGTAGAAACAGAGGCCGGCCTGGCAAATCTGGGAACTGGCTACTCCGTTCAAATCACCAACTTTATTTTATCACTTTGAAAGTAAATTCAGATCGGCGAGAAGTTAGAAGGTAGCATTTGGGCGTGAAATGTCAATGGGGACCGATACCACTTGGGTTGGGAAGAAGCCATTGAGGCGCATCGGAGGAATGTCCGATGCTCTCTCCATTGCCGCCGATCTTGGTTTCTCTGTTCCCCCTCCTCCTTCTCAGGTTCCCCCTTTTTTCTTTTTCTTAATCAATTCCATTTGCTTTGCGTCTCATAATTTCTTTTCTTTTTGGTAGATTTTATTGATATTTAATTATTGGATTTTATAAGTTCAACTTTCCAATCACGCAATTTCAAACTCCTCATTCCTCGCTGCAGTTTGTATAACGAATTTGGGTTTTTGATGCTTATGCTGAAATCGTTTGGCATCCCCCCCACCTTTTTAATGGTTAATTTTAAGAAGAATTTAACCTTCAAAACCATATCATCTCTTTGCTTGAATTGTAAATTTAGGGTTCCTTAGCACCAGCAGAAGTTTGAGATTTTCATTTAACTATTCAAAGACGTAGGGTTTTAGCCAGTCAACTAAAATGGCAGATCAGTTACTCATACATGTCTTATATAATCGAGACTCAGATATATCATCTCAAAGCCTAATATCTCGAGCATTTTCCTCTTTAATTTCATTGATAAATAGTTTGTACATTGTCGTCTATGGAACTAAAAGTGTACAATCAGAATTAATGTTGTTTTTCTTTTATAGGAAGAAGTGCAAAACTTATCATCTGCTACAGGAGAAAAGGGCGATGACTTGATAAAGGTATTAAGAGAGCTAACCACTGTACAGAGAAAGATAGCCGATTTGCAAGTTGAACTACAGGGCCGAAAGGTAAGCTCCCCAGGTTATTTATTCTATCTGCATTGTTTTTTTCACTGCTTGTAAGGTTCATTGCTTGGCACTTTCGAATAGTATTACAGGTTTACAGTTGACCAGAAGAAATTAAACTCTCGAGTATTTATAAGGGTTGGATTTATTACTGAAAATAAAATAAATGAGCAGTTCAATTACTTGTTTGTTCGTTCAAAATAGGAATGATAAATAAATGGACAACTCACACTAAAACCTTCGTAGCTTCATATGTTTATGTAGTTTTCACTCCAACTTTTAGTATAAATTTGAAAATATTTAATGTAAAATTTAAAAGTATTTTGTAGAAAACAATGAATTTTGTTTTTAACTTAATCTTGCTGATTCAACTACAGTACAGTTCTCTAACTGCATGTTTTCTACTTTAACTGACCCATTTTATGGTATGTATAGGATGACAAAAATGTTGCACACCTCACACACGTGAGTGAAATGGAAAAGAAGTGTGAAACATTGGCGAGGATTACTACTATATTGAAAGATGTTATTCAGAATAAGGTAATTTCAGGTTTTCTTATTGTGTACTTTAGTGCGCTACTGTCCGGATTGTCTCATGATAGTTTTTTTTGATGAATTTTATAGATATAGACTCATATGTGCGACATATGACTTCCATTTTACAGGTGGTTTGGAATTTCTCTGCCACTACTTTCTGCAACAATTCCTTTTGATCTTTTTAGTTGTCAATAGGGTTAGGAAGATAAGTGAGATTTTATTTCTGCCCTTGTTAAGTTTTATGTCTGGTTTTAGAACTCCCATGACCCAGACCAAATTCAACTTTCAAAGTTCTTATCAAAATGGTGCTGTAAACAATAATGGAACTACAGAAATGTGCATATCATTTATTGGTGATCCTTGAAGGCTTTGTTGTTTATATATTATTCGTGGATTTCAGACCGTATTGACCTGTTTGTGTTGATACCCTTGTGAGGACCATGTCATTGGCTTATTTATTTTGTCCCAAGAAAATTGTGTTGGAAACAGAAACAAAAAATTTGTCCATAGCTAAGATGGTTCCTACAATTAGATATTGTCTTTGCCCTAACACATTGTATTCCTACTTCTCATATCACACAACCAAGATGACTTCATTTATTATCTGACTATTTTTCTCTTGCTTTATTATTTTGGCAGGATCGAATTATAGCTCGTTTGCAACAACCGTATTCCCTAGATTGCATTCCCGTGGAAGCAGAATATCAGGTTTTCCGTTCTTCTGTGGTTTAGTTTAAATATAAGCACAAAAAAGAATTTGAGATTTTGGTTTTTGTTCTCCTTGGTCTAGTGATGATTGCTTAGAGGTAGAACTTCTGTGTTGAGTTGCTTTTTAGATTCTAAGCTATTGAATTTGGTACTGGTTCTGGAAAGTTTATTATAGTGGGACATGGGAACTAGACGTTTAGGTTGCTACTTTCCTCATGCATTTTTGGTAGTTACTTTAAAGATGAGATTTACTTTTGTTTTCATGAATCAGAATATTCGTATCTGGTGAAGATCACCTGAAAAAAATTTCAACTTCACAATCTACCAAACATGATCCTGGATCAAGTACTTGTAGGTTATGAACATACTTTAAATATCAGTTTATTTGTTTAACTTTTTTTCCCTATCTTGTCCTCAATTTGTATTTACCTGCTTTGTCACGTTATACTAGTGAAAACAACATATTCCACATTCAGTTCCAAATTTTCAGATTTTATGCAATTTTACATGAAAATTTAATCATTAAAAAGATTAACATGTTGCCCAGGGCTTCATGACATTGCAATTGGGTCTGTTAGGTATGAACTCTTGTGCGAATTTTTTGTTAGTTTATGACGAAAGGTCAGAGGAGAATTGGATTATTGATATAGTTATTTTGGATATGCACTGATTCAGTTACTTCGATTCCTCCCATTGCATGCGAACCTTGTAGTATCAGAATGGAAATTGAGAAGTTTTAGGATATTAGTTTGTTGAAAGATACAAGAGAATAGATATTAGAAAAAAATCATATATTTGAATGCAATTTTCTAGATAATGCCATGTTAAAGTATTGAATGCACGATTATGCACGTTTTAGTGCTCAAGTATTCTTCCATACAAAAAATAAATTGAAAACAAGAATAACAAATTTAGGCTTTTTGGCTGGTTGTTTTAGTTCAGTTTGTGAACCAAAAAGAGAGAAGGATTTAGTTTCACTGCTAAAGGCCATTTTACTTGGATTTATGCAGAAACAATTTTCTGAATTACTGATGAAGGCCGCAAGTGATTATGGTGCATTGACAGCTGCTGTTACTGATTTCCAATGGAGCCAAAATTTTAAGGAGCCTCCTTCAGTTTGGGGGGTAGGATTAAAGATGCATTTTGATATATATATGTACGATCAAGAGCGTGACATTTTGCCTCTCTTATGTGATGTTGTTTTCCTTTTCCTCACACAGGAGATGCTCCGTCCAATTCCAGTTGCATTAGCATCCTGCACCCGATTCTTTGAGGCCATGTCTGCAACGAGAGAGTCATTTGCAACACTTCAAAATTTGAGAGTGGGGCATTCTGCAACCCCATTACCAACAACACCAGCCAAGGATCCCTCCCATAGAGCAGTAGGAGGAGACTCAGAGCACACAACTCTTCCGGCTTGGAAAAATGAAATGAGTTTTGATGATTTAGCTATCCAAAGCCTCAGAAGCCAAGAACTTGAACGCCAAGAAGCAGATGATGAAAATAGCGAGGTGGGGGACTTTGATCCTGTTGATGGTACAAGCCACAGGAGATTGTCTTGGCCTCCGTCAGTTAAAAAGAATGGTCTGTAACCTCTATCATGTAAGTATTTGCTTGCTCTGGTTTGTTTCCTCTCTAGTAAGTATTGTCTTTAATCCATAGTAGTATTGTTTGCCTGAAAATTGAGCAATAAATAGCAATGAGTCTGCATATTATCTTTTCTTTGTTTTCTTCTTTCCCCAAACATATTATATATCTACTCAGTGTTCTTATTTGAAATCAATGCTATGTTTGAAGTCACTTCTCTAAGCTCATATACTTTTATTATATTCAAATAAACCCTTATCTTCTTATTTGCACTTAAATATGCCTTTCTTAAAGGAAACTTAAATATCGTTTTACTTTAAAATGAAAGGGTGATTTATGTTAAGAGTTTGTTGAGGTATAAATTAAAGCTTAGTGGCATATTTGGATACTATTTTTTTTTTTAAAAAATGAGCATGAATTAAAGGAATTCATTTATGCGTAATAAAATGATTTATTCTTATATAAAATTTATAAAAATTAATTTAAGGGGAGATTCACTAACATTAATGTAAAACTTAATGATTTTATCATTAACTTTTTATATGATTAATATTTTAACAATTCAAACGTCATATTTCATTATTGTAGATCATGCATATCAAGTTGTGCAAAAATTAAAATTTTCTAACTAATCGTTATATGTAAACAACAGAGGAAGGGGAAAGGGCTTACAAACATAGGAATTGAACCGTAGACATCATGTCAATCAACTTGAAACCTGCTAGTAGTGTGATTGGCATTAAAATTTGAGTCTTGTGATTGGCATTAAAATTTGAGTCTTATGATAATATAATTTTTAAAGTCTCAATTTTATCTTTTTTAACCAAAGTTTCATTTTTTTAAATATTTTTTTTATAAATATAAATTTACATAAATAATAAATATAAATTTACATAAATTCATGTCATTTACATATGTAGGTGTGTCATAATTTAGTATGAATAGAAGCAAAGAAAATGACTAACTCAATAGAACTACACTGGTGTAAGTGTTTGGCAAGACCTTTATCATAGAGGTCATATTAACTTAGTTTCTCTACTATTTAAAGAATCAATTTAATCTTTATGCTATTAAAAATAATTAAATATGGTCAAATTTTTATAGAATTAACATTTATTGATAAAAAAATGTCATTTATTGTTGAACAAAGTTAATATTTTGAAAGCTTTTATGGTTTTATAAATAATCTTTTTGTTTAGTGTTTGTAGATACTCAATTTTTTGTTATTAATGCTTCTGCCAATAGTAGTGTCAGGAAATATCATTCCTTGCATAACCACTTTATGTTGAGAAAGTTATGGAGCTAAGCTTAAGAAAGTTGACAGGATTCTTAGGTTTGCTCCATTGTTGGGATGCCTTGGAGAATTTGGCTTGGAGGCTTAGATATAGATATTGTTAAGAATTCTAACATTTTTTTAGAGTACAAGTGTTTTTGTCTTTCCCTCTCTTTGCTGACCAAACTTTGCACTTGCATTTAAGTTTGCAAGTAGCACTCTTTGCTAGAATGAGTTACATGAGAATAACTTTCACCAAACTACTATTATATTCACTATTTTCATAACTTCTCTCTCATTACTCACTACAAGTAATATGAGGTTTGAACGTCTCTTTTGACAAACTTAGCATCCTAAAATTCTCTCTACAATTTCCTTCTACAATCATAACAATCGCTGTAGCTCTTATCTTTCTCATCCCCTTATTGTGTCTATCATCACCGCCTGCCATCGCACTTGTTTTTGAGAGTCTGCTTAGATCTTCCTCTTTGCCATCTCTCTCCGACATCTCGTTTTTTCTAAATTGTAATGTCTCCTCACTTTACCAAAAGAACTCTCTACATTTTAGCGACTCCATTGGGGAAGAGTGATTATATTTAGTGAAATGTCACATACTATTCTTTTATCTTCATCAAAAATATTGGAAACACTTTTCCAGATTTATTGATACTGATATGTATTGATACTGGTCTGTTTTGATGTACATTTCCAGATTTATTAAAAAATTTAAAAAATATTTAATTTATTTATTTTAATATTTAAAAATATTAAACGAATGATATTAAATAAATTTTAAATATAAATATTTATCAATTATATAAAATATTCATCAATAAACTTTAAAATCAAAATCTATCATTCAGTAAATTTAAAATTAACAAAAAAAAATATCATCTAATGTATTAAACGAGAATATAATCCACAACATTAACCCATTTAATACTACCATGCATATCAAAGGTTGAAAGAGGTTTTTTGAAACCAAGCTAGAAGCTAAAATTTTAGGGATTTAGGTAATCAACTTCTTTCCCTCTTCCCTAAAAGAAATAAAATAAGGTAAACGCGAGGAGAAATTATTTTGACTCGTGAGTGAGTTTATTTATTTTTATTATATTTTGATATTCTATTTTCTATTTTAAAGTTTGTTAGATTAAGTGTAGTTTTGATTAATGCAAGTGCTGATTTTTCAAAGTTGCAAATTGTTAACTCGATCAATCAATTGAAATAGTTAAGAGGGGGATTTGAATTGACCTTTTAAAAATTGTGGAAGCAAAAGAAAAAGTATGAGATAATGAACACAAGAAATTTAGAGTGATTCGGCTCTAATTGCTTACTCTACTACTTAGCTTTCCATAATTAAGGATTTTTACAAATTCACTAATTTGATGAACCTTTGAGGACAATGTTTAACCTTACAACTCTTTTAAGATTTCTACCAAATCTTAAGATACAAACCCTATCAAAAGAGCAAACAAAGAAATAATCCTTACAAGATTAGAATGTTTGCCAATTAAGCGCTAATACAAAGAAAACACTTGAGCTGATTGAAAAACACTAAATGCTCACAAGTGTAAACAAGAAAAATATGAAGAATTTAAGCACAAAGGTTGATGGGATGACTTTTTGATCTTTTTGTACTCTCATGTTATTGTTGAACCTTTTGAAGATGGTATTTATACTCCCTAATTGATTTCTATCTATTGTGGTTGTTGTAGAATTGAATAGAGCTATTGGGGATGGAAAAATTAGTGCATTAATGTCACATGTAACAACATGTTACCTTTTGAGGGAATCGATACTTAAATCATTTAATGTCCAATTTAGTGTCTGTTTCTCCTTTTTCACATCGATACCTAGAGAAATTTATCGATACTTGATTAAAGGTATCGATAATTTTTTATGCGCATCGATTTTTGAGTAATTTTTAAATAATTTTCAAAACATCGAACCTTAAAACCATATCGATATCTAGGGAGGGTATCGATAAATTTTTTATAAGTATCGATACTTAATTGCAATTATCGATACTTAACACTTTTGCTCAATTTTTCCTTGAAATCAGAATACCAATTTCGTATCGATATCAAAAAAGGTATCGATACTTAATAATAAGTATTGAGCATGAGTATCAATAAAAATGTCTAAGTATCAATACTGTTTATTTTTGCTCAATGTTTCTAAAACTTTGAAACTTAAAATGATTGAAATTTGTCTAAAGTAATTTTTAAGTGTTCAAAGTAATTTTCAAAGTGTTTGAGAAATCTTAACTTTGAACTTCATTAAATCTTTGTTCAAAAATAATTTTTGTTATATCAAAATATTTAATTAAATAAAACTTGATTTAACACAAACAAAGCAAATGATTAAAAAAATAATATTTTTTAATATTATTTGGTGCATCATGTTCCACTCGGTATGACTGAAATTGACTGGAACAAGTCGCTACGACTAGTGCAAACCGATATTTTACTAGTGCGGAAAGGGTCATTTGATGTTTTGTTTTAGCACAAAAATAGTGCGCACCAATCGAAACAGCCGGAGTCGGTATGGAGCTTACCACCATGAAATTTACATAACATAATGTTAAGAAAAATATGCATTCCAAAATTCAATATTAATTTACTATAAAGAATTATGTATAAATTATAGAATTGAAAACATATTATATATGTTTTAATGAATATTGAATGAAAATATACATATAAAAGTAAATTGGAAAAAATTGGAGTAGATAAACTGCCTTTGGAGTTCCATCTATATATGTATGTATATTTGCAATATAGTACAAGTATATAAAATATATATTCGATAACAATAAAATATTAAATATATTTAAAGTAAATATATATACTCATTAAAATGGGCATATTACCCAAAAACGTCTAATTTTTACATTATTTACGGAAATAGACTGACTTTTTAATTATTTACTGGAAAGGGCCGAATTCCCCGAAAATGCGTCCACGTCAACGCGATGTCAGGTGCTATGTCAGCAAAACGCGTCCCTGGGGGAGCGTTTTGCCCTTTTTTTAACTCCCTAATGGCTATTTTTTGACCGTTTGGGCTCTAACGGTAAAAAGAAAAACTATAAAAGGCCCCTTTTCATTTTTTCACACAAAAGTTGTTTCAAATTTCTCTCAAATTCCTCTCAAATTTCACAAAAGTCCTTTAATTTTTGTAAAAAAGCTCTATTTAAAATTTTTTTGAATTAGTTTTTTAAATTAAAAAATATTCGATCGTGTTAGCAATGGCCGGAGAATTAATTCGTCTCGATAATAAATACATCTCCGTCGATCAAATGACAATTGTAAGTTATAATTTTAATTTTTCCATACTATTTAATATTTTTTTCATTTATGCAATTTTAATTATTTTTTATTTTATAATTTTTTATAACAGTTTGTAGATCGGGTGTTGCAATGCTATATTCGTAATATGTCTGGTCCGTCATCGTCGTTGATAGAGAATTACCTGCAGGAAGCGGGTTTTTGACACGTGGCCACAATAGGTCGGGGGTGCAAGTTGGACCTGAAACTAATCAGTGCATTGATAGAGAGGTGGATACCCGAGACACACACTTTCCATCTTCCATGCGAAGAGTGTACTATCACTCTGGAAGACGTGCAGTTGCAATTGGGATTGTCGGTGGATAGGTATGCAGTCACCGGGTCTGTCCAATCTGCTGATTGGGGAGCCGTATGCTATGAGCTTTTGGGTGTTATTCCGGATAATATTAACGGAGGTCGGATCGAGATGGGCTGGTTACGAGACACATTCCCTGAGCCGGATAATGATTCGACTGAACTAGAAAGAATACGATATGCTTGGGTATACATTCTTGATATGATTAGAGTTTATCTGATGCCGGACTTGTCACGAAACCTCGTACATCTGAGATGGCTGCTAAAACTTATTGATTTTAGAGCAGCTGGTGAATTTAGTTGGGGGTCTGCCGTGTTAGCAAAATTGTACTGGGAGATATGCGGGGCGACGTGACCGAAAAAAGCCAAAATCGGAGGTTGCCTATCACTATTGCAATCATGGGCACGATTTCGCTTTCCATTTTTACGTTATCGAGTGGACCACCCATATACATTGTTACTCATAACGAGGTAAAATTTATATTAGATTTTACAATTATTACGTAGATTTAAAATATAATTGTATGCTAAAAATTTATTTAATTAGGTGGAACCATTCGGCGAGTTATGTTGGAATACCTACCTCTCTTGAAGATATACGTCTTCTATTAAACCAACGGTCGGAAGCACAAGTAAATATTAAATAAAATATATATACATAATAAATAGTGGTTTCGTATTTAATATTTAGTATTTAGTATTTAGTATTATATATATAACTAATATTTTTATCATGTTCATATAGTTTTAATAGACACCATACGAGGATTCGGCAATTCGGGTAGTAATTCCGGTTGAATTCTTTCAAAATCTGAACATTTGGCATGTGAAGGTCCCATTGGTCAACTATACCATCGTGGAGATGCACCAGTCAGATAAAGTATTGTGACAATTTGGATTCTGACAACTGATTCCCATGGCACCTGAGGTGCTTAATGATGAGCACAAAATCGACTTACGACAGTTGCATACGGATTGGCTTAGATTTTGGTTAGCATATATCGAAATGTGGGAAAATCGATATAATTATATACCTACTCAGGAATAGATCATCGTTTCTGAGTTAGCGTGCGTGCCGGAATACATGCCATGATTTAGGATCTATGGATCTATGGCAAGCCATATTTACTGTCGGAAAAGGAGAGGCGACGACAAATTCATATCCAAAGGGAACGACGGGGCCTTTTAAATCCAAGAAGAATGGATGACAACACGGGCCCATCAACAGTGTCCACACAATCACCGGGCCCATCAACAGTGTCCACACATCACCCGGCCTATCAACAGCGCCTACACAATCATTGGACCCATCGACAACGCCCATACAGTCACCGGGCCCAACACTTCAACCGATGACACCCATATCACAGCCTTTTTAGATTATTCCAGGCGCGTATGCTAGCCCTTATATGTATCTTAACCTTTATATGTTTCATTTTCCCAGTCCTATGGCAGGTTGGAATGCATGACCCCGGTTCATCTCCGTTCCTGATTACTCCGAGTCAACCGCTGATCTATAGGCCGCCATTGTATTAGGGATAGCACGAGTCGCCGTCGGGGATCTCTTCTTTTTACCAATCCCCATCGCCTTATGAGATTCAAACACCTTCGCCATTGGTGATGCAAACACCTTCGCAATCATTATTCTATCAAGGTAAGTCATCCTCCCAATACCCACAATCAGATCCCTTGATTTTTGTTAATATATTTGTACAAATTTTTTTATATTGTTTCATTTAACAAAATAAAAATTGTTTTTAATATTTTAATTGTAATTTACTTTTTATATTTTTAATAAAATAAAAGTTCTTTTGAATAGGGCAATATTTTTAATAAAATATAAATAATGCAACATAATTTTATTACAACAGCTATCAGCTATTCCAATTTGGACATGATCGAGTTGTATGACCTAGGTTCCTACACCATTCACAAAACTTCTATTGGTTGGCAGATTCTCGGATATCCATATTGTTACGTATTCTAGTCGAGCAAAGTTGACCCTTTGGTTTGCGACGTAGTTCTCTATTCGGTAACAACTTAAATGGAGCAAGCAATACTGACGACCACTTACGTTCATTTGGGACTGGTGGGAATACGTGTCTCCACACGTTGTACATGTATTCTATTTTGTACACTTTGTCGACATAGCTCATGGGATCCAGACGGAGATTCTAACAAGCTGCAATTACATGAGGGCATGGATAACGAAGTGCGTCAAACATCCCACAGTCACAGGTCCTATTTCTCAAGTGTACACGATATTGCCCGCCAAGAATACCTTGGTTCGGTCTGTCAAACTCCGTCATACGAAACCATAGGTTTTTGCGATCGTGACACACTGTGTACATGGTGTTGGCCCGTGCCTTCGCCTTGTTAATTTCTTGCAATACCTTCGCGCACCATACATGGCCTCCCTGCATTTTGCCTTTATAACTCGCTGCTTGCTTTGGAAATATTGCCGCTAAACGAAAATATGTCTCTCGCGTAACCGATGTTATCAGCAAATGACGCGTTCCTTTTAAAACAGAATTTATGCATTCAGTTAGGTTTGAGGTCATATGACCATATCGTAGGCCGCCGTCGTATGCTTGTGTCCACTGTTTGAAAGGTATGTACAAAGGTAGTTTGTGCCTTCTTCGTTAACTGAACGTAAAACCGCCAACATCTCATGAAAATGATCCTTACTTATCTCATACCCTGCCAATATAAGTTGATAGCGAATATTACACACCACTCTTCCATTAAGAATAAATTGAATATTACAAACGAAATTATATTAATAGAGATTAAATACTTGTAGTAGTTGGACGCAACATACCTGAGGAAATACCGATAGTGTGTGCAATGCCATAGGCTTCACTGTCACTCAGTTGCGGCTAGTATTCCTGAGCCCCGATCCGATATAACGCAGATATCAAGTTAGGGGCTGATATGCCTCCTTAACCTAGAAAGAAAGAAATCCTAGTCATCAGCTGACTCCCCCGATGTTATTGCAAACGCAATTGGAAGGATTCTCTCACTGTCTTCCCGTGCCACAGCTAGCAATAACTGATAGGTATATCTACCATACATAAAGGTGCTGTCAATTTGTACCAATAGCTTGCAGCATAGAAATGCGTCTCGGCATTGCTTAAAGCTCCAGAACAGACACTTGAACACTTGGCATTCACAGAGCAATCAGTCGTTGTAGTACGCAGGTGCTGTTTCAAGGTCTGTTATGCAACCTGAAACATATCTATCCAGCACTTGACACAATTGCCACACTTCATTATATGAAGTGTCCCACCGACCATGCAACTTTTCCAACACATTCTGCTTAGCTATCCAAGCCTTGCGGTAAGAGGGCGTGTACCTCAATTGGCTACGAATATTGGCAATTAAGACCGACACTGAAATCCTAGGATCCGCCTTTACCGTCGATAGTATTAAGCTAGCTAACATATCTGAATCCATCTTGGGATGATCTTGTGAAACACCTGTCAACGAAGTACGTTAAATAATGCAACATTACATAATAACAGTATTATTCAAAACCCTAAACACCTAGTGATACTGTACCGGCAACACATGTATGTGGACCTTTGTACTTTTTTATCTCCCACAAGCTTGTCCTTTTCCTCAACGAGGCCATGATTTTCCATGAACATGTACCGTCTTGCATTGCACACTTGGCTTCATACTTATCTGATTTGGATTTAACCACATTGTAGTTAACCTCGTTCATGATGCTATGTTGTTTCAATGCACCAAGAAAACTATCCTTACTGGCAAACTCCTTACCAACTTCCAAATCACCCGAATCCAACGATGAACTTGTACGGTCACGCCTTTTGTGTGGTAGATCTGGAAACTCCTACGCATCATCTTGAGATAGATCGATATTATGCATGTGGGCTGGAGGTAAGTACGCCCTGGATCGTGAATCTTCTTCTTCTTCATCTAAACCCCCTTCAACATCTTCAGGTATGGTTGGAACAGGCTCCGATTCAGAAAATAATGCAACTTCTGCACCATCGGGGCCTGGCTCTCGAGGTGGATCCACATCGGACTCATCATCTGACCCACCATCATCTGCAATGAATGAGGTCCCCTCGCCGGTGGGTGTCGCAAGGAGTACATCATCCCTTCTTGTGGAAGTTTCGTAACGTCCCCAATCATATGTGGGTTACCAACCACTAGAAGTTAATGTCATTCCCCAATACGTATTTCTTGCATCGAACATCAACCCACCGATGTGTATGTCCCATCCACTAACCGAGTGTCATGCAGGGGTTGTGTTTTCCATACTACCACCAAACACGGGCGCTTCCGTATTTTGCTTCCCACTAACAGAGTGTCAGCTAGGGTTTGTGTATTCCTCTCAAACAGCAGTAGATGTTGAAATCGCAAATGCATCATTTGGCGATGAAAATTGTACATATACCTCAAGATAGGGTGATCCACTAGCAAGATGAGTTTGCACCATTGCCTCAAAGCTACGAGGACCTTTGATGTTGAATGATTCATATCTCACGGGATCAATCGAAGCACAAAATCTATACTTAATAAACAAAACTTTAATTGGTGTCGTTCCGAAGATTTTACGCCTAATTCTTTTACGAAGTTCTGTCAAATCTATGTTCTGGTTAAAAACTAGTCGCGCTGTGTCCTCCGATAAAAAAACACCGTTCTCAGTGTCACGTACCTCACCATCATAGTAAATAACAACACTAATACGTTCACTCATCTTCAATTTCTATTCTACTTTAGCCTCAATTTTTCTTGCTGTAACTTATGCAACCTGAGAATGAAATTTGACTTATTTATAGTCTAAGGCCAAATAGGAACTACTGTAGAAAAAGAGCATCCACGTGGGAGCTTTGTTCAGTAATCTTGCTGACAGCGCATTCTGCTTGAAGCGTTTTGGACACTATTTGTTCAGAAACGTCTTCTCAAAATTATTTTATCAGATACTACTGTCGAAAAAGAGCGTCCACGTGGGAGCTTTTTTCAGTAATCTTGCTGACAGCGGATCCTGCTTAAAGCGTTTTGGACACTATTTGTTCAGAAACGTCTTCTCAAAATTATTTTTCAGACACTACTGTAGAAAAAGAGCGTCCACATGGGAGCTTTTTTCAGTAATCTTGCTGACAGTGCATCCTGCTTAAAGCATTTTGGACACTATTTGTTCAGAAATGTCTTCTCAAAATTATTTTTTCAAATACTATTGTAGAAAAAAAACAAAAAATTTTTATATTGCTAATATATTTTTTTCAAAACCCTAAACACAAAATTATTTTTAAAAAAGTAAAATATTATTTAATTAATTAACCTTAAAACCCTAAAGCCTAATTTAATTAATTAACCCTAAACCCTAGTTTCATTAATTTTTTCCTTAAAAACCCTAACTCTAAAAAAAGGGCAAAAAGCGTCCCTGAGGGAGCGTTTTGCTGACATAGAACCTAACATCGCGCTGACGTGGACGCATTTTTGTGGAATTCGGCCCTTTCCGGTAAATAATTAAAAAGTCTGTCCATTTCCGTAAATAACGTTAAAATTGGGCGTTTTTGGGTAAAATGGCCCATTAAAATATATGTGATCTTGGCATTAGTATAACTAAAACCATAGTGAAATCGAATGGAGTTTCTTTAAAAAAAACTAATACTCTTAGAGAAAAAAATATTTTCAATGAAATAAATAAATAAATTTTCTCGATGAAAATAAAAGATAACTTTGATGAATAAAATTTAAATATAAAAAGATTGAAGTTTAAAATAATAAAAATCAAGTTATTATAGATGTTTTAAACAAATTCCGATCAAGTCTTGATAGTGAAAAACTAAGAATTAATAAAAATATGAGAAATTTGTTAATCGATAATTTTTGTTAAAACTGAATGAAAGACCTTAATAAGAAAATAGATTTAGAGTAATGGGAAGTTGAACTATCTATTTTATTCATTAAATAGGTAATTTCAATAATGTTAAAAAACAAACTTCTTTTAATAGGTAGGTAACTGGATAGCTAAAAATTAGGAAATAATTTACAAAAGAGTAGGAACTACCAAAATAAAAACTCCTATTTCTTAGAGAAATATCTTAACACCCTCCCTTAAACTAATGTCTGCAAACATCAATTGCAACTTCCTTTGAAGAGCATACTTCAAGCATCCTTCTAAGTTTTTCAAACACAATTTGCTTCAATAGCTTTATTAGGATGTCAACTATTGACTTTCACTGTTACAAAACACTAAATCAATTACACCACCATTACACAAATTGTGTATAAAATGGTATCTGACAACTATATGTTTGCTTATTCCATGAAGAACTAGATTTTTGAAATCTTTATTGCTGAAATATTATTATAGTAGATATTGCTGCTTCCTTTTGATGCTGTTGAAATGTCTCAAGCAATCTTCTCAACCAAACAACTTGATAGGAGGATAAAGCTGCTGCAACAAATTCAACTTCTATGGATGATAATGTCATGTTCTGTTGTTTCTTTGATAACCATGATACAACTCCAGAACTCATCATAAAGCCAAAACCTGATGTGCTTTCCTATATTCAAAAACATCGACATAATTGTAAGAGCCCATTTTTGCTTGGGCCCATTCAGAAACCAATTAACCAAAAGATTAAACACAAAAACAAAATAAAAACCAATAAAATAACAGTCCATTTACAAAACAATAAAAATTAAATTACAGTCCAAGTTACACAATTTTGGCCCAAACCTAACAAAACCCGTTTCTAAATTAACCCAAAACCTACAGGTCCAACAGAGCCCAATGCTGAATAGGCCCGAACGGCCCAAATTTCTGATAGCTCCAGAAACCCTAGGGGTTTCTGGAATCTCCTAGCACCGCAACCCTAGCCAGACGATTGGGCTACCTCGTTTCTCACACGCGCACCACGCGCGCGTCGCCACGTCCGCGCTTTCAAGCCTCCGTACACCACCATAGCTGGAGTGTCGTACCTGCGAAGAGGACAAGAAAAACAACAACAGCAAGAAAAACAAAAAGAAAAAAAACTGTTGTATTTTCATTTTTTTTAATTTTTATTTTCAACATTCGGATATAAAAGTCGGAAGAAACATTGTAACAGGGTTACGGACACTGTTTTGAAGCATACAGAAAAATATACAAAAAAAGAAAAAGGTGATTTGCCTCTTCATTCTGCCGGTGTTCTTGTTTTATTTTCTTTTTCTATTTTCATTTTATTTTCTTTTTTATTTGAAAAAAACCCGAAATAGTAAGTAAAATAGAGAGATTTACCTGGAGTCAGTCCGCCTTCTTTGTTGTAATCGAAGTAAGGAGGTTTAAGACCGAGGTGGGGCGCCTTCGAGTTCCGTCAATCGCCATACATGGTGGTGTTTGGAAAGGCCGTCGAAGGGGGGCTCATGACGTTTGGTTTTTGAGGCGACGGATTAAGGAGAGGTTTAGGAGAAATATTTAGGTTTTCTTTTCTGTTTTAAAGTGACTGATAGATTAGGGATTAGTTTTTTTTTTTAGGTTTTATTAAGATGCATGGAACGACACCGCTTAGGGCCTGTTTCAATGGCTCTAAAACGGTGCCGTATAGGCCATGATCTGTGACCACCCGATGACCCGACCCATATGCGGCTGAGATCCGTGCGTTTTGATCTCCAAGGGTATATTTTTGCATTTAGTCCCTACATTTTGCACCATCAATTGATTGAGCTCCGATTTTATTTCTTGCGTTCTTCAATTTTTCCCTTAAATGTTGCGCGCATTTTAATTTAGTCTAGTCTACACACTGTGTTTTGACTATCCTAATATTTGCTATTTTAATCCTTAACCATTTAGGCACATTTTGCTTAAGTCCCTGATTCTGTCTTCACAATTTTATTTGTTTAAAGATTGCCCTTTTAATTTCGTTTTTATTCCAATTGGGGTTTTTTTTCTATTTCAGTCTGTGTATTCTATTTTATGTTTCTTAATTAATTTGTATTCATATTTGTTTAATTGTTTTAACATATTATTTTGGAATATTGTACTAATTGTCCAGTTTATTTTATTTTATTTTATTTTTGTTTTTAACTTGTATATTTTTTAACTTACTTTAATGAAATTTGTGCATTTTAAAATTCTCTTTTATGTATATCTCTTTGATTTAAACATTTATATAATAATTTTTAAATGCTTTTATACATCATTATTTTGTATATACTATTTAAATTAAACTATTTCCTAATATACGTATATATATAATTTGTATTAAAATTATTTTATTCTTGTGCATATATTTATCAAGTTCATATTATGTATATTTTTTAAATCTATTTATGTATATATTTAGTCTCCTTTAAAACTACTTATGTTATATATTTTCTCTCATAATTTAGTATATATATATATATATATATATTTTAATATGTATATACATATTTTATGATAGTCGTTTCAATAATCTATTTTTAAATTATTACACTGATTTTTGAGTCGTTTCATAAATTATTAGTTTCAAATATTTTTAGGTTGTTTTAAATCTGTTTGCTATTATTCAAAATTTATTTTGTATTAATTTGCCTTGTAAATTTTGTAGGATTACTATATCTTTTATTTTATCTGTCTTCGGTTGTTGGAATGTGCCTTTTGAAATAGAATATGCCATGAAATAATTGCTATTATGTGTATCTTAATTTGCTCTTTTGTATTTTCATATTATTGTTATTTGTTTGTATAAAAGTATTTTGATGAATACTTTTATGAATTTGATGGAATGTTTGGACTTGTATGAGATATATGGACATTCGGCTAAGCATGGTTAAATGATGATTTGGTATATTTGATGTTTTGAGAAAAATGGACTAAATTGATGTTTTTGTTTCTTGTTATTGTATCGTGGTTCAAATTCCAATGTATGTGATCAGTATTGGTCATTTCATTTTTACCCCAAGCAAACCAAATAAAAGTGCATTTTGAGCCAATTTTAAAATGGCATATTTGAAAATTTTTCAAAATAAGGCACTATTTGTGTGTTTGGAAATTCGAGGAATCGTGCCCTAACGTGCTGGGTTTCGATTTTTCGGTTGACCAAACAACCGAATATCCTTTTAAGATTTTATTCGAGCTTTCTCAGCTCAAAACAAGGCAATATTTAGTGAATTGAAATTTGAGAAATCGTGCCCTAACGTGCTGGGTTCCGATTTTCCATTTTGACCAAATAACTAAGTATCATCTCGTAATTTTGCCCACGTTTTTTTAAAAGATAAGGCAATGCTCGTGTTTGAAGGTTTCGAGAAAATCGTGCCCTAACTTACTGGGTTCCGATTCTTCTCGTTAAAACCTAGCAACCAAGTCCCCTTTTCATTTTTAAAGTGAAATATTTTGAATAAAAAAAACTTATTCTCGGGAATTTGAGACATTGCGCCATAACTCACTGGGTGTGATGTTTTATCGTCTCGAGATAAGAATTTCAAAAAAAAGGAAATGTTCCGTATTTGGGAATTTTGAGAAATTGTGCCCTAACTTACTGGGTTCCAATTTTTCATAAAGCCCAAATAACCGAATACCCTTCTCAAACTTTATTACGTGGGTTTTAAAAATCAAAAGATAAATTTAATTTCGAGAATATAAGATGTTGTGCCCTAACTTACTGAGTACGACATTTTATTTCTTCGGAATAAGAAGTTTTGGTATCCAATATGATACTGTCTAAATGTGTTTTAAGCAAACGATCGTAATCTAGAATCTTTTCAAATTTTCGGCATTAAGACATTAAATAATCAATTAAATACCAATTTTGGGCACTACGAGGGTGCTAACCCTTCCTCGTACGTAACCGACTCCCGAACCCGTTTTCTCGAGTTTTTTGTAGACCAAAAATTGTTTTAATGAATCAAAGTTTTATTAAAATAATCAATTTCAAGGTGATCCGATCATCCCATTTCTAATTTTCAAAGTCGATCCCTATTTTTCAAACTCAAAAAAGATGGTTCGACAGCTTGGCGACTCCACTGGGGACAAATAAGAGAGTCAAGCCGTAAAATTGATTATTTGTTATCCTTTTGTCGAAAGTTAAAAATTTGATTTAAAAAATTACGATCCTTTTATTGCATGTGTCTGTGTTGTTGTTGTAGTTTGAGTTTCGTAGGCTACTCTTGCATCATATTGCATAAAGACCTTTTGGTTTTTATCCTTTTTAAGTGGGAGTGAGAAGCTACTCCTTCGTGAGGTTTTCACCTCCGTGCAGGATAGTGGATCGCTTTTGAGATACATCCGTACTTATGTCTTCGTGAGATTTTCATCTCCGTGCAGCCATAGGGAAATGTATTCCCCTGTACCGAACTCAGTCTGTATGAGTCTATAATGGGTGAGGATCAAGGAATCTGCTGGTTCGGGTACCTCTCTTTAGAACCTAACCACATATAGAAAGACTTAGGAGCCTACCCTAGATGGAGCCACGCCAAACCCTAGTGGTCACCCAAACAAGTGTTCTGTGTTGTTTATTTCTCTTGTACTAACGTGTTTTCTTTTGTTTTGATTGCATTGCATTGCATCATCATAGAGAGGAGATGTTGATTAATATTCGATTGCTAAATAGAGGAGTTTGTCATAAGGAAACGGATTTCTTGATAAAGTGGATTATAATACGGTCGTCCGAATATAGTCCAAGTAAACAACGAGAGAAGGTTGATAGTTTGCAGAAGAATACAAGACTTCACCCGAGGATTATTCAAAAGCTGTCACATTTTGACTTTCTTAAAGGAGCTAACGAGCATCGTGGGGATAAGCGAGCAAAGAGTCATAGCCTGGATCAAGCAACAAGGAGCTAGGAGAAACATCTATTGAGAAAATCCATGGGACACGACCATAACATCTGGATACGAAGAAAAAGATTGGTGTTTTCACTTGGACTATGAGGACGAAGCCGCATATGTAATTCGTTTTATGTAAAGATATTTGTTTTCTAGAAAAGTTCTTCTAATGGAATTGAATTCAAAATCAACGTCTCTCTTTCTTTTTGCATTCATTTCATGCATTTGCATTACATCATTTGCATTGCATTTTGTGCATTAGATTTTCAAATAAAGTCCCTAATTAGGTAAAATTATTTCAGTAATCTGGAAACTGACAAAAATTAACCAAACACGCATCCTTACGGTACAAGAAGAAAAACTAAAGCAATGGATAAAAGACTAGAGAGGTTGGAACAAATGCAGAAGGAGATGCAGGAACAGATGCAAGCACAAATGCAAGAGTAGCTGGTTAAGATCCAGCAAGACATGATAGACAAAATGATGGAATCTCAGAGGAATATGATGACTCAAATGACTCAGATGACATAGCTGTTAAACGGGCTTATGGATAAAGGAAAGAGCCCCATGGTTAATGTTGAGGAGAATACTGAGTATCCTCAATGCCCCCTTGATTTTACTCCACCACATGTGCCAACACGACCCGAAGTAACTTTACAAAGACCATCTGTCGCGATCAGGCCTCAACAATTTCAAGTTGGTGCTTCAGTGAACCTCCAAACTGGCTCAGGTTCAGGAGATAATCCAATCATTACTAATATCCCTGATTTGGATGGAATAGTTGAAGGAGAGAGGACAAAAGTAGAATTACCAAAGCAGCTAGAAGATAGATGTAAATGGTTGGAGGAGAAGTTTAAAGCGATCGAAAGTGCTGATAACTGTTATGGAGTTGATGCCAAAGATTTAAGCTTGGTCCTAGACTTGGTGCTCTCATACAAATTCAAAGTGCCTGAATTTAATAAGTATAATGGGACAAGTTGCCCCGAAGCTCATATAACTATGTTTTGTAGAAGAATGACGGGATACATTAATAATGACCAACTGTTGATCCATTGCTTCCAGGATAGCCTGGTGTGAGCAGCAGCCAAATGGTATAACCAGTTGAGTCGTGCCAGAATTGGCTCATGGAGAGACTTGGCTCAAGCTTTCATAAAACAATACAGCCACGTGACAGACATAGCCCCCGATAGGATTACACTCCAGAACATGGAGATGAAGACAAACGAGAGCTTCAGGCAGTATGCCCAATGATGGAGGGAAGTGGCAACGCAAGTCCAACCACCACTCTTAGAGAAGGAGATGACCATGCTCTTCATCAGTACTTTGAAGGCTCCCTTCATCAACCACATGTTGGGAAGCGCTACTAAAAGCTTTTCTAATATCGTAATGTTTGCAGAGATGATAGAAAATACGATAAGATGTGGGAAGATCGAAGCAGGAAAAAACACCAAAAGATCAACCCCGAGAAATAGAGAAAATGAAGTGAACAGCTTGAGCATGCATTCCAAATCGGTCACTGCAGGTCAATCGAGGTTTGTGACCATTGGTCATCGGAGCTCATCAAAACAAGAATCCAGTGCAAAGTAACTCCAATTTACACCAATTCCAATGACATATAGGGAGTTGTATCAAAACCTATTTGATGCGCATGTGGTGGCTCCTCATTACATGGAACCAATACAACCCCCATACCCTAAATGGTATGATTCAAATTCTCAATGCGAGTATCACGCGGGAATAATGGGTCACTCAATCGATAACTGCATTACATTTAAGAAATTGGTCGAAAGGCTTATTAAAATAGGGGTTGTAAGTTCGATGAGCCGAATGAAGCAGTAAATTGTGATAATTGAAGGAGGGGGCAAGAGAGTTGCGACTCCTTGAAGAAGTCATCAGAAGCCTAGAAATCTGGAAATCAGAACACCAATGGCATATCCGAAGAGGGAACCGAGGAATACAAATTTTCCAAGCATCGGTCTTTATATACTTGAGAGTGTTTTGAACAATGAGGCTCTGGAAGAGACATGTATTTTTAAGGCTAATCTAGAGTAATATTCAAAACATGCTTATTGCTTTCAGCCTAGAAGCAATAAAAGTCATTTTGTGGAATAGGCTTGTGTTCAGAATCTTTATTTCAATAAAATGCATCTTTTTGAGCAAATATTTTTCCATTATTTCAATTTATAGATTATTTTGTACTTTGGATTACTATTCAAATATTCTTTCATTCTTTATTCATGATCATACCATACAAATGATCATCCTTAAAATCATTTATTCTTTAGATTTTCTGCCTTCATACCTAGGTACCCAGATATCAACGACATGAGCGACGTTGTTACTGACTCCCTTTTTGAATGAAATACGGGTCTAAAGGATCTCAGGACTTTAAGGATGACAGAAATTGTAACATATCTTCTGATTTGTTAAGGATGATAGAACTGGATAAAAAAAAATCCTATGTCGCGAGCCAAGGAAGGAGATGAAGATCAAAGCCTAGCTCAATGCAGAAATAAGATTTCCTATATATGGGGCATGTATGTTATCAAGCCAGTCTCATCAAAAGCTTCTGGTCAACATCGATTCATTTTCATGGATGTCGGTTATTTCACTAAGATGGTAAAAGTCGCTTCATATGCCAATATTACAAAGTCGATAGTCATCAGAACAAAAAAGAGAAAAAGAAAGAATACAAAAAAAGAAAAAAAAAGAAAGAGGAGAGGCCAAGGTGAAAACCCGCAAAGGGCGCTTTGAGACCAAAGGGGATTTGATTTGAAAACCCGAAAAGGGCGGCTCAAATTTTGATCAAAAGTGGGGTATACAGCAGTCTTGCTATGCCTGGATTAACAATGAAGAAGTATGCTACGTCTTGGGGCATCGACAAAGTACTCTGGATCCCCTAAACGCATATCGAGCTTAAAATGGTACTCAAGAAGTTTGAACAGAGAAGCTCAGGTTGCATTATCTGGGGCACCTAGTTCTCATTTTACCCATTTTAAATTTTTTATTTGTGATTATATCATTTTCTTCAAAATATGTTCACAATAAATTTCCTTCTTGATTGCGATTGTTATCTTTGCTTAACTTATTTGTTTCGAGCTATGCTCCCAATTAATTTCCTTATTGTTAATTGTTATGATCTTTTTCAAGCATTTTGCATTGAAATAATGATTACTGGACTAATAACACTTTCATAAAAGGAGTTTCACATATTACTCTGGAAGCTTCTAAATAATACAAGAAACTGAAACAGGACTATTGCTTAAAACTCACCAAGTGTGAGGGATGGAAATATTGGTGGAAGAAGAGTCTAAACTGAGACTATCTCTCTGGATTTTTGTCAAAAATGGTGATTGAACAAAATGACAAGGGATTGCGTCTGTGATACAATCTTGACGAAAAATGGGCAATGTTAACCCAAGTGTAAAATGGGAATCATTCTCGAAAGAAAAATTGATATTTTGAATTCATGCAAATATCATGCATACATAGTTGGTTAGGTCACCCGGGGAGTGATCAATTGATAGAACAAGTTACAGATCCTATATCCTTGATTTGCAGCAGGTTGGATTGAAGATGAAATAAATTCTATACCCTTGAGTTATAGTGGGATGGATTGGAAAAGATTCAAATTCTATACCCCTAAGTCAAAATGAGATGAACCCTGAAGTTAAGGTGGGGCAAATCTGTTGAGCAAGATATAATTGTTTTCTCGGGTTTTCTGTCGAGAATACCAACTGAACAAGATGGCAGCATAATACGTCAGTGATAAAACCCTGATAAACAATGAACGATGACAACCCTAAGCATTTTAAAAAGGGATCATTCTCATGAAATTCTGCATTCGTGCAAGACACATTTAGTTAGGAGTATTTGATTTATTCCGATCATTGCATCTTGATCCTTATACATTTAACAAAGGACCATTCTCATGACATTCTCATTAATGCAAATGTCGTCCATAATACATTTAGTTAGGAGCATTAGATTCATTCTGATCATTGCATCCTAACCATTTTGCATAAGCATAAACACATAAAATCGATTTTACAGGATAGGTCCCCCAGAGAACGGTGTCGCAACAGCGGTGAATTCACAGATCTTGTCTTCCTGAGATTACAGTGAAGAGGATCGAAGACCCCAGCCTTGCCTCCCTGAGCTTGCAGTGGAGCAGACTGAAGATTGTAGATCTTGTCACCCTAAGCAGTAGTGGACCAAGATCGAACGGAAAATCTTGTCTCCCTAAGCAGTAGTGGAACAGATTTAAGCCACCAATCCTATCTTCCTGACTAGCAGTGGAATAGGTTGAAGATTGTAGATCTTATCACCCTAAGCAGTAGTAGACCAATATCGAATGACAAATCTTGTCTCCCTAAGCAGTAGTGGAACAGATTTAAGCCACCAGTCTGGCATCCTTGAGTTTGCAGTGGAGCAGATTGAAAATAGCAGATCTTGTCTTCCTGAGAGTGCAGTGAAGCGGATTGAAGATACCAATCTGGCATCCCTGAGTTTGCAGTGGAGCAGATTGAAGATAGCAGATCTTATCTCCCTAAAGTTGCAGTGGAGCAGGTTGAAGTCACAAGTCTTATCTCCCTGAAGTTACAGTGGAGCAGACTGAAGACAGTTAATCCTATCTCCCTGAAGTTGCAGTGGAGCGGATTAAAACGACGAATCCTATACCTCTGAAGTTGCAATAGGTCGGATTGCATTTACCATAGAAAGTCTTATCTCCCTGAAGTTACAGTGGAGATAGAATCCTATACCTCTGAAGTTGCAGTAGGTCGGATTGAATTTACCATAGAAAGTATTATCTCCCTGAAGTTACAGTGGAGACAATTAATCCTATCTCCCTGAAGTTGCAGTGGAGCGGATTAAAACGACGGATCTTATCTCTCTGAAGTTGTAGTAGAGCAGATCAAAACAAACCTTATCTCCCTGAAGTTGCAGTGGAGCAGATTGAAGCCACAAGTCTCATGCCCCTGAAGATGCAGTGGAATGGAATGAAGCTACTCGAGGAAGAAAGGCACCGAAAGAAGTCAAAGATTCGAAGGCTGGGCCAAAATGGTTCTTTTTGAAGTCTTTGCTCCATTCTCGTTACACGACAACGAGCAAAGAGGGGCAGCTGTAAGAGCCCATTTTCGCCCGGCCCCATTCAGAAACCAATTAACCAAAAAATTAAACACAAAAACAAAATAAAAACCAATAAAATAACAGCATTTACAAAACAATAAAAATTAAATTACAGTCCAAGTTACACAATTTTGGCCCAAACCTAACAAAACCCGTTTCTAAATTAACCCAAAACCTACAGGCCCAACAGAGCCCAATGCTGAACAGGCCCGAACGGCCCAAATTCCTGATAGCTCCAGAAACCCCTAGGGGTTTCTGGAATCTCCTAGCACCACAACCCCAGCCAGATGATTTGGTTACCTCGTTTCTCACACGCGCACCACGCGCGCGTCGCCACGTCCGCGCCTTCAAGCCTCCGTACACCACCATAGATGGAGCGTCGTATCTGCGAAGATGGCAAGAAAAACAACAACAGTAAGAAAAACAAAAAGAAAAAAAACTGTTGTATTTTCTTTTTTTTTTAATTTTTATTTTCAACATTCAGATATAAAAGTCAGAAAAAACATTGTAATAGGGTTACAGACACTGTTTTGAAACATACAGAAAAATATACAAAAAAAGAAAAAGGTGATTTGCCTCTTTATTCTACCGGTGTTCTTGTTTTATTTTCTTTTTCTATTTTCATTTTATTTTCTTTTTTATTCGAAAAAAACACGAAATAGTAAGCAAAAGAGATAGATTTACCTGGAGTCGGTCCGCCTTCTTCGTTGTAATCGAATTAAGGAGGTTCAAGACCGAGATGGGGCACCTTCGAGTTTCGTCAATCGCCATACATGGTGGCGTTTTGGATGGCCGTCGAAGGGGAGGGGGCTCGTGACGTTTGGTTTTTGAGGCAGCGGATTAAGGAGAGGTTTAGGAGAAATATTTAGGTTTTCTTTTCTGTTTTAAAGTGACTGATAGATTAGGGATTTGTTTTTTTAGGTTTTATTAAGATGCACGAAACGACACCGTTTAGGGCCTGTTTCAATGGCTCTAAAACGGTGCCGTATAGGCCATGATCCTTGACCACCCGATGACTCGACCCATATGCGGCTGAGATCCGCGTGTTTTGATCTCTAAGGGTATATTTGTGCATTTAGTCCCTACATTTTGCACCATCAATTGATTGAGCTCCGATTTTATTTCTTGCGTTCTTCAATTTTTCCCTTAAATGTTGCGCGCATTTTAATTTAGTCTAGTCTACACACTGTGTTTTGACTATCCTAATATTTGCTATTTTAATCCTTAACCATTTAGGCACATTTTGCTTAAGTCCCTGATTCTATCTTCACAATTTTATTTGTTTAAAAATTGCCCTTTTAATTTCGTTTTTATTCCAATTGGGTTTTTTCTTCTATTTCAGTCTGTGTATTCTATTTTATGTTTCTTAATTAATTTGTATTCATATTTGTTTAATTGTTTTAACATATTATTTTGGAATATTGTACTAATTGTCCAGTTTATTTTATTTTATTTTGTTTTTGTTTTTAACTTGTATATTTTTTAACTTACTTTAATGTAATTTGTGCATTTTAAAATTCTCTTTTATGTATATCTCTTTGATTTAAACATTTATATAATAATTTTTAAATGCTTTTATACATCATTATTTTTTATATACTATTTAAATTAAACTATTTCCTAATATACTATATATATAATTTGTATTAAAATTATTTTATTCTTGTGCATATATTATCAAGTTCATATTATGTATATTTTTTAAATCTATTTATGTATATATTTAGTCTCCTTTAAAACTACTTATGTTATATATTTTCTCTCATAATTTAGTATATATATATATATATATTTTTTAATATGTATATACATATTTTATGATAGTCGTTTCAATAATCTATTTTTAAATTATTACACTGATTTTTGAGTCGTTTCATAAATTATTAGTTTCAAATATTTTTAGGTTGTTTTAAATTTGTTTGCTATTATTCAAAATTTATTTTGTATTAATTTGCCTTGTAAATTTGTAGGATTACTATATCTTTTATTTTATCTGTCGTCGGTTGTTGGAATGTGCCTTTTGAAAAAGAATATGTCATGAAATAATTGCTATTTTGTGTATCTTAATTTGCTCTTTTGTATTTTCATATTATTGTTATTTGTTTGTATAAAAGTACTGCCATGTATCTTTGCTTCATGCTTGCGACTATGTTTTTGTTTCTTGTTATTGTATCGTGGTTCAAATTCCAATGTATGTGCTCGGTATTGGTCATTTCATTTTTACCCCAAGCAAACCAAATAAAAGTGCATTTTGAGCCAATTTTAAAATGGCGTATTTGAAAATTTTTCAAAATAAGGCACTATGTGTGTTTGGAAATTTGAGGAATTGTGCCCTAACGTGCTGGATTTCGGTTTTTCATTTGACCAAATAACCGAATATCCTTTTAAGAGTTCATTCGTGTTTTCTCAGCTCAAAACAAGGCAATATTTAGTGATTTGAAATTTGAGAAATCGTGCCCTAACGTGCTGGGTTCCGATTTTTCCATTTTGACCAAATAACTAAGTATCCTTTCGTGATTTTGCCCACGTTTTTTTAAAAGATAAGGCAATGCTCGTGTTTGAAGGTTTCGAGAAAATCGTGCCCTAACTTATTGGGTTCCGATTCTTCTCGTTAAAACCTAGCAACCAAGTCCCCTTTTCATTTTTAAATTGAAATATTTTGAATAAAAAAAACTTATTCTCGGGAATTTGAGACATTGCGCCCTAACTCACTGGGTGTGATGTTTTATCATCTCGAGATAAGAATTTCAAAAAAAAAGGGAATGTTCCATATTTGGGAATTTTGAGAAATTGTGCCCTAACTTACTGAGTACGACATTTTATTTCTTCGAAATAAGAAGTTTTGGTATCCAATATGATACTGTCCAAATGTGTTTTAAGCAAACGGATCGTAATATAGAATCTTTTCAAATTTTCGGCATTAAGACATTAAGTAATCAATTAGGTACCAATTTTGGGTGCTACGAGGGTGCTAACCCTTCCTCGTACGTAACCGACTCCCGAACCCCCGTTTTCTCGAGTTTTTTGTAGACCAAGAATTGTTTTAATGAATCAAAGTTTTATTAAAATCATCAATTTCAAGGTGATCCGATCATACATCGAAAAAGATCGGTGGCGACTCCATTTCTGATTTTCAAAGTCAATCCCCATTTTTCAAATTCAACTTCTATGGATGATAATGTCACGTTCTGTTGTTTCTTTGATAACCATGATACAACTCCAAAACTCATCATAAAGCCAAAACCCTATGTGCTTTCCTATATTCAAAAACACCGACATAATCACTATTTGTAAATCCAAATAAGGAGCTTTTCACTTTAGCTTTGTGCATAATACCAAAATCAGTTGTACCTTTAAGATAACGAAAGATTCTTTTGGCAGTTAGCAAATGGTTCTCACTTGAATTTTCCATATAACGACTAATTAAGCTAACACCATACATGATGTTAGGTCTTGTGGAATTTATATACATTAAACTTCCAATCATTTGCTTGAACAAAGTAGCATTTAACTTCTTAACTCATAAATGTCATAGCCAACATCTAGCCCGATAAGATATTGTTTGCTTTGGGCGCACATGACCCTTACGGTTTTGTTCTTGGGAGTGTCCATACACCCACAAAAGGCCCGCCTAGGGTGTTACATTCACCCCCGTTAGGAACTAGCGTCCTCGCTGAGGTTTGCCCCACCATTGCTCAAAGAGGCATGACGAGTGGCTCTGATATCAATAAATGTCATAGCCAACACCCAGTCTGGTATTATCTGCTTTGGGTGCACATGACCCTCATGGTTTTGTTCTTGAGAGCACCCATACACCCCCAAAAGGCCTCTTACCACTTAAGTGTTGCTACCCCTTTATATAGTCCAGGTCTCTTTCATGCTTTGCCGATGTGGGATTCCCTAGGATGTTACATTATCTTTTCTTTGCTTTATGCCAAACTCCATCGGAGTACAGGTTAGATTGCAATCATGCATTTTAAATCTGCTCAAAACCTCAATAATGTATTTCTTTTGTGAAATGAATATACCAATATCTGATTGCACAACTTCTATGCCAATGAAGTAATGCATCAATCCCAAATCAGTCATGTCAAACTTAGTCATCATATTTTTCTTAAAAGACTTGATCATTAGTTCATCATTGCCAGTATAGATCAAATCATCAATGTAGAGTCACACTACAAGTAATTTTTCATTACTATCTAATTTTGTGAATAGTGTCTTCATGTGGACACTTACAAAAATCTTCTTTCACAAAATAAGCATTTATACGACTATACCAAGCTCTTGAGAGCTTGTTTTAGTCTGTATAGTTTTTTTTCAGCTTGTATACTTTACTTTCATCACCTTGCTTAATGAAACCATGACATTGATCAATGTATACCTCTTCTCGCAATTCTCGTGTAGAAAGGCTAACTTTACATCTAATTGATAAACCTTCTACAAATTCTGAAGAACTATTGTAGCATCCTAACCACTCAACTAACCAAACCAGAATGGCTACAATCACACAAGTTTTTAATTGAGACAGTAATAAGCATATTAATGGTGACTAACAATATTAACTTCATTAAATTGTATCAATCAACCAATGTTGGAATAATTACAATATTGATCAAACTCGACTAGAAAATTTTCAAATCTTGAAGCTTAACCTATAGGTTGCCCCCACTATATGCATGTTACAGGTGAGAGGAACAAGCTCACACATGATCGGTGAATTCTGGCTTAGTCCTTCACCTGCGTATTATACCTGAAAAGCATAATAAGAAGCTAGGTAAATTCTAATGAACTTAGTGATTTTCTAATTTCACATACCCGATCATGATATGACTTTAATGGCCTGATTTCATATTTGACAACACTTGTCTGAGGGCAAATCGCATATTTTCATGGAGCACTCTTTGTCATTGATTTGCGTTGACACAACTTGCAAATTGCCCCATTTTACACATTGACACAGTTCTTCACTTTTAGCGTTTCTGCACTAGTATATCTTGTAAGATGATTCCTTTTGCACATATACAATGATTTCATACATGATGGTTCATAGACACAAATTCATATATGCTGAATCATAGTTAGAGATTCATACAGGCGGATTTGTACATGCAGATTTATAGACACAGATTCATACATGTGAACTCATTCTTGGCGAACTTAGATTCGCAGGAATATACTTGGTGAATTTAGACTAGATAATTCATACTCATCAGTTAGTTTCTGCGGATTCTTACTTGAAAGATTCATAGATAATGATTCATATATGTTGAATTCGTGCTTGGTGGGTTAGAATGCAAGAAGTCATTCCATGCAAATTCAATCGTGTGGATTCGATGAATAGATAGTCTCGTGGATTTTTATATGAAAAAGTCCAACGTATAGCCTTAACATGGAAGCTTGAGGACACATCTATAGACCGTCATATCTTGAAACATGATGACAAGTTTAATGGACTATCATAACTTGAAACATGAGGAAACGTCTAGTGGACTATCATAACTTGAAATGTGAGGACGAGTCCAACAAACTGTCATAACTTGAAGCATGAGGACAAGTCCAGCAGACTGTCATAACTTGCGTATGCCCATGGCCATGGGACTTGCATACATACATAAGGCTTAAAGCCATAGACTCCGCAGAGTCTCATACTTGTAACTTGAGCATGCTTGGCCGTTCTCCATACCATCCACCCGAACTTTCGCAAAGCCAAATAACATGGGGTACAAGTGCACAACATGACATCTCTTATTCTTTCATCTCCAATCATCACATACCTCATATGCTCCGCATGTAAATTATTCACATCAAGATATCACTTATCTAACATTCAACAAATTCACATATTCAACTAATCATACCGTTTACTGGCACAAAACCAAACATACTAATAATTCCACCACAATCACTAAAACACATTACAACTAGTGGACTGTTCGACAATACAACATAACCAATAGTGATTTACTCAGTAAACATCTCATAAATACAACATGCTTATGCTAGCAATCGGGCATGCATTTGTATATCAATACTTAACATGCATAAACAATTACAGCAAAAATCTCGCAACAGAGCAACCCTTCATCATCAGCAGAACACAAAATCAATTGTAACCCAAACAACACTATACTGAAACAAGTAAGACAAACACCGAAGTTTAAAGTTTAGGACTCACCAACGATTACCTCAGAGTTGTAGTGCCTATATCAGCTTAGCCATTCCCTTGTCGCTTGGTTTTTCTCCTTCCAGTTCACGAGTTCCACACTTGATTAAGCTAATATGCTATTCTTCACTGACATGCAACCCCATTCCTCCGTTTCTCTTACTCTCCTTTGGAAGCAATCAGAGAGGAAAATTATGCTTGAGAAGAGTTTGGAAGAAGGAAAGAAAAATATATTCGTTCATCGATTTTCTTCTCCCTTTATATAACCACTCTCTTATTGATCGTTCATCACTTTTCATGCAAGCACTAACCCTAAATAATATAAAATATTAAAAACAAGCCTTTATTTCTTAGAAGGTCTTTCAATTAACTTGACAATCATCATTTTTGCCCAATTCAACCTCCAAATTTTCAGTTCGGTATAGATAGGATGCCGTAGGATCAAATTGAAACATATAAAATAACTCAAGGTCTCCGATCCAATATGACCAAGTTTTGATAAAAAATTTGGGTGTGGTAACTATGGAAAGAACTATACGAACATTGTCCAACCTTGCAACTGAAGCAAATATCTATTTGTAATCAACACCAAACTCCTACTTGTATCTCTTGGTGACTAATCGAGCTTTGTACTTGTCAATTTTGCCATTCTTCTTGAATTTTGTCTTATTAATCCATTTCAAGCCAATGGATTTCTGCCCTTTTGGAAGTTGTGTCAGCTCTCAAGTGTTGTTTCTTTCTATTGAGTTGATCTCTTTTTTCATGGCTTTTTGCCATTTTTGTTCTTTAACTTCTTAAAATGTAAGGGGATCACAATATGTAAACAAAGCAAAATGGGCAATTTGATTATCATCAGATAATTTATCTCCACTTACATAATCGATCATCCAAGCTGGTCACTTTCTTAGTCGAGATTCATGGATGACTATGTCATTACTCGGTTGATTTTCACAAAAGAGCTGCATATGATGATCAATTGCATCTGAATTTGAATCTTGAGTTGCAACTTTAATCTTATCTTCATCTCTATTAATGGGAATTTCTTGTTGTTTAACATCCTCTTTAGTTCAATTCCATGTAGTATTTTCATTAAAAAAAAAAAAAAAGACGTATCTATTGATGATGATCTTCTTAGTGAGTGGGTTGAACAATTTGTATGCCTTGGTTGTCTCACTTACACTAAGGAAAAAAAAATATTTTTCACCCTTATCATCAAGTTTTCTCCTTTTTTGATTTGAAACATGTGCATATGTAACATACCCAAAACTTTTGAAGTGATCTACGACTGGTTTTCTGCTGCTCCATGCTTCATCCAGCGTTATGTTTTGAACAGAAAAGGTGGGATATCTATTCAAAACATGAATGCTCTAGTTTACAGCTTCTGGCCAAAAAGTCTTTGGAATGTTCCCCTTTTTCAATAGGCTTCTCACCATGTTGAGAATGGTTCAATTTTTTCTTTCTGACACACTATTTTATTATGGTGTGTATGCAACGGTGAGTTCTCTTCGAATCCTTTGTTCAGTGCAAAATGTCTCAAATTCCTTTAAGTAGTACTCTCTTCCATGATCAGTTCGCAATGTCTTAATAGAACTCTCTACTTCATTTTCAACTTGAGCTTTGAAGCTTTTAAATGCCATGAGGGCTTCTAATTTATTCTGCAAGAAAAACACCCATGTTTTTAGGCTATAATCGTCAATAAAAGTGATTAGATAACGTTTCCCTTCATTTTATTTGGATTAATGGTCCGCAAATGCCGGAGTGAATTAGCTCCAGCACTTTCTTTGTTCTTCATGGCTTTCCTTGTGAAAACTGAGATTGGTGTTGTTTGCTAACAACGCATTCCTCGCATATTGGATCAACTCGAATAATGATTTGAGGAAGTCATGTCACCATATTCTTTCGTTGGAGTGTTGTTAGTCCACTGAGATTGAGATGACCAAATCGAAAGTGCCATAACCATGATGGATCATCTACTTTGGCTTGCAAATAGGTCTGAACACTTTTTATCTGTAATGGAAACAATCTTTTGAGCTTATTTGAACAATGACTACTGCACCTTTTGAAGGATCATATATTTCACAAACTCCATCCTGAATGGTTATAACATAACCTTTCTCTTGCAACTAACCAGCACTAAGCAAATTGCTTTTCAAATCAAGAATATAGAGGACATTAAATATTGCTTCTATAATGCTATTTTTAGTGTTTGATTTTAATATCTCCAATTCCTATTACCTTTACAGTAAATTTATCCTAAAAATGATAGTAGTATGAAAATTTCCATTTAAATGAGAATATGGATTTACTACCACACCCATATGGTTGCTGCAGCCTGTGTCTACATACCAAACTTCCCGTTTTAGTCTTGTCCACATTTTCATGAACTGCCATCAACTATGTTTTTTTTTTTGTGCAGCAAAACTTGATTTCGAGGTATTTTCTTTGTCTTGAGACAACTTGGTTCAACATTCGTTTTGATAATGCCCAAGCTCGTGACATCTATAACACTCAATTTTTTATTTGAATAACTGATCATATCTTTTGCCTCTACCTTGAGATAAATCTTGATCAGTCATATTATGTTGGTGATGTCTGCCACCATCTCTATTGCCTCGACCTGTTCCTCGACTAGGCGAAGATACATGATTTGTAGAAGCTTTCAATGCTTGCTCCTCCTTGTCCTGCTGAACTATTTTCTTCTCATGAACTAATAGAGAGCCCTGCAACTCATCACGAGAAAGAGTATCAAGATCCTTTGATTTTTTAATAAAACATACCACATAATTAAATTGTAGTGTCATTGATAGCCGAATTTTCTCAATCACAATCACATCTTCAATCTTTTCACCATGGATTAGCATTTTGTTTATTATTGCCATTGTTCTTGAGAAAAAAATCAGAAACTGATTCTCCAGTCTTCATCCGTAATGTTTCGAATTCATATCGTAGAGCTTGTAACTGTTGCCTCTTGATCTTATTTGATCCTTGATATTTGTTTTTCATGGAGTCCCAAATGTGCTTGGAGGTATCTTTGCAAAGAATTGTCTCCAAGATTGAATGTTCAATGGCCTGAAACAAGTAGTTTTTGAGCTTAAGATCCTTCAACTTCATCCGAGACATTGTTGTTGTTGGCTCCGACACTCCATTCGAGACAACTTACCAATACTCATTTAATCTCAAAAATTCTTCATTAGCATGCTCCAGTGATCATGACCATCGAAGCGAGGTATTGTAGGTTGCATGAAATTTTTATATGCCATGGAATACGAAAAGCTGGTGCCTATTTTTTTTTTTTTTTTGATAACACCGTTAACTGAGAGTTTTTGCTAAAACTAAATAAAAGACTTGGTAAGAAAATAGACTCAAAGGAGAGGAAGCTGACCTATATGTTTTATTTATGAAGTAGTAGCCTTAATATAGACAATTTCAATAACGTTAAAAAACAAACTTCTCTTAATAGTTAGGCAACCGGATAACTAAAAATTAGGAAACAATCTACAAAATAGTAGGAACTACCAAAATAAAAACTCAAAACTCTTATTTCTTGGAAAAATATCTTAATACAATCATAGGGAAATTGGTTGAAATTTTTATAAAGAAGAGTAGAGATATTCCTTTACCTTTCTCCAAGCAAAATACCAGATAAAGCAAAGAAGAAAGTATTGATATTATCATCAATCTTTGAATAATTATTTTGAATTAATTGGTGATATATATTATCTGACTTCATTACTAAAAAAATTTTAATTAAAAATAAAAAATAGAGATATGCCAAGTGGCACAATATAGTATTTTTATATGATATAATATATTAGCAACTTAGTTCATGTTGAGACTTATCGTTTTATAACTTGGTTAATAATAAGAGTTTTAATTTCAAATAGATTTTTATTCCTGTTAGCTTCACTTCCTCCTAGTTTCGCCACCTACTACTTTTGATCTTGCTAACCTCCCAATTTACTAGCTTACATTTCTTGTTACCTTCGCCTCTCCCCGATTTATGATTTCTATCTACACATAATCATTTATTTTATAAAAATAAAAGTTATTTTAGCTCTTTATTTCTTTTTATCTTTTTTAGTATTTGAATTTTGCTGACATAGTATACACGTGGATTGTCACATCGATAACATGTCGGCATTTAATTAATTTTTAATTTTTAATTTTTAAAAATATCATAAAGGTATTTTTATATTTTTAAAATAATTTTAATGATTTTACAATTTTAAAAGTAATTTTTTTAATTTTTTAATTTAAAAAATTAATTAAATGTTGACATGTCATTCATGTGGCAATCCACGTATATACTACATCGCTAAAATTAAAAAAAAAATAAACTTTTTCATCTATTTTGAGTGGTTTAACAAAAAGCATAAATTCAAGAGATAAAAATGATACAAAAAATTTTAAATTGTGGGCCAAAATGTTATTTTCTAAATTATAAAGTTAGATTAATTTTATACCTTTATATTTATTAATAAAAAATCATTAGTGTCGTTATTTATTTATCCCATTATTTATTATTAAAAAATCTTCTTGTTATTTACTTATTTTTATTATTGTTGTGAAAGAAGCTCGCTTGCAAATTTTACTACTTATATAACTTACGCAATTATCAATAAATAGCTTGCAAGCGGACCAGTAGACTATTTATTTATTGGAATTTGAATGTAACTTGTAATATATTACTATGCATATGCACGAGAATTTCTTTTGTTAAAAAGAAGTTCCTCATGCAGAGGCAAAATATAGGTATTTTTTTTTTATTAATGCTTTTGTCAATACTAGTGTTAGGAAATATCATTTTTTGCATAACGATTCTATGTTGAGAAAGTTATGTAGCTAAGCTTAAGAAAGTTGACAATTTTCTTAAATATGCTCCAATGTTGAGATGTCTTGAAAAGTATGGCTCGGAGGCTTAGATACATATATAATTAAGAAATCTACTTTTTAACCTTTCTTTGGAGTACTAAGTGTTTTTGCCTCTCCCTGTCTTTGTTGATCAAGGTGTGCACTTGCACTTAAGTTTGCAAGTAGCACTCTCTTTGCTAAAATGAGTTATACGAAAGTAACTTTCATTAAACTACCATTATATCTATTATTTTTATAACTTCTCTTTCATTACTCACTATAAGTGACATGAACATGATTTCATTTACTTTCATTATCCAATAATTCACAACACATACTTGAAAAATAACCCACATCTCTGTCACATTCCATAAAATATGTTACTTGTTTCATAATCATTCTTTGAGATAACTTCCTTTCCTAAGTCTATAAATAGAGGTTTGAGCATCTTATTTGGAGACTTTTTGATATTCTGACAAACTTAACACACTAAAATTCTCTTTACAACTTTCTTTCTGCAGTCAAAATAACCACCATAGCTTTCATCTTTCCCAATCCCTTATTGCGTCCATTACCCCCACCTGTCAACCACTGTAGCTCTCATCTTTCTCAACCCCGTATTGCATCCATTACCACCACCTACCATTGTACTTGTTTTCTAGAATCTGCTCCAATTTTCCTCTCTACCATCTCTCTCCAATATCTCGTTTTGCTAGATTGTAACGTCTCCTCACTTTACCAAAAAAATTCTCTGTAGTGTTGAACTCTACTAGTTTAACTTAATTTTTGGTTCATGGTATAGTGATTAATTTTTTCCAATCCCCATAACAAAGAATTTTATCTGGTAGTTTGAAAAAAAATATGTACATGGAAAAAAAAGGTGAATATTATTATTTTAAAATTGTATAATATTTGTTTTGGTGCATATGAAAGATTCATATGTAGATAGGAATAAATATCCGCTTTGGCATCCACTCTCAAATTGGATTAATATCTACATTAGATATTAGTTGATTTCATAAATCAATCCAACACCAACTCCTCTTAAGTTATATTATTGGGAGAATGTTATATTAGATATTAAGCCTTTAGTTGAATTAGTATTACAAATTAACAAAACACCAATTCAACTAGAAAAATACCAAAATACATTTTATATACAAAATAAGTTAAAATTTTGCTATTTCAACCAAAATTTCATTTAAATTTTATATAAATTTTTAATAAATATACTTACTATATAATAGTTTTACCCCAACATAAATAAATGTGTCATATAGTAAGATACAATCCCTTTTTACTTACTTTTAGGTTCAATTGAAGTACTCATGTTCTATATTCGTGTTCAGCACATCCGGAGGTGATACAATCTTTTTACATATAGGGACCAATAGCAGAATTTAACCTTTTTACATATTTTTTTTCTTTCAACGAATAAAATCCAATCCATAATATTAAAACCTCGTCCAAATTTGGATCATAATATAGTGAATACACTATGCATGCAGTATAAATATTTGAGAACCAAGAAATCACTAACTTACAAATAGCTAGAAATTGCCAAACAGCCATCAAACCAAAGGCATAACGAAAAAACAAGCTTCAAATCCCATCTCATTTTAAGCCGAAGCCGGTAGAACTCATAAAGAAAAGCTAGATATTTCAGAACCAAATAGGTAAATAAAGATTCCATAGCAATAAGTCTGTATATAATAACATCTACACAATCAGACAGTAAGTCTACTTTCAACTGCTAAAAACAGTAAGCTAAAACTTGCCTTCACACAAATGACAACATCAAGCGCTTGTGCCACCAGTTTGGTGAAGCATAGCATCGATCTCATCACCATCCTCCATTTCCAGCTGAAGCAAAAGAGAAAATATGCATTAGAACACATTCCCCATCTGCAATGTGCACATTAGCACGAGTGGTCACTCATCTAACAGAGAGAAAATGGAATGATACCTCATCAGGAGTTTGCTCGCCTCGCAGGCGGCGGCCATCGAACAAGAAGGCAATCGAGTTGAAATCCACAGATTGTCGATCACAATATGCATTCATGAGCTTCTTCAGTTGAGTGCTTCTTTTGATCCTGAAGAAAACTTCATTCCCATCCTAGGCTCATCATACAAATTACAAATTTAGTCCAAAATAAAAGAGGAAGCCTTACTCCAAAAGGCCAATTATAAATCTCAAATCCACTATGACAATACGAACACCTCTCCAAATATATATATCATTTAACAGTAAACTAACAAAGTGTTGAACCAGAACCGCTTACCAACAAAAAAATTAACAGTTTCCATGAATAGATAAGTAAAAACAAAGGTGAGTCACGGTCACAACAAGAATTTATACCAAATTTGCAGTTCTCTATCATCCCAAAAGTTCTAAAACTATTTCAACCTTCAAATTTTCTACGCCCCACAACCTGAATTAACTTCCCATTATTCATGTATCTCTCATTTATATGTGTTTTCCAAACTGGATTGCAAGAAATACAAGAAGCTCAAGAAGATCCAAAGTAAGTCCGACACAAGTCCAACACTAACCATTCTAACGTATGCCTACAAATGGAAGGGATGGTTGTAAATTTGTCAGCCAACTTTCAAAAAGAAAACTATCAGATACCGGAAAAATCAAACTGAAAGTGTGGTGTTTCTTTTGGCCAAGGAAAGGGTGCCATTATTATGTAAGTAAAGAATCAATGTAAAAGACAAAATTGAACATAAATAAATAAAACCAAAGTGAACTTGAGAGACAGGAACTGGATTTGGTTTGTTATACAAATTGAAAGAATGACATATGCACTATGTAAAAACTAGTTAACATTCAATATATACTATTTATATCTTTGAAACATATAACAAAATGAACTTGAAAATAATTTACCATTACATAGTATTCAAAAAATCGATAAATTTGAAAATAATCATAAAACTCATAATTACATGTCGTTTATCTACATTTTACACTAAAAGAAAAATCCGTTCTTTTGTGAAAAAAAAAAAAAAACTCAAGTTACCGAAGACAGTCTAGTCTAAACTCTAAAGCATGCACAAATCATAACAAAGAAAAAAGAAGAAGAAAATAATGAAAATAATATTATAAGACGAAAATTACAGAATTAACTTTAATTTCAAGTATTAAACTCCATAACAACAAAAACAGGAATATAAAAAGAACAATCTTTGCAACAACCCAATCGCAATCATACAAGCATCTTGTTTAATCCCAAAGTTCAAATATCAAACACAGAAATTACAAGGAAAAACAAAGGGAATTATGAAATCAATCCTAGACCAAGTTAGCATAATTTTCTATGTGCAATGAAAAAAAAAAAGAATTAAAATAACCAAACAAACAAGTGAAAAGGGAAAAAAAGAGGGAAACTTATCTCCCAGTATTAACTAAAAAAAATAGAATGGAGGGATTCAAGTGGAGAAAGACCTGGCCTTTGACTTTGAGGTTGATATGGGCGGCGGATTGATCGCCAGGCTTCTTATCTTCCTCTTGCGGCCCCGACATATTATTCTTTTTCTGGGTTTTGTCCTCTCAGTGATTTCTGATTCCGATTCTTCACTAAATCGATCTTTTATAGAACTAGGGTTTTCTTTTTCATTTGATTTCAAATTATTTTATCATTTTATTAAAGCACCAGCTTATATTTTTTAAAAAAATCAAATTTAATGACGTGTAAACTTAATTCGACTTTTATTTATTATCAAATTAAATAAATAAACATAACTTTTTCAATAATATCACATTCGACCCTATATCTTCCTATGTTAATAATAATATTTATGTCAATCGAGTTAAAATTTAATCGACTTATAGTTGACGAAAATATTCGGACAAGAAAAAATCCTTTAAAAAGTTTTAGTGTAATTTACTTGCATTGTTTAAAGTGATTTGTAATTGGTAGAAGTTTGATCGTTGAAGATCGCTTTTATTTCATGCTATATCAAGTGTGCTTAATTGGATTGTTTATTTTGATCATACTAGCTTGGATTTACAATTTTACAAAAGTCTATATATTGAAGACTTGTTCCCTAATTTGTGGATGAATTTGAGAGAGGACTAATTTATTCAATAGACGAATTTGTTGTGAGTGCATTTTATGTTGTAAACAAACTATTTTGATTAACCTATACCTAAGCTTTTAGGATGAAAGATTTAGTAAAAGAGTGAATCTGGATAATTATATAGGAGTGAGTTGCAACACGATGAGCGAATCAAGCATAAATCACATCTTGTACTATTTAAATTATAATGGATAACTCTTCGAGTAAAGTTGTACAAATATAAGAAAGGGTTCCAAACTACGTCGTAATTAATTTGTGTGTTCGCTTTTTTACCTTTTCTAATTTCATCTCTGTCGTTAATTGCAACTCAAAAGACAATTCAACAACAAATCAACACTAACACGAAGGATTTGGGGAGAAACAATTGAAGATTCAAAGAACTTGGAAGCAAGAAATGGTAATACTTCTACTAGGTTTTGGAAGACTATCATTGGTTAGTCTCTAGGCATTGATTACTTGCAAGATCCAAAAGCTCAATAGTAATACCTCCACTGGGTTTTGGAAGACTATCATTGGTTAGCCTCTAGCCGTTCATTACTTGTAAAAAATAGATCCAAAAGCTCAAGCCACCTCTTAGGAAACTAAAAAACATGTAAAGTTTATACATAGTTTAGCTAGGAAATGGAATTTTGAAGGATGTTGGTATGGAAAAACGTTAACAATAGTGTGATACCAAAATCCTCTCAGTATGAACTATACCAAAACCCTTAATAATCCTTAAATGGAAAAACTCAAAGAAGGTAAGTCAAGTTTGCCCAATTAGTCTCTCCAATGCTATTTATAGGCTTTTTTTTTTGTAAAAATAACACAAAAAATTAATCAATTATGAAAATGGGTTGGGGGAGAAATTATTTACGGGAATAGGTTGTTTGCAATAGTACTCATCGATGCCGTCGGTGTGTCATTTCAGCCAATCATAACAAAATCATTATTTAAAAAAAAATATTTTTTATTAGTGCCGCCACTGTGTCAAGCAGCATCTGCAATTATTTATCAAAATACCCATTGAAATACAAGTATACAAAGTGTTAAAAAAATTAATAGTGTCATTGGTCTGTCAAGCAGCACTTGTAACACCCCTAACCCATATCCGTTGTCGAAACAGGGTTATGGAGCATTACCAGACTTTACAGATTAATTACGAACATTTCATAATCTTTAATACCTATATCATAACTCATTCATAAAACACTCATATGGTCCCTTAAATGGGCCCTCGAAGCCCAAAATAGGTGTTAGAAGTAAATCGGGGCTCGACCGTAGATTTCAAGAATTTTTCGCAAAATGTCCAAAAAAAAATTTTAGAAACAGGGGACACACGCCCGTTTGGCCAAACCGTGTGGCTCACACGGCCAGGAGACATGCCCATGTCTTAGGCTGTGTGGGCATTCGATGTGAGACACACGACTGTGTCCCAGCCCATGTTCTTACCCGTGTAACTCTCTGACTTGTGCCACGCGGCCAACTACACGCCCGTGTGCAAAGTGTAAGGGTCACACGGCCAAGTCACATGCCCGTGTGCTAGGTCGTGTGCAAAAACCTGGGATTCTGTTTTGAAATTTCAAAGTGCAGGGGACACACGGCCAGACCACATGCCCATGTGCCAGGCTGTGTGTTACACACCATTGAGACACACGCCCTTGTCTCTGTCCGTGTGGACGAAGATAGGCCATTTTAAGGCCATTTTTCTCACCCTTTTTAACATCAACCTGCACACAACAATCTCATATACCAATATATTCTAACCATGCAACCAATGCAAGCCAAAACATTTTCTCAACATGACATAACATCTCAAACATTTCCATTACTTATACTTACCTATTTAACTCATTCCATAGATTTATCAAATTCTATTTCTAACTACTTACATACAAAAATTTAAGATTCACAACCACATTTCAATCTATTTCATTGTCAAACCAACTCTATACATGCCATATAAACCAAAATTTACATTGCAAAAACTACCGGATTAATCTGGATAGTGTGGCTTGATGTGTTGATCCGATTCGCCAACCTCACGCTAATCTACAAAGAACATTAAACAACATGAGTAAGCTTAATGAAGCTTAGTAAGTTCATAGGCTTTAAATATAAATCTTACCGAACATACTAAATAATTCATTTAGATTAAGCATTTCACAACATTTATTGCCAACCACAACTTCGATTGATGAATTCACATAATTGAGCTCAATATCAATAACTATTTAATTTCTTTCACATTAATCCATGTAATACTTACCAATCCTTGTCAAATTAGAGAGCGTCTTACGGATTTGAGTACATTGTTTTCTTGATGCCATAGTCCAACTATGGTCTTACACAATTGCCATGGCTCTGCCATGGTCTTACACTCATAATACCATAACCCAGTTATGGTCTTATCATCACGATGCCATAGCCCAACTATGGTCTTACATGTATACATATACTGCCATGGTCCAACCATGGTCTTACGTTCAAACATTTCCATGTCCAACCATGGTCTTATCCGTCAATTCATCTTGTGTCACGGAACGGTTGTACTCAATCCTGCGTTCCACTTAATTTGAACTTTCAATTCAATTTTCATATATTTACATTAATCATAATTCAATAAAAAAATATGAAATAATATATTATATCATTCCTAAATTAACAATTAATCATGAAAGTTTAACCATATGAACTTACCTAGACCAACTTGTAGAATTTGTTGTAATTTAGGGACTATTCAAATAATTTCTCTTTTTCACGATTTTCTTCGGGTTCTTGATCTATAATATAAAATTATTCATTCATTAGCATCTAATTCAATTCTAATTCACTTCACAATTTATGCCCTTCAATTTTCAAAATTACACATTTACACCAACTTTTACAGTTTTTACAATTTAGTCCTTTATCAATTTTCCTACAATTGAATTAACAATTTATTCCGTTATTCTAAGTTATTTTACAGCCTTTGATTCATAGAAATCTAACAACAAACCCTAATTCTTTTTATTCTTCACAATTTAGTCTTAATAATCAATTTCTATTGAAATTACTTGATAAAATCATCATATAATAAAATTAAAGCTTCAAATCCATATTAATTCATCATAAACATTCAACACTCATCAATGGTAACTTTCAAAATCACCCATGAAATCAATAGTTGGACATAGTTGTAAAAGTCTCAAAAACATAAAAATTTCAAAGAAAAAGTAAGAATTGAACTCACTTGAAGTAAGAATATGCAAAATCAGCTTCTAAGGATCTTCTATGGTGTTTTTGGCTGAAGAAATATGAAGAATTTGCTAGAAACTCTTTTAATTGTTTATTTATTTGTTTAATTTTGCAAAATTTACAATTTTGTCCCTAGTTCACATTATTTCCTTACTAATTTCTATATCCCTACCGTCCAGCCTATGTAATTTAGGCCTAATTTCTCTTTAAATCCTTCTTATTTATTATTTGAGCTATCTAGTCACTATTATTTAATTAATAAGTTTTGCACCTTTTTAAATTTAGTATTTTTTAATTAATTAACTATCAAAACGTTAAAATTTTCTAACAAAACTTTAATACTAACCTAATAACGCTTCATAAATATTTATAAAAATATTTACGGCTCGATTTATGAAATCGAGGTCTCGTTTCCTCATTTTCGAAACCAATTAATCTAATAAATATTTCTAAAACATAAATCACTAATTCATAGTTTTTCCTAAATTCATAAATTGCTCATAAACACTAAATAATAAAATTTACGAGCTCATTTGTCGGATTTTAGTGATCTCAAACCACTGTTTTCGACACCACTAAAAATTGGGTTGTTACAGCACTGGTGATATTTAAAAAAAAAATGTCGTCAAAAAAAAAAAAGAGAAGACAAAAAATTTTAATTGTTATCGTCGGTGTGTCAGACAACACCACTATATTTTTTTAAAAAAAATGGCTATTAGGGGGGAAAACAAGGGAAACCGAAAAAAATAATTTTTTAGTGGTGCCGCCGACGTGTTAGGTGGAACTAGTGGTCCCGCGACTCTTTTAGGCACACCACCTAGAATATATACCCTTTTCCCTCGGTCAAAAATTTGTCTCTATTGAAGAGAAAAAAGAAGAAAGATTAATGTTTAGTAGAATAGGAGAAAATAGAAAAAAAAATAACTAAAAATAATTTGTTTAGCAATACAAGAGAAAATAATTGGTTTAAGAAATCGGGAGAAAAAAATGAGCGGTTAGAAATCAACATTTGAAGATCAACATATTTGCATTTCGTTTTAGACTTCATTTAAGTTCGAGTGTATAAGGTTAGTTTGTAATTATTTGTATGTAATTTTATTTTATTTTATAATGATAATTAGTAATATGAGATGCAAGTTATATTTTTTGATAAAAAATATTTTTTTTGCTATATATATATTTTAATAAGAGCTAATATTTTTAATTTTAATTTATTGTACAGATTTAGTATCGAAGATGAATAACTAATTCTTAATATACGTTCATTTCGAGGGGGTAATTTTACAAATGACAGTTGGTTATATATTTGAATCTCGCCAGCAAATAGGAATGAAGTTTAATAAGAATGTAAAAGTTGATGATATGAAACAAAAGATTAGTGCAAAAATTGCTCGATCTTGTAGGAGGATGATGTCTAGACTATTCTACAAATTTCCAGTTTTGTCAAATCCGTGCAAATATACGGAGATGGAATCTATAGATGATGAAGATGTGGAGACTATGATCATACTTTATTGCTCGATTGGAAACGTGAACGCTAAACAGTTGAGTTAGCGCATGTGGAGCCTGTTCAAAATGTCACTCCATTTAACCAACAATATGGAGTTCAAGGCCCGTGTACGGAGGTTTCGAGGGCATTTGTCAATAGGTGATCGTCTGTACACAGGTTTGACTTTGATCTGAATGTTGGATGAGCAGAATCGTGCTGTTATGAAGCGATATAGATATGGGCCGAGAATCCACACAATGCTCTAACTGTGTATAACAACCATAATACGAGTCCTCATTTACAGATACATCAGTTGGCGGTTGGTACTCATGTAGATGGTGAAGAAAGATTCGATAATGATGGTTGTTCTGATCATGAGGGTGAAGATTTTAGTGACCTGATCTAGATGAAGTCTCAGATGATATCGACAACAAAGGTGCAGACAATGATAAAAATGTATATGCCCTTTCGATTCCGGCTTATGGCATTGTCATACACAATGACCGTAAGATCCACATGTTGAGCGTAGGTCCCGATGCGGCGTATGCATCCGAGTTCCTTGAATACCCAAATATAATACATTCTTACTGGTTTGTGGTAGATTCCGAATTGGAAGAGTTGTTCGTAGGCCAACAATTTGCAAGCAATGAGTGTCACATCCCAAAAATCGGGTTAGAAGAAATTGGGTTAGTGAACTGAAAGTTTTCTTGTTCTTACTTTTAAAGTTATGTTTGAGCTATTGTGGAAAAAAAAAAGTTACCGGCCTGGCGGTTAAGAGTTAGTGAGTTCATCCTTGAAACCCAAGATCAAATCCTTTCCTTCGCATTATTCTTATTTTGTGCAATTTTGCTCCAAATCCTAGTAGATGTAACACCTTATTTAAAAAAAATGTGGTAAGAGTTTAAATAAGAATGAGATTTGACCTAGTGGTTAAGTAGTGTAGTTACTTGAGACTGAGTTCAATTTCCCTCGCTCGTATTTCTTTAACTGAGTAATGGGCTTACCCCTATTTTTCTTTAATTGAGTGTGAGCATCATAAAGAGTACTCACTGGTTTAACATTAAAGTGTTCAAATTATTTTAGAAGTTTTTCAATATAATGTTTTAGTGATAGCATTAAGCTATCACATTTACTTATGATCTTAACACCCAATATAACATTTGCTTCCCCTATATCTTTCATGTCAAATTTAGAAGTAAGATATCTCTTTGTCTCGAGTAGTAACTCATATTTAGTACTAAAAATTAACATATCATCAACATATAAACATATAATCACAATCACTATCAATAGGCTTTATATAGACACATTTATCTACTTCTACTAAGGAAAAACCATCATTTATTAAAGTTTGATCGAATTTCTCATGTCAATGTTTAAGAGTTTATTTCAAACCATACAAGAATATAAAATGTTTACAAACCTTAGATTCTTAACCTAAAACAACACATCTTTCAGGTTATTTCATGTAAGTTTCTTCTTCTAATTTTCTATTTAAAAGGCTATTTTGACATCCATTTGGTGTTCAAAAAGTTTATAATAGAAGCTAAGGTAATCAAAATACGTATTGAAGAAATCATTGTTACTAGAGCATAAGTATCAAAATAGCTAATGTTTTGTTTTTTTGAAAAAACTTTTGCTACTGGTCTAGTTTTATATTTTTCAATAGAACCATCGAGTTTGTATTTTTTTTTTAAAATTCACTTACAATCAATAGGTTGTGCTCTAGGTGGTAAATAAATCAATTTCCAAGTTTTATTTTGAAAGATTGAATCAAGCTCGATTTTAATTGCCTCTTTGTAAAAGGAGCATCGAAAAAATATATTACTTCAAAAAAAGTTAATGGATCATTTTCTATCAAACAGGTGTAAAAATCATTTCCAAAAGATTTTTCAATCCTAAGTTTTTTGGACCTTCTTAAATCCTCATATCCAAAGTTATTTTGTAAGATAGGTGCATGAGAATAGTAATCAATCTTTAATGGAAAAATATGCTCAAAGAACTCAACATTTTTTGTTTCAAGAATAGTATTATGCTCAAGCACATCACTTTTACAACTAAAAATTAGTATGCATCACTATATTCAACATAACCAATGAACATGCAATCAGAATTTTTAGAACCTATTTTCCTTTTCTTAGGCTCAGGCAACATGACTTTAGCAAGACACCCCTACACTTTTAAGTATTTAAGATTAGGAGGATAAAATTTCCATAGTTCAAGTATTTGATTATTTTTGTGTTTTACTGTTTGGTGCATTCATTAGTTAATTTTAGTTTTAATCCATCTTTTGAATTATTAGGTTAAATAATAGGAAGACGATAATTACTAGTAATTGTAGTCCTCGAGGAAACGATATTTCTGCTCACCATAACTATACTACTAATTGTTAGGTGCAGTTGCCTTAGTCGATTTATTAGTTAGTTTAGTGGACATCATATGTGTGTGATTAAGTTTACTAGAAAAAGGTTTTGATTAGCAAACCGGCCATAAACTCTTCCAACAAAATGATTTTCTTAGTTTTCAAGTCTTCCAAAAGTTTACGGCACTCATTAATTTGCATTTTGATGTCTTTGTTATCAGAAATCTCCCATCGGTAGTATTTAACTATAAAAGACTTCTATTTGCCATCATCATCGGTTGTGTACTTCTTAATCATGTTATCCCAAATCTCTTTCACTCCCTTGTACGAACAGTAAACATCAAAAGTTTATTTGAAAGCTTAGAATTTATTGTGCGTCTACATACCTTGTTGCCAAATACCCACAATTCAACCTGCTTATCTGAGGTGTTAAACAAGGTTTCTTGGTTAGAGCGAAAGTCACTCCATGCATGTCAAGGACAGAAAATACGTTCTTACCAGTGCTTGAAATTATTCTCGTAAAAAAATTTAGATCTTAGAGAATTAGGGAATGATTTAACATACGATACAACCGGCATTATCGAGGCAAGGGAATATGCACGACATTGGTTGAAGGCTAATTAGTGAAGAAGCTGGCAGAAATGTCTACTAAGGTAGGAATAACTATAGCAACGTTGTGATCCATCTATCCTAAAGATTGTTAGAAATCCAAGGGTAAAAAGGTTGGAATTGCTACTTGAGGTGTGAGTATCTTTGCCCTTAAGGATATTTCACAAATTCGCGTATCCCCCAAGATTCAATAAATACTTCTGTTAATCGGTAGGAAAATAAGAAATAAGGAATAATAAGCCAATTAAATACTCGGCTAAAATCGTAGAATAAAGCTTTTAAGAAACCAAAGAGTGTTTGAAAGATAACGTAAAGAATAAATTGATGGTATTTATAAGTACCATGCATGCTGAAAATAGGAAAACATAACCGTTGGGAAAATATTTGATATTGTCAGTTAACGTTAAGAAAATCTGATTTAGTTAGGAAATCAAGTAACCTTGTTTAACTAAAACAATACAAATAAAATAAATGTGAAAAGCAAAATCAATTTGAACCTAGTATCACACTCAAGGGGAGAGAATTGTTTCGTTTGAACTGAACTAAGCTTTTGGGCTCAAGCCTCATACACACATGCCCATCTTCTTATTTTGGCTCTCACAAGCATAAAGTACATAATCTTGATGGTCTTATTTAAAGGATGTGGAATTTATGTTTTAAAACACATAAAACTTCTGAAGGGATAGTGCAAAAGATTATTGATTTCAATATATTATAATACAAAATTTTAAACTTTTACGAAGTAAAAAATAAATTTTATATTTAATTATTTGCAAATTTATATTACAAATTAATCAATTTGTATAGTATTATATTTTTCATAAACACCACATATTCACATTATATATTACTTATAAGTTATAACCTCACTTTCATTATTTACCCTATACATTTACATTCTTTATCTTGCATAGATCCTCATCATTTACAATATTATTTAACAACTTAATTGATATTTTAAAAAAATCTAATTCTTTATCACTACATCAAAACAGGTTTTTAGCGGCGTTTTTCTAGGCCTATAGTGGTGCTTATAAGCACCGCTAAAAATATTTGCGGCGTTTTTATTAGCACCGCAAAAAATGCCGCTAAATTTTGCGGCGCCACTATAGAATTGACCTTTAGCGGCGTTTTCACCGCTAAAAGTCTTGTTCTTTAGCGGCGTTTGTAAAAAAAAGGCTACTAACTTTAGCATATTTCTAACATCCATTTTCATTCATATACAACCTTTCCTGTAACAACCAAAAACAGGAAATACAAATCCAACCAAAAACAGCAAATACAAATTCAACCAAAAACAACAAATCTAAATTATACTTCAAATCCTCTAAATTAATAAATGAAATAACAAAATATTCTTACAATAATATTAAAAGTTATAATGTTAAAATATTCTTACAATAAGAAAACAAACATCTAAGATGGCGGATTCTGTGACTGCTGAAACATCTTCATCATATTCTGAAGCTGTTGCTGGAGTTCGTCGTATTTTCTACTTTCCTCTGCTTCCCTCGCTGCTGCTTCCGCTTTAAGTTGAGCAATTTGCTCAACTGTGCTAGCTTGCATCTGAGTCAGCTGGTCTTTTAACCTCTGAACTTCAGCTTGAGTCTAACTCATCGAAGGCATGTATTGTTGCGAGCTGGATCAAAATATTGGGTTGGGTTTACAAAAGTTCCTTGAAATCGAACACAACCATACCTTTCTAGACCCAAAACTTCAGTAATAACTCAGTTATCAATGTCGTCAAGATTAACAGAGCTATCACTCAAAGCGACCGCTTCATACTCCTCCCTTTTATCCTTTAGTTTCTCCTAATAAATCAATCAAAAAGTTAGAAACGAAATATATAATCAAAACAAATGCAACATAACTTAACATTATTTGCATTACAAATGATGAATTAAACCATTATAATTAAACATGATAAATATTTAAAATAATTCAAATTTTATTAAGTAAATATACCATAATTTCTGCAGCTTTAGTAGTCATAGGAGATCCATCTTTCTTTCTATGTGTAATGTCAAAAAGCTAAAGGCGTCCAACTTTTTGACCAGACGATTTTTCCTACAATATAGTAGTAAAAATATTATTTAATATAAATTAATTAATATTTGACACAATTAATAAATCCAAATACCTCGTCCTCAGCTACACAAGCAAAACTTTTTGACCCAGCTGTGTGCGTGAATTTTTGTTTTTGCCTACTTGTAGTGCCAACACGCTCACGATCCTACATTATGAAAATTATTATTACGTATATGGTAAATACTATAAACCGAAATAATTATACAAGTTTGGAAGTACGTAATATCTCTCATTTCTTTGAATTCCAAAATCTAACTACATCTTCCCATTGGTACCTCAGCATTCCCGGCTGGATATTTCGCAATTTCTCTTCGAGGCTTATATTTTTCTTAAATTATTCCTTCTTTAAAGCACTTTTATGGTCTCTCCATTTTTTTCCTAATGCCTTCTTGACATAACTATCCGAGACCTCTAAAACAAATCTCTCTTGTAAAACACATAAATTTAGAAAGTAAATATAAATGGAACTTAAACCGTATTATAAATTACATTCATGTTATTACCTTAATATTATCAAGAGCCTGATTTTTGTTACTATCAGGCATATGATGCCATGACTTGTAGTTGATAGGCAACAGATTGGCATTTCGTGCTATAATGCCTAAGTATCTGGCTAAAAGTCGAGCTTCTGATCCAACAGGCTGACCAATACTGTTTCTAGCTACTTTGACACGCTCGGCAGAATTTAACTCGTATAAATCTTTTAGTAGCGTACGTCCTCGATTTCTGCGCGTCCCACTGCTTTCAGTTGAAAAATGGTATATTATAATAAAAGAATTTGAAACAGAAATCAATAATAAAAGTCAACACGCATGTAAATTAAAGTTTAACATTACTTTGAATTTCTGCAGGTTCATCATCTGTATTCGGAACATTCGAAGATCCAATACCAGTTTGTTGTTCACTATTTGTTTCTTCCGAATTTGGAGGATTTTGAACAATACTTAGATCTCGCAATCTTCTTCTGGGCATTTTATCTGCAATACACATAAAATAGTTGAAATTTTAGTAACTAATTACAACATTAATAGTATATATATAATAGTTGAAATATTTAACAAGATCAAGATTTAAATTATAATATTACATATAATTAAAAAATCGTAAAATCTTACTACATCATAATTCGTAAATATCTTCATCCACATCCTGACGAACCCATTGAAATTGTGTACTAGTACTAAGGATATTTTCATTTAAGTTTTGTTCTGTAAAAGGCAAAGTTTCTGATTTCGTCGATGTCATCTCTACTTCCATTGCCCATGTCAAACAAGTCTCTAGGGGTGTTACGGAGTACAACGTACCAACCGTCATCAGTTGGATCTTTCGAGTAAAAAACTTGTTTCACTTGAGAAGAAAAATACATACGGCTCGTCTATCAATTGTTGTCCAGTGTGAATTAATCAAGAGAAGTTCACTATTGTGAAACCAAATTGATCTTTTTTAATTCCCCGAGAAGTATTAACATCAGCCCAATCACATCGAAATAAGACAACCTTCCGTTTGCCATTGTAATCCAACTCAATAATGTCAGTAAGAAGCCCGTAATACTCCACATTTCCCTCAACAGGATTACTGTCCTTAGCACTAGCATAACTTGTAATTGAAGAATTAACAACTATTCCACAATTTTGAGTCCTCCTCAATCTTTCGCGAGATTTTGTATGAAACCTGAATCCATTGATGAGGAAGGCACTATATCTTTTTACTACTCTATTCGGACCTTGGGAAAACCATTTAACTTCTTCATTGACGTCCTTTCCACTCCAAACCTATTGAATCGAAAGTAAATTGATTAATTATAAATGTTATGAGAAAAAATTATTATTTGTCGATGAAAGCTTTAGTTGCATACCGTTTGACATAACCATTCATGAAAAGATTCTGTAACACCCCTAACCCGTATCCGTCGTCGAAATAGGGTTACAAGGTATTACCGAACTATCACATCAAAACATATACATATCTCATAAATTTAAATATTCAAACACATACATCATTCATATACAATCATATTGCCCTTTATAAGGCTCTATGAAATCTTAAAACATGCTTGGAAGAGGTTCGGGACTAAACTGATAACATTTGAAAACTTTGGGAAACTTAGAAAATTTTCTTGAATACAGAGGTCACAAGCCCGTGTGAACAGGCCGTGTAACTCACACGGCCATCAGACACGCCCGTGTGTCTATGCCGTGTGAAAACAGGCATACATACTGATTTGCCTCACACGCCCGAGGACACACCCGTGTGCCAGGCAGTTGAAAACTGGTGGGTATACTGACTTGGCAACACGGCCATCCACACACCCGTGTGCCTATTCGAAATGGCCACACACGTCCATGTGCTAAGGTTGTGTGCCTCACACGGCCACCAGACACGCCCGTGTGTCTAGGCCGTGTGCAAGGCTGACTTGAATTTCTAATTATTTCCAGGGGACACACGGTCATGCATCAAGGCCATATGTCACACACGGTCAAGCCACACGCCCGTGTGCTCAGCTATGTAGATGTAAATAGGCCATTTACAAGGCCAATTCGCCACCCATAATGGTCTACCCTGCAAACTCAAAATGTGGCACCAATTCATACACAAAAGGCAGCCCAAAACATCAACAAATTATACCCAATTCATAGCCTAAAAACATCAACCAATTTAATACACATTTACTACTCCAAAACATACCAATTCCATATACCAAAACCATCCATTTCACCTAGTTCCAATACAAGCATTTTATCATCACTTTAACTACCATTTCCAATATTACAAACATACTAATTCATCATTTCCATAATAATCTTGCCAAACACAAAACCAAATATATATATATATATATATATATATACACCATAAGCACATATCATAAGCCAAACTCATATTCAACATTACCAAAACACATGTCCACATAACTCAAGCGTATACATGCCATATAACCAAGTCACAAGTGTATAAATACCAAAATCAAAAGCGGATAGTGTTATGCGATCTCCGCCGACTTCCAACCCTAGCGAACGTCCGAATCACTATAAAACATAGAAAAATAACACAAAGTAAGCTATAAAGCTTAGTAATCTCGTATGATATTAAACTTATCTTATTGAATAAACACATATTAAGCATTTACATATACTATAATATAAATTCATTTGATTTTACCTTTATACCATAATTCCAATCACATAATTAACAAAGCTTCACAAGTTTATTTTTTCTATGCTCATACGGATCAAAAACATTCTTATCAATTCGATCACATTTACATATACAAAATCAACTATCTATATAACTTCATTCAAACCAACATTCCTCACATTTTCTTTAGCCAAGGTGAATCGTGTTGATTACCATCAAGTAACAGTATTTCGCAATTATCATCAAGTAACAATATTTCACACTTTATATACCTTATATATATAGTTAAAACAAACATAACTCATGCCTCATTTAACATCCAATTCATACCTCCATATAGCCAAATGAACCCATTTTGGCATAAAACATATTTATACACAAATCTTTCTCATTTCATATACATGATACAATATGAACTCACCACTTTCATTCGATTCTCACATAAGTTTTGTACGTACCTATATTACTTATTTCGATCGTACTTTCATTCTTTTCTTGCCTATGCCCATTGAACCATTCGGAATCGCTAAGGATACTTGGAAATCTCGTATAACTCATACAATGCCATATCCCAAATATGGTTTTACATGTTATAGTATATCGATGCCAATAGCCTAGCTATGGTCTTACACGAATCTCATATCGATGCCAATGTCCCAGACATGGTCTTACACGAAATCACATCCTGGTAATCCTAATGTCATGACATTTAGATACTAAGCTATTCCTAAGGTTCGTACGGGACATCCGGACGTTATAACTCTGTCGATTGTGCTCATACTCATTTACAATCATCATTATAATTTAATTCAACAATAATAATAAATTTATAGCACAATTTAACAACATTTATTAACATACGAGCTTACCTCGATTGTTAAAACGACGGAACGGATCGACTAGTCCGATAATTTATCTTTTCCTTGATCTATACTTGTATTTCACTTTTCTCAATCTAGTTATAATGAATATCAGCTTATATAATTATCTCTCTATTCAATTTAATCCAAAATTTACTTTAAAGTACATTCACACTTTTGCCCCCATAATTTTACATTTGTGCAATTTAGTCCTTATCACATAAAATCACAATTTCATGAAATTTAACACAAACCCAAGCTAACCGGATTTTCCATATATTACTATCAGCCCATATTTTCAATTTATTTCACATTTTAACCAATAAAATTTCAATTTTTTACAAATTAACCATTTTTTGACATTTTTGTCAAAAATCACTTTACAAAACTAGTAAATCTATCAATAAAATTTCATAAAATATCATCAAGCATCAATTTACTCAAACATTCAACAATGGAAACATGTTAAATCTTTAACAATTTCAAAAATTAAGGCACGGGCTAGCTAGAATACGAAGCAACGATCTCAAAAACGTAGAAATTATTAAAAACGGAGCTAAAACCGTACCTAATCGAGCATTTGAAGCTTGGCCGAACCAAAATCTTCTCCCATGGCTGCTATTGTTTCTAATTTTCGGTAGAGAAATGGTGAAAAGATGATGATTTTAATTTGTTTTTATTAAACATTAACTTTATTAACTAATTACCAAAATATCCTTTAAAAACATTAGTAATTACACCAAACGCCACTCCACTATCATCCACTAACTCATAAATGACATATTTACCACTTAAGGACCTTTAATTTAATGTTACGTAGCTATTAGATACTTTTAGCTAATAGAACTCCAATTTTACACTTTACGCGATTTAGTCCTTTTTACCGAATTAAGCATTCAAACAGTAAAATTTCTTTACGAAACTTTCACATAATAATTATATCATGCTGTAAAATTTAATAAAATAAATAATTTAACTTCAGATTTTTGGTCCCGATACCACTATTCCGATTTGACCCAAAAACGGGCTGTTACAACTCTCCCCCTTTAGGGATTTTCGTCCCCGAAAATCTTACCAGTGATTTGGTTGGACATTTGCTTTCACATTGCTTTATCATATAGCCTCAGATTTCTCAACTCTTTAGTCTCAAAAACTAGGATTTTGATCTGTTCTTCGCTATAGATCTTCTCAAGTTCTGGCGGTAATATAAGTTGATAAGCCATTGGCCTTATTCTCTCTATAATCCCATACAACTGTTGAATCGCAAACTCATCATTTTTTTTAAATTCACAAAATCGAGGATTAAACTCAATTTAGCTTTTAACTCAGCTAATATCTATCCACCATTCCATAACATCGATCGCGTATTCATCGCTCATAAAGCACACAAAGGTTTCTTGCTCAGAACATCCGTGACTGTAATCATTCTTCCCTGGATGATAATCAATTACTAACTCAAAATCTTTTGACAGTTCAAGCCACCTTTGCTGTCCCAAATTCAGATCTCTCTGTAATATCAAATATTTTAAACTTTTACAGTCAACAAATAGGTTACATTATTCACCAAACAATCGATTTCTAATTCATGTATCGAATAACTCTTTTCATGCGGCTTTAACTGTATTGAAGCATAAAATATCACTATACATTCTTGTACTAAACATACTTCAAACCATTTAAAGACATATATCTGGAAATCATAAACTTTTTACTTGACTCTGGCTGAATAAGAACTGATGCTTTAATTAACATTGTTTTTAACTGCTTACCAGTTTATTAACAAGTATCATACCATTCAGACCAATCGTGATGACTTTCTCAATTAGAACCGTTCCGATAGATCTAATTCTGTATCATGTCTTCTAGAATATGAATTTGTCATTCAGACTATCCATCTAATTACCCGTGAACTTACAAGATTTATTTTCCGGACTCGAGGATAAACTTAAACACATATACTCAATTAACCCTTCAAGCAAATAATCCCATCAAGCTAAATAACTGAATCGATCTTGGCTATCAAACAATAACTTTTCAAAGAAAACCTTTCTTCTTGTTGTCAAGATAACTCAAACATACATTTTATTGCAATTTCTTCAGGATACTAATCAAAGATCTTTAAAAACGACATAATTCAAATGTAACATAACATCCCGCTTTCAACTCATGGACATTTATCAAGACTACCTGGAAATGTTAACCGATATACAAATTTGAGCTTGATCTTTCACCGTTTACACTTTTGCTGATGTCAACCCTCTTTTAAGAAACTAGAAAGGATTATATGATAAAGCTATCCTAACTATTAATCATCGAAGCGTCAGACTATGCTGAAGCCACCTCCATCATATAAAAATCATAATGCCATAATAAGACCAACGTCTGAACCGTATAAATAGATAAAATCCCTAACTGCTAATAATGCATTTTGAACACAAAAGAAAATAAAAAATGGTTCCCTCATCAACCAGTGCAGAAATACAACCTCTATAATCTGATGACGGTACCACTGTACTCCCGTGATCAAACCAGAAATTATAATCATAACAAGTATAATCATCTTCTTCAAAAGAACATCTATTGTAGATATCTTATGCTTAATAAATTAATCAATAAAATGCTAAGGAACCAAGATAGCGAAATCTCAAAATGTGGAACTATACAGAATTTTTGAAAATCACAACTCATATAGAATGGTAGAAATCTGGATAATATCCTAGAAAATTTCCAGAAGGAAAAATGTCATTCACAAGTACTGAAATCCACAGTGACAGAAGCAATATAATCTTCATATACATTCAATAGAATAATAACCAGTAGAAATAGAATACTAGCATCATACAGATTTTATCGTTGACTTTCCTATCAACACAAGGGAATAGAATACCAGAGAAAGATATAGCAATGCCGATCATAACTCAAACAGACCAACAATGCTTTCGTCTATCAATATGTTCCGCTAATGTTCTCATACGATAAGAATTTCATCTGAAAATATATAGCTACATATATCTCTGAGAATAGTTGAACACATAGAGTACCTAGAAGAGTTCGTCGTAAACCATTCGACTATAATCACTGTACTCAACTATCTTTATAATTCAAACATGATTCCACTGTCTTTCTCTGGGATCACTGATTTCTCATTATCCCAACACTAACAGAAATCAATTCAAAAGAACTTCCAGCTAATATATTCTTTAGATATCATACCTGAATATTTGGTTTCATCTAATTCAACTTCTTCTTTAACAGTGACTTTGCATAATCTGAATGATCTTCAGAACGATCCAATATCTCTTCTAGTACTGTTTTTGCTTGCTGACTCATTCTCCTATCTGATTACAGTATTAATCCTTCAATTACAGAACTCTGTAATTCTACACTCGTGAGCTTATTCAGTCTAAATATTACAAATTTTCATTGTAATACCTTACTGATGAGGGGGTGAGGGTCCTAAAGCCTCAAATTTAACTCTCACATATATATACACATAACATAACATTTATCAATAACATGATATTATGAACTTTTACTCATATCTTTACGAGTTTTAACTCATCATAAACACATTTTCACTCAAACATTTGAGTACCACTTTCGAGATTAGCTCGGTTGGAAAGCACATATGTTTAATTAATATTATTCTTGTCAGAATCGGGAGATATCACACTTGTAACACCCCTAACCCGTGTCCGTCGTTGGCTTAGGGTTAAGAGGTATTACCGATCAAACACAACATTTAACTAACATTCCACAACTCAATAAACATTCATTATCGAATAACATTCATTAACATACACAATAACCCTTAAATAGGTCTATGAGACCTTAAACATGCTTTAGAGAATGTTTAGGACTAAACCGATCACATTTGCAAACTTTAGGAATCACTTAAAATTTTCAAGCATTCAGGGACCACACGCCCATGTGAGCAGGCACACGGCCACCAGACACACCCATGTCACAGGCCGTGTGAAAACAGGGCATACATTCTGACTTGCACCACACGGTCGAGGACACGTCCGTGTGCCAGGCCGTGTGAAATCTAGAGGGGTTACTGACTTGGGTCACATGGCCAGCCACACGCCCATGTGCCAGCCCGTGTGCCACACACAGCCAATAGACACGCCCGTGTGTCTAGGTCGTGCCAAACCTATAGGGTATACTGACTTAATTCGAAGGGCTACCCCAGGGGACACACGGCCGTGTACCAAAGCCATGTGTCACACACGGTCAAGCCACACGCCCGTGTGCTCGGTCGTGTGAAGTGAAAATAGGCTTGGTTGAAGCCACATACCAAAGCCATGTGTCACACACGGTCAAGCCACACGCCCGTGTGCTTGGTCTTGTGAAGTGAAAATAGGCTTGGTTGAAGCCACATTTCTCACCCTTCTTAAGCATACCTAAAACACCACATTTCATGCCATTTCAATACATTAATAAACAGCCAAACCATGCTATTTCATGCACCAAACTTACAATACCAATTCTATCCATTTCATAAAATCAAATCAATACTATTTGTACATTCAAACACATACCAAACTAGCATGATTCATTCCTCATTACTCACCTATTCAATCATATACCAAAGTACATATCATACTCATCAATACAACCTATTTCAAAATGTATTTTTTATTACCATCAATCACACTCAAAGCTTGACTCATAAAATCATCTATTAGCCATTCACTTATCAAGTCTAAAATCATGCTTTTCATAAATAAATACTCGTCATATACCAAATGACCAAATGATCAACTTGAATTATCACCAACCATACCAAATTATGTCACTACACAAGGCAAATTACACATCAAACATAAGTCATTAATAAGCCATATAAAATGGCCAAATACATCACCAAATTCTTTATCAAAAAGACTCAAGCCTATACATTCCATATAACCCATATCACAAATCTCATAAGTACCAAACCATAGCTGGATAGTGTGATGAAATCTCCAACGACTTCCAACCTGAGCAAGCCTCTGAAACTTTATAAACATAGAAAAGAAAATAAAGTAAGCTATAAAGCTTAGTAAGCTCGTATATTAATAAACTTAACATAACAAATAATTGCAATTCAATGTCATAAGTATAATATGCTATCTCACATGCCAAAACATAAACTTTTCTCAAGTTTATAACATGTTCTCATATCAAATTACTACCATTCAATAATATAATCACTTACATAGCTAACTTTAGCTTTCACAAGTTTAATCAATTCAATTCTCATATAACATTCAATTCATACCTTCATATAGCCAAATGAGCACATTTTGAAAAATAACATATTTACACATATCTTTCTTGTATAAATCACATATCATAATTTATATTCATACTCTCCTTTCATTCACAAGAATCATATAACTTCTTTCATACCTGAATCGAATAACTCATTCACATAGTCATTTGCTTCTCTACATTGCCCGTTGAACCGTTCGAAATTGATAAGGATACTTGGATAGCATGTAAATCTTGTACAATTCCATATCCTATGGTCTTACATGTTATCACATATCGATGCCAATAGCCCAGCTATGGACTTACACGATTCATATATCGATGCCAATGTCCCAGACATGGTCTTACACGAAATTATATATCGATGCCATATCCTAGATATGGTCTTACACAAAGTCTCATATATCGATGCCATAGCCCAGCTATGGTCTTATACAAAATCATGTGCTGCCATGTTCCAACCATGGTCTTTTTCGCCAATTCGTCTTTCATTACGAAATGACCGTGTTCGATCTTGCATTGTTACTTATTTCAAACATTTAATTTATGTTCCACAATTTAATCAATTATATGAATACATTCATACTATCATTCATCAATTTCATAAATATACATTGAAGTTCAATTATACGAACTTACCTTGATCGCTAAAACGACGGAATGGATCGACTAGTCCGATACTTTGCTTTCTCCCCTTTCTAGATCCAAATCTCGTTTTTCTCAATCTATATAATAAAAAATTTTTCTTATTTAATCACTAATTCACTCAATTCAACAAAATTTACACATTTTGGAAAAATTACACTTTTGCCCCTACTGTTTTACATTTTTCACAATTTAATCCTTATCACATAAAATTGCAATTTCATGCAATTTAGTACAGCCCATGTATTGCCGAATTTCATACATGCCACAAACAGCCCATATTTTTAATTTATTCATACTTTTAACCACATAATTTCATAATTTCACAAATTAGTCCATAATTTGTATTTATACTCAAAATCACTCTGTAAAATATGTAAAACTATCATCTAACTTCCATATTTCATAACCAATCATCAAAAAGCATGAATATTCATCAATTTCATCTCAAAAAATCTTTAACAGTTTCTCAAATTACTCCCTGGGCTAGCTAGACTAAGCTACAACGATATCAAAAACGTAAAAAAAAATTAAAAATGGATCAAAATCGATACCTAAATGAGCAAAACAATGTTGGATGAAACTAGCTCATCCATGGCTACCATTCTTTTCAAATTTCGGTGGAAGGGATGATAAAAATAAGGATTTTGGCTTTTGTTTTATTAATATTAACCTTTGTTAACTATTTACTTAATTATCCTTTAAAAATATTAGTAATTACACCAATTGCCACTCCACTATCATCCACTATCTCATAAAAGGGCTATTTGCCACATAAGGACCTCCATATTTAAATTATATAGCTATTTGACACCTTTAGCTTATAGAACGCAACTTTTACGCTTTATGCGATTTAGTCCTTTTTACCGAATTAAGCCTTTAAACGGTAAAATTTATTTATGAAATTTTCACACAATAATTCTATCATGTTGTAAACCATAATAAAATATTAAAATAAATATTTTGACTTCGGATTGTGGTCCCGAAACCACTGTTTCGATTAACCTTAAAAATGGGATGTTACAACACTATCACAGGTTAAATATGGCATGTATAGCTAGAATCGCATATGCTACGTTAGTCCTAGAATCAACTAAACCGTGGCTCTGATACCAATAAAATGTAACACCCCTAACCCATATCCGTCGCCAGAATAGGGTTATGAGGTATTACCGAACTATCACATCATAACATATACATATCTCATAAATTTAAACATTCAAACACATCATTCATATACAATCATATTGTCCCTTATAAGGCTCTATGAAATCTTAAAACAAGCTTGGAAGAGGTTTGGGACTAAACCGATAATATTTGAAAACTTTGGAAACTTAAAATTTTTTCTTGAATACAGAGGTCACACGCCCGTGTGAACAGGCCGTGTGCCTCACACGGCCATCAGACACGCCGTGTGCCTCACACAGCCATTAGACACGCCGTGTGTCTATGCCGTGTGAAAACAGAGCAAACATACTGACTTACCTCACACGGCCAAGGACATGCCCGTGTGCCAGGCCGTGTGAAAACTAGTGGGTATATTGACTTGGCCATACAATCGTTCGCACATCCGTGTGTCTGTCCCATGTGCCTATTCGAAATGGCCACACAAGCCGATGTGCCAAGGCTGTGTGCCTCACACGGCTACTAGACACGCCCGTGTGTCTAGGTTGTGTACAAGGCTGACTTGAATTTCTAATTATTTCTAGGGGACACACAGTCGTGCATCAAGGCCATATGTCACACACGGTCGAGCCATACGCCCGTGTGCTCAGCCGTGTGGATGTAAATAGGTCATTTGCAAGGCCAATTCGCCACCCATAATGGTCTACCCTACAAACTTAAAATGTGGCACCAATTCATACACAAAAGGCAGCCCAAAACATAAACAAATTATGCCCAATTCATAGCCTAAAAACATCAACCAATTTAATACACATTTACTACTCCAAAACATACCAATTCCATATACCAAAACCATCCATTTCACCTAGTTCCAATACAAGCATTTTATCATCACTTTAACTACCATTTCCAATATTACAAACATACCAATTCATCATTTCCATAATAATCTTGCCAAACACAAAACCAAATATATATATATACACCATAAGCACATATATGAGCACATATCATAAGCCAAACTCACATTCAACATTACCAAAATACATGTCTACATAACTCAAGCCTATACATGCCATATAACCAAGTCACAAGTGTATAAATACCAAAATCAAAATCGGATAGTGTGATGCAATCTCCGCCGACTTCACACTCAAGTGAACGTCCGAATCACTATAAAACATAGAAAAATAACACAAAGTAAGCTATAAAGCTTAGTAAGCTCGTATGATATTAAACTTATCTTATTGAATAAACACATATTAAGCATTTACATATACTATAATATAAATTCATTTGATTTCACCTTTATACCATAATTCCAATCACATAATTAACAAAGCTTCACAAGTTTATTTATTTCTATGCTCATACGGATCAAAAACATTCTTATCATTTCGATCACATTTACATATACAAAATCAACTATCTATATAACTTCATTCAAACCAACATTCCTCACATTTTCTTTAGCCAAGTTGAATCGTGTTGATTATCATCAAGTAACAGTATTTTGCATGTTATATACCTTATGTATATATAGTTAAAACAAACATAACTCATGCCTCATTTAACAACCAATTCATACCTCCATATAGCCAAATGAACCCATTTTGGCATAAAACATATTTATATACAAATCTTTCTCATTTCATATACATGATACAATATGAACTCACCACTTTCATTCGATTCTCACATAAGTTTTGTGTGTAACTGTATTACTTATTTCGATCGTACTTTCATTCTTGTCTTGACTATGCCCGTTGAACCATTCGGAATCGTTAAGGATACTTGGAAATCTCGTATAACTCACACAATGCCATATCCCAGATATGGTCTTACATGTTATAGTATATCGATGCCAATAGCCTAGCTATGGTCTTACACGAATCTCATATCGATGCCAATATCCCAAACGTGGTCTTACATAAAAACACATCCCGGTAATCCTAATGTCATGACATTTAGATCTTAAGCTATTTCTAAGGTTCGTATGGGACCTCTGGACTTTATAACTTTGTCGATTGTGCTCATAATCATTTCCAATCAGCATTATAATTCAATTCAACAATAATAATAAATTTATAGCACAATTTAACAGCATTTTTTAACATACGAACTTACCTCGACCATTAAAACGATGGAACGGATCGACTAGTTTGATACTTTATCTTTTCCTCGATCTATACCCGTATTTCACTTTTCTCAATCTAGTTATAATAAAAATCAACTTATTTAATTATCTCTCTATTCAATTTAATCCAAAATTTACTTTAAAGTACATTTACACTTTTGCCCCCATAATTTCACATTTGTGCACTTTAGTCCTTATCACATAAAATCACAATTTCATGAAATTTAACGCAAACCCAAGCTAACCGGATTTTCCATATATTACTATCAGCCCATATTTTCAATTTATTTCACATTTTAACCACTAAATTTCACATTTTCACAAATTAACCCTTTTTTGACATTTTTGTCAAAAATCACTTTACAAAACTAGTAATCTATCAATAAAATTTCATAAACTATCATCAAGCATCAATTTACTCAAACATTCAACAATGGAAACATGTTAAATCTTTAACAATTTCAAAAATTAAGGCACGGGCTAGCTAGAATACGAAGCAACGATCTCAAAAACGTAGAAATCATTAAAAACGGAGCTAAAACAGTACCTAATCGAGCATTTGAAGCTTGGCCGAACCAAAATCTTCTCCCATGGCTGCCATTCTTTCTAATTTTCGGTGGAGAGATGGTGAAAAGATGATGATTTTAATTTGTTTTTATTAAACATTAACTCTATTAACTAATTACCAAAATATCCTTTAAAAACATTAGTAATTACACCAAATGCCACTCCACTTGTAACACCCCAAACCCGGCCCAAACATTACGACCGAATTTGGTATGCTACAGAGAAAACATTTTTGAAAATCCCTTTAAGCCGATTTAACTTTTTGATAAAAGACAGTGTATTGTTTAAAACAGTTGAGGTGTATAAAGAAAACCATACTTAGGTTTATTTGAAAATTTATTAAGTTAGGTTGTTACAGATTCAAGTGTACCCGATGGCACAATAAAACATTTTGCGTTTGAATTTGAGAAAACATACGTACCCATTTTAATATCATTACGTAAGGTAAGCAAATTATCCAAAACATGTAAAATAGTCAAAGTAAAATACTAGGAGGCCTTATTACAACTTAAACAAAATAAAACCAACAATTAAGATAAAATAAAATTCAGAGTTCATTAAATTCAATTTTCCACTACATGGCCACCTCGAGTCCATCCGGCTCCTCATCCGCGATCTACGTATCACCTGAAAAATGTTAAAGGAGAAGGTGAGTCACCAAGACTCAATGTGTAACCCTTCCCCGATTTAGTGCAACAACATACACAATTTATAACAAATTAACATGCACAATTTTAATATGCACCCAACCTAGCCATCCATAACGCCTTTCTCTACCCCGTGTGGTACCAAACCACTGGTGGTGCCAAACCACTAGTGACCAAAGTCACGATATCCATCAATATTGTGGTGCCAAACCACTGGTGACTCGAAGTCAGAAATCATAAGTTGTAGGGCCAACCCACGTGTGATACCAAATCACTGGCGTCAATCCCATATTATCATCTGTGGGGCCAACCCACTGTGGTGTTAAGCCACCGGGACGAGACGCTATGAGGTGCCAAACCTCTGGTGACAGTAGTCACGAAATGTGGTACCAAACCACTGGTGTCCGTCGACACGAATATCACTTCCCCCTCCACTCGTTTAATCCCACATCAATCAATGATATGCATTTAACAGATATTATGCCAATATGTTTATTTAACAACATCCAACAGATTTATCATTAGTCATATATTATATGCCACATATACCAAATATGTCATGCTTCCATAATCATCAAATAGTAACCTCATATTGACAAGGACTTACCTGAAGCCTTGCTTATACCTTTATGGTATTAAATCCGAGTCTACACAAATCCGATTTAGCATACACAAAATACTTAGCACATTATTTAGTTATAAAGTGTGTATGTACACACACCTGTCACCAACGATAGCCCTAAACAATCGGCCGCACAAGATTCCCTTGCCCAAGTTCGTTTGCTAACGAATGGAGACTGAATACTTCACAAATCCAGGAGCCCTTTCCAATTGATTAAAGAAAAGCTCCCACCCTTGTCTAATATTCGGCCACAGCAACTAAGAAATTAGTAGCGAGATTTGGCTACTACAATAAAAAGAAAAGAAGGAAAATCGACTATGGTTGCTTAAAAATAACACTTAGGATTCGGCTTAGCATAAATGAAAAAGAACATGATAGAAATAGAGGGTATATGGTTTGGCCAAAGATCCAAAAAGAAGAGAAGAAAGCAAAATAAATTAAAAGCTTGAGAACCCAAAGAACATTTGGCTACTAATAAAATTAAGAGAGAACAAGGTAATTTCGGCAAGGTATAGGTTGCTTGGACTTTCGGTTTTGGGAGAGGGTGAAAAAGAAAGAAAAGAGATGAAGGTTGCAAAACTAGCCGAAAATTGCCAAGTAAAAGGCTAAGGAAATTCGGCCAAAGCACAAGACCACTAATTCAAACTAATTTGAATTAGTCAAATTCCTTAATTTACTCTTCTCAATCCATTCAAAATAGTTTGAATGGTTCAACCATTATCTCCACTAAAAAAATTAATAATTATCCTACACTTTAAACTAAATAGATAAATAAATAAAAACATTATCCACATTTAATTAAAAGCCTTCTAGCTGACCAACACCTTTTGCTCCCCCCCCTACTCCCTTGTTTTCCTCCTAAATTCACTCTACACCACCCTTTTAAACCAATAAAATAAATAAAATAAAACCCACCTTTTATCCCAATCACCTCTTCAATTATAATAAAAATAAAAGAACCATGTGCTCAACAATTTCCTTCCATGAATAAACAAAACAAACTAAAATAGATAAAACTAGCCCATACTTTCAATAACATAAAATAATAAAACCACATAAAATAGACTTACCCCATATGCAGCCTTTGAAAACACTAAACAACAAAAAAAATAATAAAACCCATGCAGGCCACTAGTGCACGCCGGCCAAAAGAAAGGGAGGGAAAAATAAAATCCTCCATTGCTGCACATGGGTTTCGAACCCATGACCTCGCTGCCACTGCCCCCCCATGCAGCGCCCTTAGCCACTCGGCCAAGGCATCTTTCGTGACATAATCTTATCGAGATTTCTTTTAAACCTTCCTTCACTAGCTTCCTTCGCCTAATGCCAAAATCAAAAATAAAATGCACCCTTTAGCAGCTCCCTTGGTTCGAACCTAGAACCTCATTGCCGCAGGCCTCTCTTCCAACGCCCCATGCCATCTTTCCCAACTGACTTTCATGTCATAAAACCACAACATTTATTTATAAGACCTTCTTCTCGGCCCTCTTTCTTTTAACGCAAAAAGCCCAAAATAAAATGCTCCTTGCGTCCCTTGTGTCTCGAACCCAAGACCTCCATTGCATCACCCTTAGGCGCACCAAGCCAATTGTACCAAGCCCATTCTTTGTCATATTTCGCCCAAAATTTTATTTAAGCCCTATCTCACCTAGCTCCCTCCTTTTAGGTACTTAAAAAGAAAATTTTTAATACTAAGCCAGGCCTAGCTCAGGTTTAATTCTAGACGTTAGAACATGCCAAATGATCCTAGAATTTAATTCTTCAAGCATACACATGGGAAATTAATTAAATTTTTGACAACCCCTAATTCAGGATGTTACACCACTATCATCCACTAACTCATAAATGGCCTATTTACCACTTAAGGACCTTTAATTTAATGTTCTATAGCTATTAGATACTTTTAGCTAATAGAACTCTACTTTTACACTTTACGCAATTTAGTCCTTTTTACCGAATTAAGCATTCAAACAGTAAAATTTCTTTACAAAACTTTCACATAATAATTCTATCATGCTGTAAGCTTTAATAAAATAATAAAATAAATAATTTAACTTCGGATTTGTGGTCTCGAAACTACTGTTTTGATTTGACTCAAAAATGGGTTGTTATAGATTCTGTGAATAACTTATAAATCTCTCAATGTTGTAATCTTCGGGAGCGTGAACAAGATCTCAAAACTTGTTTGTACTCGCTATGTTAAAAACTGGATTACTTGGTTAGAAGATAAACAAATTAAAAAGATGAATATTTATCAAATTCTAAAACTTACTTGCGTAATGGTTCAATTGAATTGTGGTGAAAAAGAACATATCGATGTGCTTGTACCCAATATCTATCATCTAAGTGTGCAATTTCAACTTTATCGATTGCTTCTCCATAACTTCGAAATAAATAAGTTTCAGCTAAGTTATGATTAGTGAGCCCAACATTTCTACTTGGTCTATTCAGTCTTGTTTCAACATCTTCTAAATATTTAGAATAGAAAGTCATACACTCTTCTGCCAAGCTATTGATCCTTCTGGATAACACTTATTATGACAATAAGACTTCAATTTGAATAGGAACCTAAACGCGATATACAACATTATCAAAAGTTGTTACTAAAGGTATATTCACGAATGAATGAAAAACTTTACAAATAAATTAGCACCTCTCTATAGGATACATCCACCGATAAAAAAACCGGTCCACCAAGTTTTGCTTCATGAGGGAGATGGATTACCAAGTGCACCATAATAGTGAAGAAGGAAGGTGGAAAGATCTTCTCCAAATTGCATAAAGTCAAGGCGGCTCGATCTTGTACTTTCTCAAGTTCTTCAACATTCAAAACTTTGCCATAAATAGATTTCATTATATTGGATAGTTCAATTATACAAAACGTCACCTTTTTTGACATACAACACCGTAAAGCAACTGGTAGTAAATCTTGCATCAAGATGTGATAACCATGTGATTTTAGGGAACATAGCCTTCGATCTTTAAGACTCACACGCCGAGATATATTTGATGCATACTCATCTGGGACCTTTATGTCCTTCAACACCGTGCAAAACATTTTTTTTCTTTCTTCGACATTGCAAAAATAGAAAGCGGCAACCTATATTTCCCATTCGGAAATACTTGGGGATTAAGTTCACGCCGAATTCCTATGTCAACTAGATCAAGTTGACTCTGAAGATTGTCTTTCGATTTTATATCAACATTTAGAATTGTCCCAATGATGTTCTCGCAAACATTCTTTTCAATATGCATGACATCAAGATTGTGTCGCAAAATGTGATGTTCTCAATAATGCAACTCAAAAGAATACTTTTTTTTTCCACAAGTCCGCCTCATTAGGATCATCCTCTTTATCATTCATCATCTATCTGCCCGTCAACATCGCCAACATATGACTCCCTTGGTCTTCTCTTTGTTTGCGTGTTGTGTGGTTGATTCATCTTCCTATAACTGAAATTGATATCTTTTAACATGAATAAGATTTCAGATCCAATGGTCTGCTCAAGAGCTTCGCTGAACTCTTCAGTACCATCAAATAGACTCATCTGAAATCTAAATCTATGATTTCTATCTAACCACCGGCGATGCCCTATATAAGAGAACTTCTTCCCATTATATAACCACTTCGAACATGTTTGCGCCGCACAACAAGGACAAGCATAACATCCTTTGGTACTCTACCCAGATAAATTGGCATAAGCCGGGAAATGATTAATAGTCCGCAATAAAGTTGCACGTAAATAAAAGTTATCCTTTCTCAATATATCATATGTTTCAATACCCGCCCATAATTGTTTCAACTCTTCAATAAGTGGCTGCATATAAATGTCAATATCATTTTCGGGACCTTTCTCTCTTGGGATAATCATAGATAAGATAAAAGAATATTGCTTCATGCAAATCTACGGAGGCAACTTGTAAGGAACAAGCACTACAGGCCAAGTACTGTACGAAGTACTCATGATTTTTTAAGGATTAAATCCATCAGATGCTAGCCCAAGCCTCACATTCCGAGGATCAGTTGCAAAGCTTGGAAATCTACTGTCAAATGATTTCCAAGCTAAAGAATCCGCAGGATGCCTTAATAATCCATCACCGGTTCGTTGATCATGATGCCACCTCATAGACTCCGCTATCTTTTACAACATGAAAAGCTTTTGAAGACTTGGTATTAGTGGAAAATATCGCAAAATCTCTACTGGCTTCTTTCTTGACTGTACCTCACCTTCATCGTCATTTACATCTTCTGTATTCATATTCATCCAATAAGATTTACCGCAAACATGACAAGACTGTTGGTTTTTCCTATCACCCCAATATAACATGCAGTCAGTTGGACGACTATGAATTTTGTCGTACCCAAGGCCTAAATCTTTTATCAGTTTCTTCATATCTTTGCATGAATGAGGGATTTTTGCAAATGGAAACATATATCTCAAAAACTCTAACAGCATTGTAAAAGAGTTTCCAGTCCACCCTCCCAAACATTTTAAGTGAAATAGACGAATGCAAAAAGACTTTTTTGAATATTTTGATCCTTCGTAAAGTTCTTCATTCATTTCATTAAGTAACTTCTTCATTCATTTCATTAAGTAATTTGTAGAACTTCACCGCTTCTCCATTTGGTTCTTCATCAGGTACACTTTTTCCTGTTTCAGTAAAAGCATTTCCACCAATATTAAAATCATCGGATGCAATAAAGTCAGGTGGAAACGATTGCAAAACATAACTGTGCATATTAAATGCATCCCGCAACATACCTTCCATGTCATCTTCTCTAACAGACTGATGGTAAGCACTATGAGGATAAGCCAAATTAATCGTTGAAGAGGTTCTACTAGGTGTACACTCTCCATGGAAAATCCATTTTTTATACCCCCGAATAAAGCCATCAACAATTAGATGTTCATAGACAACTTCATGAAAATGCCAATTAATGTTGCCACACTTCTTACACGGGCAAAGAATCATATTCTCTTGGCTTGCATTTTGAAATGCAAAATTTAGAAAAGTTTGTACTCCATTTCGATAGTCGCTGCTTACCCTTGAAAAATTCATCCAACTCTTATCCATTTCATAGTTCTTGAAGTCTAAAGTTGACAATAAATTATAGTTACATAAATGTTCTCAATTGATTTAAATAATGTCATTGTACTAAAATAGATAATACATATCAAGTATCAAGTATCTAATGGCTGTACACTAATTCAGGTAAGTTGTTTTTTTATAAGTATATATTTATGTATTACGTAAGTTATGATATGATATATATTTATGTACGTTATGTAAATTATGTAAGTTATGTAAGTTATGATATGATATTTATTTATGTATTATGTAAGTTATGTAAGTTATGATTAGCATCTTTAAATTTTAACTTTAATTTTTAACCCTTTAATTATACTCTTTCAATTTATAAATTTGTGTTTTCTAATAAATAATATAAATTTATAAATTTTATTTAAAATTCAAGGTCATTGTGTATTTGACAACCAAGCAGTGTAATTTCATTAAGTATACAACCAAGTATACAACAGTATCATATGAATTGAGACAATATATAATACCAACATACAAATTATTTTTTAAATCGAGTTGCTACAGCACTGCAAAAAAGACAAAATATAAAAAATGTCGTGCATTAAAAAGCGTGTCAAATTTAATATATTTTTAAATAAAAATAAAATTTTGGATCAATATAATAGAAAATTTTAATTTATTTAAAATTTACATGATAAATGAAATTATATTAATAATTTTAATGGTTGGATTGTAAAAATACTAACCTTACAAAAAAGTGATAAAATATGTAAAATTACAGTTTTACACTAATATAAGTAAATCATTTTAAAATTGATAAATATTGGAATATGTTAAAGCAAAAAAAAAATAAAAATAAAAGATCTAAAATCTGATAATGTTTAATTACACTCTTTTTTTTTTATAATTGAAACTATTAAAATTTATAAGTAAACAAATATCATATTATAAAATACCTTAATTGTTTTATTACATGAAATAGTAATATATTATTAAATAAATAAAAAAACTAATTTTATATCTTGAATAATAATTATTTATATTAAAAATAAAATTTTAGAATCAAAACTAAAATAAATAATAAAAATTGGATTAAATGATCAAAACTTCTAAGTAGAGTTGGGAAAACATGCTTGAGTTGGAAAATTCGTCTGTATCAATTCGAGTCCGTAATAATCTAAGTTCAAGAAAACCCAAACCTGTAACAAATCCGAATCAGAAAAATCCAAGCTTAAGAAAATGTGAGTCTGATAAAACGTGAGCCTGAGAAAGCCCAAGCTCATAACAGATCTGAGTCCGAGATCAATTTGACTCAAGCCCAAGATAAATCCAATCCTGTAACATGAAAACATGAAAAAACTCGATTTTATAACTCAACAGCCATAATAGACATTATTTGAATACTAATATAGCATGCCATCCTGAATTGCAATAGATTTTGGAAATGCAGAAACATTCCACTTACGACAGTAAAGCATCAAAGGGAATGTTCATTAAGGGCAAGCAATACATCCATATAAATATCCATAATTCGATAGAAATATTTGTATTGGTTTTAGATATTTTTGTAAGTTCAAAATGTTAATTTTTCTAGTAAAATATTAGATATTTTAGTATATATGTATAAAATTGGTAAATGGATAAAAATATTCGTAAAGTTTTAGTTATTTTGGTAAATCTAGAAAAATGTTGGTAAACTCTTAAACTCATAATGAAATGGCAAAACATGCAAAGATTGGAAACTGTCTTACCTGAGACAATGTGGATTGAAGCTAAGCAAACTGGATGGTAGATAACAGAAAACTGGATGGCAGAAATCTGGATGGCAAAACTAAAGTAAGTAAAATGATCCAATATTTGCAAGAAAAATCAGCACTTAAATCTATAACTTTACGCATAATACAAGACTAATAGCAAAATAAAACTCCAAACAGATTTAACTACTATCATTTAGTCGAGACTAAAAAAATTTACATTGATACTCTATTTGAATATATATATAGCATATTAACATAGAGGAATAATTCAAAATGAAGTCTATATAACATATTTAATTTTTTTATTATAATAACATTATCAATAAAAAATGTTATACAAAATAATATCAAGTGATTGATTGCATAACAATCAATCTCATAATTATAATTTTAAAAATTATTTAAGTTATTAAAAAATAAAAGTAACTTTTATTTTTACAATGAAAGAATTTCTAGTTAGGCTGTGGTATGCGATGTGGACATGTTGTAGCATAAGTATTTACGCAATAATACAAACAAAGTAGAAAACATTGAAATGGATAAAAGCAAATTGGTAATGCAATTCAACGCATCATCTACCTCTCTGATCTTGTGCCTCATTTGATCACTAGTGTAATAACATAAGGAAAACACTTATTTATTAAATATTTTTGGAAATCGGGGATTGATTCTCACAATGAGCAAAAATATTGGATATTTATCTGTATTATCTACAAATAATACTTTTAACATCCAAAGGTTATTACAATATGCAAAATAAATAAATAAATAAATATCGTCCAATACTTGCGGATATCCGAATCCATTTCAAAAATTGCAATCTCGAATTCTAACTCCGTCTCTGAGCAAGAAAACAAGAATCGAGGATAGGAAATATGTTCATTTATTCTGTTACCAACATGCAGGAAAGAAAGATGAAAATGTTGACAAACCCCAACATTTGCCTCAACCTTACAAAATCAATAAAGTAGAAAGCCTGATACTACAGGTTGAAGTAAATAAGAAACCCACATATTCTTTCAACCAATCAGAAACCCAAAACAATGATACACAGCTTACAGAACATAATTAAAGGAAAATCTAGCCATGTTAAATCTCGGAAAAGCGATGACAGAGGAGTGAAATTTACCGAATGGCTACGGCAACGGAGAGCGACGGGGACAACGACGCAGTAGAAGGGTTAATTGATGGCAATGCAACAAGTGGTTGGGTCGGCGTCTTCAGCGGCAAATGGGTTGGGATTTTGATTTGGGGGAAAATTTAGGGAATAGGGGAGAATTGAGGGAATTGGGGAAATTTTGTTAAGAAGAAAAATATCAACTATTGGGAGCACAGCTTGGGATAAAATGGATGAAAGCAAAACGACGCAGTTTTGGTATGAACAAAATGAGAGTTGCGGCATTTTTTAAAAAGCGCCGCTAATGCTGATCTATTGCGGCGTCTATAAGCTAGCGTCGCTAAATCCACTACCCACCTAAAACAAAGACTTTTGGGTTCAATTACAAATTTTTTTTTGCGGCGTTTTTTAAAAAGCGCTGCTAATTCCACTAAAGAGCCACCGAAAACGACATCATTTTGATTCAATTAAATTTTTTGTGGCGTTTTTTAAGAAGCGCCGCTAATGCTGGTCTATTGCGGCGTCTATAAGCAAGCACAGCTAAATCCAAAAAAATCGCCACTTAAAATGACGACGTTTGGGTTCAATTAAAAAAAATTTTCCGGCATTTTTTAAGAAGCGCCGTTAATTCCACTAAAGTGCCAACTAAAACGATAGCGTTTTGATTCAATTAAATTTTTTTGTGATGTTTTTAAAAAGCGCCACTAATGCTTATCTATTGCGGCGTTTATAAGCTAGCGCCGCTAATTCCACTAAATCGCCATTTAAAACGACGGCGCTTTGGTTCAATTAAAAATTTTTTTGCGACGTTTTTTGCTTAACGCCGCTAATGCCACTAAAGATGCCAATTAAAACGACGTTTTGTTTAAGTTAAAGGTTTTTAACGGCGTTTCACGATCTATTGCGGCGTTTCCCACTTAGCGCCGCTAGTGCCACTAAAGATGACACCTAAAACGACACTGTTTTATTTAAGGTAAAATGTTTTTTGCGGCGTTTTTGATTTGATAGTAATAAATTTTTATAGTTTAATTATTTCTTAAATTCCTTTGAATTAAGTTTTTTTTTGTTTCAAACAATATATTTAATTTGTAAAATTTTATAATTGTATACAAAAATAATTTTAAAAAATGAAACCAAACTTCCTTACGAAGAATTTGTATCCACGAGTTTAGTTTTTTTTTTTTGTAGCTGATAGAATTTATCTAAATTGATTTTGATAAAATTTAACTTCTCAAAATTTATCCCTAAACCTTACACCATAAAGCCTAAACCCTAGTCCCTAACCCCAACATATAAAACTTTAAATCCTAAACTCTAAACCCTTAAAATCTAAATCCTTAACTCTAAACCCTATATATATATATACTGCAAGGTACAAAAGTAATTAAAAAAAATGTTATTGTTTACTTAAAACCTAAAATAACTTGATTTTTTATCATCTTTATCAAAATCCCTAACCTTTAAACTATAATACCCTAACCCCTAAAACCCTAAACACTAAGACCCTCACTATAAAACACTAAACCATAACCACAAACCCTAAACCCAAAATACTAAACATTAAACCATAAACCATAAAACCCTAAACTATAGACTTTAAACCTTAAATTTTAAACCCTAAACACTAAAATAAAATGATTTTTTTTGCGGCGTTAACACCGCTAATGCTTGACCTTTTGCGACGTTTTTATCATAAACGCCGCTAATGCTTGACCTTTTGCGACGTTTTTATCATAAACGCTGCTAATGCTTGATCTTTTGCAGCGTTTTATCATAAACGCTGCTACTGCAAACGCCGTTAATGCTTCACCTTTTGCGGTGTTTTCTTATTAAAGCCACTAATGTATAACTTTTGCGGCGTTTTTGTTCCAAACGCCACAAAAAAATCCCGCTAAAAACCTATTTTGCTGTAATGTATCATTGCATATATTTCAATTCCTAGTATATTGTAAAAAAAAATAAATTGCGTCCATTCTTTATTTTAGTGGAGATTTTCACTAGATTTATTTATGGATCAGATTACTCACTCAAATTCAAAAAGGTCAACTTGAAATTTAAAAGGGTTTAAGTAAAAATATTAAGCTTGAAAAATAGACTTGGGTAAAAAAATTAGACCCATTTAAAATATGTTCCTAGCTCGGGCTTGAACATTCAAGGAGCCCAGCCCGACACTTTTTTAAGTTAGTAATGTTTTATATCACGTTTTTTTGTATATTATGTAATTTATAACACAAAAATTAAATCTATAGTAGTATTATACCACTACAATAATGTAAATATTAAAAATTGTTAAAATGTCTATATATAAAATTTTAATAATAAAAATATATAAAATTAAAATATTAAATTAAAAATAATGTATTTTAAAATTTTAAATTTTTTAAAAATGATATGAACAGATTTAGACAATTTTAAGCTTTTATTTCAAACTGAATCAAATTTGAAAGTATAAAATATGTTAATATTATACATAAATTTAATCTAAAACCCGACTCATCAAAACATTTAATTACAATAATGTCGGTGAGTTTTAGTGTTATATTATTGAGAAACTCGACACATAAGTGGTGTTCATTTTTATGGGAGATTGAGTCTTGTTTGAAGTAAAATTTCATTTGGTTTGTACTTTCACAAATTTAGATGCGGTTTCACTACAAAACAGAGAAAACAGAATGATTAGGTTATTATGTATGGCATTCCAGTTAAGCAGACCCAACGTTAAAAAATGGAGTATTTAATATTAAAGTCCAGCTCACCTCATTCACCTAATCTCACCATACCACCTGCCATGATCATTATTTTTTTAGATTGTAATTACTGTTTTTTTATGGAATAAAATTACTTTTAAAACTGTATAATATTGGTTACATTTATTACTGGTAAAAAAAATTACCTTTGTGTTTTTTTTAATTATATTTAAAAGATTACAATAAATAAATAAAGTGTGCGATAAAATATAAATTTGCATTTTATAATAGTTCTTATATAATTAACGACGGGACCTGGATTTTGAAATTTAAAAATTAAATGGACTAAATTTTTAGAAGTAAAAGTATAGAAGTTGAATTCTAAATTTTGAAAGAATACAAGACTTATGATATATTTTAGTCTTTAAATTATGATATTAGGTAGAAAATACTAATATTTCATATAAATTTAAAATAATTTTGTATAAATAGAGGATAACTAATTTTTTATATAAAATAGAAAATAAGTATTCGATATACTTTAATTTACCACTTATCTTTAATTTATATTTTTAAAACATTATCACTTTTTTTTTATATAAAATAGAAATAGAGGATAAATATTTTTATATATATACGTAGAGGATAACTATCTTTAATTTCACATATAAGATATAAAATTTATCACTTATCTTTAATTTATATTTTAAAAAATAATTTAAAACAGATTTTTAATCTTATTTATTAAATTTAAAAAGTCTACAATTATCATGTTTGTTATCTATTGGAATCAAACAATTGGTTGGTTGAATCCGTAGATTTAGGAACTGGATGAGTTGAATAATTTTTGAGTAAAAATTTTAATTTTAGTTGAATTAAGATAAAAAATCGACTGAATCAATTGTTAAAATAAATTATTTAATTAGATGGTGGAATAAATAATAATAATAATAATATGAGGTTGATTTTTAAAACCATGAAGATTAGGAAATCAAATGAAAGGGATGAAATGGACAACGGGTGACACATTGCGGGTGATGAGGGTGAGTAGCATAGGAATTGTACAGCTGAGGGCAAAACGTACTGGGAAGAGAAAGTAGGGCCACGTGGGATGGAGTGGTCTTGTGTTTACCCAATTCAAGCCATGTTTTTCATCTTAAAAAGCTCTTACTTGGTTCTCTCACTAATTTTCTAAGAACGAGAATGTTGTATAGAAATTAACATAAAAATTTTAAATAGTAGTATAAACACCATACGATTTTCGATGTAGCCAATAGTTAATATAGATTACCGAAGTGGGGGAATCGTGGTCCGTGTAAACTCTGCCGCCCAGCATCTCTCTCTTTCTCTCTCTCTGGTTATTGTCAATTTCTTCTGACACCCAGGTCCCACCCCCACCATCTCGATCTGCTCAAACACACTATTCACTCTCACATTACACACCTAATCTTCCCCACTCATTTTCTCTTTTATACACTCCTCAGAACCCTACCGTTGAACTCCCACTACTCCCTCTTCCTCTTCTTCACTTCATTTCTGCTCTGCTTCTCAGTGGGAAAAAAAAAGAAGTCATAGAGCAGAGCAATGGTGCCCATTTTCGCTTCTTTCTCTCTTTTACTCATTTTTGCTCTCTTCATTGTTGCAGGTAACCAACATTTTGGTCTTTTTTTTTTAAATGATTGTATTTTTTGTTTCTCTTGGGTGATGCATTTGTTTTTCTCATTTTGCAGACTGTGGTTCTATTGGAGTAAACTACGGAAGAATCGCCAACAACCTTCCTTCAGCTACCAAAGTAGTGGAACTACTTAAATCCCAAGGTTTAAACCGTGTCAAAGTCTACGACACTGACCCGGCTGTTCTCCATGCATTATCTGGATCCGGAATCAAGGTCACCGTCGACCTCCCAAACGAGCAACTCTTCGCCGCTGCTAAAAGCACTTCCTTTGCTAACTCTTGGGTCCAGCGAAACGTAGCCGCTTACTACCCTCACACTGAAATAGAAGCCATTGCCGTCGGTAACGAAGTCTTCGTGGACCCCCACAATACGACTAAGTTCCTCGTACCCGCCATGAAGAATATACACCAAGCTTTGGTTAAGTCCAACCTTCACTCGGATATTAAAATCTCTTCCCCCATTGCCCTTTCCGCTCTCCAAAACTCTTACCCGTCTTCTGCCGGATCTTTCCGACCCGAACTCATTGAACTCGTTTTTAAACCCATGTTGAATTTCCTCCGCCAAACCGGGTCTTTCCTTATGGTCAATGCTTATCCTTTCTTTGCTTATGAGTCAAACACGGACGTCATCTCCTTGGACTACGCTTTGTTTAGAGAGAACCCGGGTGTGGTGGATGCGGGTAACGGGTTGAGGTATTTTAGTCTTTTCGATGCTCAAATCGATGCCGTTTTCGCGGCAATGTCTGCTTTGAAATATGATGATATCCGATTGGTTGTGACGGAAACGGGTTGGCCCTCAAAGGGGGATGAGAATGAGATCGGTGCTAGTGTCGAAAACGCCGCCGCTTATAACGGGAATCTTGTCCGTCGGATCTTGACCGGCGGTGGGACCCCTTTGAGACCCAAAGCAGATCTCACCGTTTATCTGTTTGCCCTTTTTAATGAAAACAACAAATTCGGGCCTACATCCGAACGAAATTACGGCCTCTTTTACCCGACCGAGGAAAAAGTTTACGATATCCCTTTCACTGTAGAAGGGTTGAAGAATTACCATGACAGGCGGTCGCCGGTGGCCGGGAATCAACCCGTCAACGGACGAAAAGGGGGTGTGTCGAAGAGTACGACGGGGAACACGTGGTGCGTTGCGAACGGTGAAGCTGGAAAAGAGAAGCTGCAGGCAGCTCTAGATTTCGCCTGCGGTGAAGGAGGTGCAGATTGCCATCCGATCCAACCAGGTGCCACGTGTTACGATCCCAACACCCTGGAAGCCCACGCTTCGTTCGCTTTCAACAGTTATTATCAAAAGAACGGACGCCACATGGGGACGTGTTATTTTGGCGGGGCGGCCTACGTCGTCACCCAACCCCCTAGTGCGTATTCTATCCTTCTCTCCCTCTTTAATTCGGCGCATATTAAATTATTTTCTGCATATAAACTGTTTTTTAACAAGGTCCACGTTAGCGAGATGTAAAGTGGAGTTACTAACGTGCACAGTGGGTGGTCCACAGTGCACGCCAGGTTAAGAAAAAGAAAAACCCACGTGATTAGGGGTGAAAGTAAAATTGGAATCTTTCAAAAGTTGACGTGGTGTGGGGCCGCAGTGCAGTGGGAAATGATAAAAACATTAATGGTAATAATGCTGGGCCTATGGATTCCATTTTAATGCAAATATTTGGTCTAATTTTGCAGAGTATGGTGATTGCGAATTTCCGACGGGATACTGAAAGAGAGAAGGAAGAAAGGAGTGGCAGAATGAAAGCATGAATTTTTAGGGTGTATTTTAGTTGGATTTGTTAGCAAGTGACTACCTTTGTGTATAAATCAGTGGATTCTAAATATGTTATTCTATTCCTACTTTACTTTCCAATCTAATCATCAATTCGTTACTACTACTCTACTCTACTCTAACAATGGTTTTTTTTAGGTGTTATTTTTTTAGTGTTTAAAATTAATAAGATTGAATTGAATCTTTCAAATGCTAATTCAAAATAGGTGTAATAACTTACTTATCCTTCTTTTTAATGCTTCAATTTGTATTTTTTTCTATTTCTATCAAATAACTTAATTAGATGAAAAAATATTAATTTTGTGTTCACATCGATACAACATCAGTAATTAAATAAATTTAATATATTTTAAAAAAATTATAATTTTTTTTTATTTTTACTAATTTTTAAATAATTTTAATGGCTTTCCATTTTTCTTTGGATTTTCTTTCTGAATTTTTTGAAAAATTTAATAACCTGTTGACTGTTGACGTGGTATTTACATAGCAATTCACGAACATGTCTACATTAGTTAAGTTAAAAAGCTTGTTAATTTTTTTATTTATTTTAGGGTGATTTGATAAAATTTTTTATTTATTTTAGGGTGATTTGATAAAAAATGTACAATTTTAAAGATTAAAAAAGTGAAAATTAAATGAAGAATTAAAATGATTTTTTTATAAAGTTAAAAGAGTTTAAGTTATCATACATTACAAATAAAATTTTTTGTGAACTTCATGTGCTCTAATAAAAATATGAGGATACTCAAAATCGAGTACATCATCATCAAAATAAATTATAAGTTTTTAATTTTAACTTTTGGCTAGAGTTTAAAATTTCGATTTGCTAATTGAGTCTTAACTCGATTGATATGAACATTATTATTTATGCAGTAGGGTGGGAGTTCGAGTGCATTATTCTCCTATTTATGGGTTGAGAAAGAACTATAAATAATTTTAAATATTGTGTCAAATAGAACATATATGATTAAAATCTATAATGAAACTATATCAATATTATTTTTTAAAAAAAAATTTAGAATAAGTACTAAAAGCAATTTTAAATAAAATGGTGAACGTATTTTATTGCATTCGAATTTATATTATTGATAATAATATTAATATTAATTGATTTAACACAGTCGGCAAGAATTAAAAGTGATTTAAAACCACATTTGTTTATCAAATTGGCTTATATGGGAAGGAAGCACACAACATAACTAAATTCATTCCTTGTTTTGCTCAAATAACCAATGTAATGGGGGGCATCTTACCCTCGAATTTGCTTCAAAACATGGCAGTGTGTTTATGTAATGAGGGGATTTTCTACTAACCCTAAAACCTATTTTAGGTGGGAATCTTTCAAACCCGATATAGAAAATATATAAATATATATATATATATATATATATATTATATATATGCACTTTTTTACCTCAATAATATAAAAGAAATTTAAATGGTATTTGTTGATACAAATAATCAACAGAAATAAAGATAGAGGTCCCAAAATGAGAGAAAATGATATCTTAAGAGTCAAGAGTTGTAATATGAACAAATAATAAATTAAATGGTATTTATTGAATAAATTTTGTTGTCCAATAGTGTGGGACAGGAGTCAAGAATTGTAATGCAGAATATTGTGAACTGTATTTTTCGTAAGAAAAAAGTTGTAGACTAGCAGACTCAGAGAAGATTATTTAATATCAATTTTGAACTTAAATCTGTGAGCTGTGTGAGGCTGCAATCTTAAATCAACTAACTCAAATAATTGAAGGTTATGATTTTAACTCAGCTAACCTTTATAATATGAGCTAGGAACAGAAGTTCGCGAGATGTTTTGGAGGTCGCGATATTAAACTGGCGAGCCTTTAGAATATCAGTTGGGAAGTAGGGTTCGCTAACTATTTTGGAGGTTGCGGTTCATCACTGCGAGAGCTTTGCTCACGTTAATTGTGTTAGAGGCTGCGACTCTTCACCTGCGAGACTTAATATGATAGCTGAGAGCTTTGCTCTTGCTAATAGTGTTGGAGGTTGCGGCTCTTCACCTATGAGCCTTAATATGACAGCTGGGAGCTTTGTTCTCACTAACTGTGTTGGAGGCTACGACTGTTCACCTGTGAGACTTAATATGACAACTGGGAACTTTGCTCTCGCTAATTGTGTTGGAGGCTGCGGCTCTTCACTTACGATCCTTAATATGACATCTGGAAGCTTTACTTACGCTAATTGTGTTGGAGGCTGCGACTCTTCACCTGTGAGCCTTAATATGACAGTTGGGAGCTTGTAACGCTTGCTAATTGTGTTGGAGGCTGTGTCTCTTTACTTGCAAGCCTTAATATGAAAGTTGAGAGCTTTGCTCTCGCTACCTGTGTTGGAGGTTGTGGTTCTTCATCTGTGAGCTTTAATATGATAGTTGGGAGCTTGTAACTCTCACTAACTGTGTTGGAGGCTGCGGTTCTTCACCTGCGAGCCTTAATATGATAGCTGGGAGCTTTGCTCTCGATAACTACGTTGGAAGCTGGGGTTTTTATCCTGCTAGCCTTTGTAATATCACCTGGAAGAATAATAAATTATACATGTGAAGAGAGAATTAGTACCTTGCAAAAATGAGGCAATCATATTGAATACAAGACAATTGCATAGTGATCATCTCTCATATAATGAAACTTAAATCACACTTACAAATGTCTACTATTTTCTGAGTTCTAACATCTTTTAGAATGCTTTGTCTAATGTTTTGAACTATATATTTCCTAGCTGAAAAAACATACGAGGAGATGTTTTTTTTTTTGTTGCATATTTTTCGTCTTTCAATCTCAAACATTTCATCACAATCAATACTCAAAACAAATTCCATAAACAAGGTTCTTACTTCTTAGCTATAAGTAACAAGGCTAACATTGAAAACATCTATATTTAAGGAAATATGTCATAAACAACAAATTCAATTGCAGATATGTCAGGTAGTCCATTTAAACCAAACTTAACAATTTGAACAAATTAAAAAAATTCGGATGAAAAATGTCAGGAATAGAAGGCTAAAGAACTTCTAGAGGTCCAATTTTAAATTTCCTCTTTAGATGAGTTATTCTCCCCCCCCCTTTTTTTTATATGAAATCAGAAAATATAAACTTAACCTAACAGCATAATCCTACCATACATTGCTAAAATATCATGTAATTTAACAAGATACATTATTAAATATGATGCAAGAACCACTAGCATTAATAAAGTTGCATATCTAGAATTTTAATATATATTAAGTGTATGTATACAAAAATGAATATTAATATGTCATTGTAAGCATTAAAAAGGAACTATATTGAATCACCAACCATGCATTCCACTAATCTCCATATTGGTTTTCTATGGTAAAGAACAAGTACAACTATATTGGCTCCATAAAAGAGACAGATCCACTAAAATATCTAAGGTGAAAATTATCATTGGCAGATTTAAAGATAGAGCAGAACTGATATTATTTATAGATAAAATTTAAATGAGATGAAAGATAAAAGGCAAAATGAATAAATGAGCAGCTGATGAATAGATTAAGGTAGCAAACTAGCTCATACAATCAAATCTCAAATCTTAAAAAATTTAAAGTGAGCCCTTTAAATTTGTTGCAAAACACACATGCATATTTGAGTTTAGATTTGACAAAGGTTGTAATCATCCTTAAACATGACAACCTTTTGAAGCAAGATCTTAGAGGACTCTGCTAAAATCCCGAAGTTTTAATCCTTTTGACAGTTTAGAGTTCAGACATAATCGAGTTTAAAAGTAGAACATGAAAGAGTTCAGACAAAATAGATACATGAAATATTAGAACATGATTTCAGAAAAACTAAAATAGATGTTATATTCGACAAGAAGTAGGAATCTTACCTTTGAAAACGTGATGAAACGACTTAAGTCACAACCCAAGACTGATCAAATCTCTCCTCACTAACTTGTTCAATCGGAGATGATGAACAGAAATGAAGAAAATCAGCAAAAGATAGTCACTCCATGTTGGAAAAACAAGTTTGGAAAACGTAGCGGAAAATAAATTTAGAGAAAAACCAGAGTTTTAAAATTTTTCTAAAACAAGATCTTTGTTGTGATATCTAAAGTAATAAACACTTATAAAAATTGTACATTTTCTAGTTGTCTAGGATGAGCGCTTCGACCGAGTAGTCTTCTCCACTATCCTCAAGCTCACTTTTTCTGACTATGAGCTCGTTTCAAATTAGAAAATTTTTCACAAAAATTACCAGTGGGAAAATTTTGCAATTTCTCTAAACTTTTGGATCAAGTTGTAAATCAAAAAAATATCTCTAGAATTTTCTGGACTAAACTCTCCCTATATAAAGAGAGTCTTGGGTCATTATTTACACACACTTGAATATATAATTAATATAATATTTATCTTGATAAATACTAGATTAAATTTAATATTAATTCTTATTAAAATAATAGAATTTTTATTTATAAGATAAATATTAAATTAAATTTAATATAAAGATAATCACTTTAATATTAAATTAATAAAATACTATTAAGATAAGTATTAAATTAAATTTAATATTAAACTATTATTATTTTTGGAATAATTAATCTAAAATCAAATTCTTTGGTAGAGTCCCAATAGGAGTGTAACTCTTCCACTACTCTACCACCGATAACCAATCGTTGTCGGCCACTGGGATGTTGCCGTTGTAGCACAGGCACTGCCGTTTCTGGTTATGTAGGTGCGACACCCTTACGACACTCCGAGGCAATTCGATCCGGTTCAATGACGACTTGACCAGCCCGATTTAGACACCAATTGGACTGTCGTCCTGGTTTCACATACCGAAGCCAATTTGATTAGTTTTTAGGTCATGGTCTCGATTTTGGGCTCCCGAACCCAATTTACAATCTCAGACCCAATTTTCAAGTTCAATTACCTATTGGACCAATTGTCTGACTTGAAAATTAATTTTCAAAAATATCATATTAATTTTAATTAATTTGATTAATTTAATTTTACTTGATCAAAATTAATTTTTTCAAAAATCACTTAAATTTTCCAAATTAATTTTACTTCAAAACATGGAAGTGTGTTTATGTAATGGGGGATTTTCTACTAACCCTAGACCCTATTTTAGGTGGGAATCTTTCAAACCCAATGTAGAAAATATATAAATATAATATATATGCGCCTTTTTACCTCAATAGTATGAAAAAAAACTAAATGATATTTGTTGATACAAATAATCAACAGAAGTAAAAATGGAGGTCCCAAAATGAGAAAAAAATTATATTCTCTTACTTTGGGGTTTAGGGTTTCTTTTTATTATGTCAGGTCGGATCCCATGTAGGGTCATTTTTATTTTATTATAATTATATAACAATTTGTCCCCCTATCTTGTCGAAAAAAGAGTTATAAAGTGACTCTTCTGATACAAGCTTACACTGATAGCATGTTTAATTTAGGGTTTACTATATAAGTTTTAACTTGAAACTTTATTGAACAAATTTTGTTGTTCGATAGTGTGGGACAAGAGTCAAGAATTGTAATGCAGAATACTGTGAACTGTATTTTCTATAAGAAAAAAATTTGTAGACTGGTGGACTCAAAGAAGATTATTTGATATTAGTTTTGATCTTAAATCATCTAGCTGTGTAAGGCTGCAATCTTAAATCAACTAACTCAAATAATTGAAGGTTGCGATTTTAACTCAACTAACCTTTATAATATGAGCGGGGAACATAAGTCAGCGAGCTGTTTTAAAGGTTGTTATATTGAACCGACGAGCCTTTAGAATATCAGCTGAAAAGTAGGTCCGCTAACTATTTTGGAGATTGCGGTTCTTCACCTGCAGAAGCTTTGCTCACGCTAACTGTGTTGGAGGTTGCGACTCTTCACCTACGACCCTTAATATGACAGTTGAGAGCTTTGCTCTCACTAACTGTGTTGGAGGTTGCGGCTCTTCACATGCAAGCCTTAATATGACAGTTGGGAGTTTTCTCTCGCTAACTGTGTTGGAGGCTGCAGCTCTTCACCTACGAGCCTTAATATAACATTTGGGAGCTTTGCTCTCGTTAACTGTGTTGGAGGCTGCGACTCTTCACCTGCGAGCCTTAATATGACAGTTGGGAGTTGGTAACTCTCGCTAACTATGTTGGAGGCTGCAGCTCTTCACCTGCGAGCCTTAATATGATAGCTAGGAGCTTGTAGCTCTTGCTAATTGCATTGGAGGCTGCGGCTATTCACTTACAAGCCTTACTATGACAATTAGGAGCTTGTAACTCTCGCTAACTGTGTTGGAGGCTGTGGTTTTTATCTTGCGAGCTTTTGTAATATCACTTGCAAGAATAACAAGTTATGCTTGTAAAGAGAGAATTACTACCGTGCAAAATTGAGGTAATCATATTGAATACAAGACAATTGCACAGTGATCATCTCTCATAGAATGAAGCTTAAATCACACTTAAAGATGTATGTTATTTTCTGAGTTCTGACATATTTTAGAATGTTTTGAACTCTAAATTTCCTAGCTAAAAAAACATATGAGGAGTTGCTTTTTTTTGTGTGTGCATATTTTCTGTCTTCCAATCTCAAGTATTTTATCTCAATCAATACTCAAAACAAATTCCGTAAACAAGGTTTTTACTTCTTCGTTATAAGTAATAAGGCTAACATTGAAAACATCTGTAAGAGCCCAAATTTGCCCGGGCCCATTAAATAATAAAACCAAAAAAACTGAAATAAAAAAAAGAGAGTCCAATAACAGTCCAAATACACAACCCAAACAGTACAGGCCCTAAACCACTAAACCCAAACCAATGGTGACGGCCCAATGACGAATGGCCCAAAACCAGTGGCTAAACAGAAACCCTAGGGTTCCCCTTTCCAGCGCTGCCATCGCGTCCCTCACACGTGCACCTCGCATCATTTCAGCAACCCACGCGCGCCACTGTCAGCTACCACTATCGCTCGTGCCTCGATCAATGCCCGCACACCTCGTCTATACCCTGCAAAGAGGTCGACAAGCAGAGAAACAAAGGCAACGGAGCAAAGAAGCATGGAACAAATAGTAGAATACTAAAAAGGTTGTATCTTTTGGCTATAAAGCCATTCAAAACCAATGTAAAATGGCCGATTTTCTTTTGAATATACACACAATCTTCAAGAAAAATACACAGGGAAATAAAATCAGAAACAGAATCACAAAGGTTTTTCGCCGATTTCCTCTTCTTCTTTTTAATCTATTGCGAAAACATTTCTTTTTCTATTTCAATATTCGAATATAAAAAAAGGGGGATAAGGGACTTGCGATCGGAGTTGCGCCGTCGATCTTTGTCTTCTCCGTCGCGATCGGAGTTCAAAAGAAGATCACGGTTCGGATCTTACCTTTGTTCTCTCCGTGGCAATCGGGGCTGGACTGTGGTGGATCGAGTCGGGTCTTACGAAGCATTTCTTGCCCGTCCAAGCGACGATTCGGTGGTTAGGGGAAGGGTTAGATTGCGGCTGAGAGAAAAGATTAAAGGGTTAGGGTTTAGGTTGAATGAGGGAGCTGTGATGTTCTAGTTTTGTTTTAGGGGAAGGTTAATAGCCATCAAGGGAATGGTGCCGTTTAGGAGGGTGTAGACCCGCGTGTTGACCTGCTTGGCGACCCGGACCCGCACCGTTCTTCATTAAAAGGAATATTTACGCGTTTAGTCCCTCTGTTCTTTGGTTCTGTCGCAATGTAGTCCTACCCAAACGCAACGTTTTAGTTAACTGAAATATTTACTGGTTTGGTCCTTATTAATTTATGCGCATTGTATTTCAACCCTTTTAGATTTCATTTTTGATTTATTGCCTTTTGGCCCTCTAATTTCGCTCTGATTTTCAATATAATCCTAAATCATTCAGTTAATTATTCGTTTATTGATCTCTTTAGTTATTCTTTTAATTAACATTTAATATAAAATATTTTAAATTGTTTTAACTATTATTTATTTTATTTACATGATATTTTCATTAATTCTACATGTATACTTTTTATATATACATATTATTTATATTAAGTTATTTTATGTATATATCTTATATTATTTTACATATATTTGTTGTATAACTTAATTTACTTCATGCACCCTATATTTATGAATATTCGTGTAATATCCTAGATTTAGGGGTTATGCGTTTAGTGCATAATTCATGAGTTAGTAGGCTCAGTGTATGTTTGAGTGTGTTTTAAGGGTTTTTGAGAACTTTAGGTGAAGGGAAAATGCATGGGAAAATTATTGGTTTTCAAGTTTAAAATGGGAGCTTGGCTAGGTAGGCCTTAAAGGAATAAGTAGTGGAGTTTACGACATAAGGAATACCTTGGTAAAGTGGCTTGGAGGTGCCACTTAGGGCCTTGGTGAATGACGCCTCAAGCAAGAGGAAGGGCTCAGGTTCGAGTCATGTTGGTAGCGTGGCGTGTGTTTTTAGTTTTTGCAGTTTGGCGTCAGAAGGGAGGGGGAGTGTTGGACGGCATAGGGGCTTTGAAGAGATGAAGATAAGCTTTGGTTATCTTTTTTAAATTCGGCTATAAGGTAGGGGATAATTATTGTTTTATTTTATTTATTTTGAATGGGTGTTAAAGAGATAAAATAGGAGTTTTTCAAGGGATTTGATATGGGAAGAGCTTATGGCCGAATATAAGACTTTTGGAGTAGCATTTTCAGCTTTGAAGAGTGTTAAGATGTGTGTGCCGAATTTTAGTTGTAGGCATTCATCTTTTCTTTCTCCTTTAGTGCCTTGCCGAATTTCCTCTCTCCCTATTCTCTTTTCTTTCAAACCCAATTCATCACATTTTCTTGAATGGACGAATGACCCTTTGTCATTAAAAACCTTAGCCGAATTTGGTAGCCTTCTATGTCTCCTTTTTCTTAAGATCATTTAAGCCGAAATCTCTCTTAGACCTTGCCATTGCCAAATTCTATTAAGACTCACACTCCCTCCATCTTTTTAACATAGGCTGAAACCTCTCCACCATTAGTCATCATTGTCGAATATTCTAACTCCATTTAGGAGTCCTTGCCGAATCTTTCAGCCTCTCATTCTCCCTCCTATTTCGCAGATCTTGGAAGCCAAAGCCGAATCCCTATTGAAGGTACTGTCGATTACTTGCTTGTGATCTCTCTCCCTCTTCAAACGTGTAGTGGTAAGTGTATTCTCCCTTAGCAATCGATTTTGAGTTCTTCTTCATAAGTATGCCGGAATCTATAGTTGGGCCTTGGACTAAGGTTGGCCGAATGTCCATTGAGGCCATAGTGATGTGTGCTTTTTGTTTGTAGCCGACATTAAGGAGCTTTAAAGGATTCGTTCGGGATCGAGTACTCAAGGTAAGCAGTGTAAGTATTCGGCCAAGGGCCATTTTCTTGGATTATTGTTATATAGCCGATTCTAAGAAAGGATTAGCAGGGATATCGACAGCGTCAGGAACAAGCAAAGGTTTTGGGATTTAGTTAGCAAGGTAGGGAAGTGTGATTTTCGGCCTAAGGCCATATTTTGGTATAAGTGTTGACCGATTGTGTACTATGGTTCTTAGGAGCAAATTGACAGGAGTAAGCCAGCCTTCGGGATTCAAGATCATTTCGGTAAGGATATTTAGTAAGTGTAGATTCGATTCGATATATTTAGATTAAGGTATTAGTGATTAACCGTTTGTTCTGATTAAGTGACTTTCGATGGAGGCGAATACCAGTCAAGGAGGTAAAGGGGTAGTTTCTATCCCTAAGTTTAAGAGAAGAGCAGTCTCTGCAGTGCGGGATTGGCCACCGGGGTGTGGGCCAGCGTCAGAGCAGGAAAGTAGGCAGATAGCGGTAGTTTCGCTTAGTGACAGCATCAGTATTGAGAGCGTAGTTCTTCAGGTTATAAGGTGTGTGATTAACCCACCGTTTTCTGGGTATATGCTGTATCTGTATGTGTGTTATGAATATGTGCTAATAATTGCAGTGATCATTAAGATATGGATACCCTTAAGAGGTATGTCGACAATCAGGTAAGTACCAAATCTGATGAAATGTGGATGTTGATGTGTATATGTGATGGTATGTTTGATGAACATGCTCATGCATTATTGTTATCATGGCATTATTATATGTTGCATGTGCATGGGATGGGAAATGAATATGAAAGAAGGACAGGGTGTACTTCGAGTACGTGGTTGATATAGGCTATGTGCCATATCGTGGTTAATGATGGCTTTGTGCTCATCGTGGTCTTGATGATAGCTACGGGCTACATCGTGGATTGACGTTGACTGAGGTCGCGTTGTGGATTATTTGCGATTTAGTTCGCGTGGACGGCATTAGTTGCCAAAATTGGTGTGTAGCGGTTGGAGGGTGATTTAGTAATCCCTTGGTGTGTGGTGGTTGGATACGGGGGTGTGTAGAGGATGGACCCTAGGCTGGGTTGGGTGCATTTTGCATAAATCTGTATGATATGAGAATTAAAGTGGAAATGGGCCAAGCCCAATATGTGATGTGGATAATGTGGAAATGGGCCAAGCCCAATATGTGATGTGGATTAATGTGAAAATGGGCCAAGCCCAATATGTGGACTCTATATGCGAATGAACTGCATTATTATATGTCATATGATGTGGATATGGGTCAAGCCCAATAAGTGAAATCATGTGAATTATTTGTCTGGATCATCTGATATGAGGATTAATGTGATAATGGGCCAAGCCCAATATATGGAATTATGTGAATAACTTGCTTTATTATATGATATATGGTTTGGTTGTGGGCTAAGCCATGTGGGTGGAATTCAGTGGACTAATTACACACTGAGTCTGTATGACTCACCCAAATTTTACCAACATTGCAGATGATGCATAAAGCTTGGACCGGGTTGGAGTGGATACGAGGTGGCCCATGCAGAAGAAGTTTTACATGTTTTAAGTATTTTATATTTCCAGTATTTATGAATTATTATTGATTGTAATAAAGGCCCCCTAAAAGTATTTAAGGATTTTTATTATGTTTTAAGTTGGATTGTCGATTATATTCATATTTGAAAATGTTTTATTTTAGCAACTTTCTTTTTAAACTATATGATAAAGTTTTTAACCAAAGAAATTGTGACAATGTAACCTATTTCGGAATTTTAAATACCCAATGTTTTCTTAAAGGCAATATAATTTTTATGTTTTACTTTAAGTCAAAATATTTTTCAAACGTTTTCCGCAGTGGCAGTCTGAATTCGGCCGTGGCTCGTGGGCCGGGTTTGGGGTGTTACAATTCGCATATATTTAGTTGAATGTATAAATTTTTGTAAAATGTATATCTAATAAATTTTTTTATAAACAATTTTTTCATTTCAAGGAGTAAAATTCATATCCGATTTATCTTAGTTGCTTTAAGTTTATTTGATTTGCCTTTAAAAGTTTTTATTTGACATTGCTAAATTTTATAAGAGTATTGTATAGTTTGTTGATCAATATTTTTAATTTGTGTATTTTATGATTAATGTTTACGCTTCTTATCCTTGTATTGTATTTCAAACTTCAACATATTCAAACCTTCTTCCAAATATTTTATTACGTTAAAAATGAATATTGAGCAAATTTTAAGATTTCATATTAAAAAACAAGGCAATATTTGTGTGTTTAGAAGTACGGAAAATTACATCCTAACGTGCTAGGTGTCGATTTTTCATTTGACTAAATACTCAAGTACCCTTTTTCTTTTACATGTTTTGAAAATCAAAGATGATATCGGTGTCAGAGCATAAATCTGTTATATCCTAATGTGCTGGGTATAATACTTTTATTCCTTTGAAGCGAGTTAATCTTGAGATCCAATTCCAATTTCATTAACCTCTTTTTCCTCAAAAGTTTTTGACCCTAAATGTTCTCAAGTTTTCAACGCCAGGACAATATTAATCAATTTGGTACCAACTTTGGGCGTTGCAAGGGTGCTAACCCTTCCTTGCACTTAACCGACTCCCGAACCCGTTTTTTTTTTTAATTTTCGCAGACCAAAATATTTTTATAGGTGACCCAATCACACCGAAACAAAAAAGACTGGTGGCGACTCCCGTTTTATTTTCGTCTTCAAAAATAAAGTCGATTCCCGTTTTAAAATAAAAATGGTTTCGGCAACATCTATATTTAAAGAAATATGTCATAAACAACAAATTCAATTGCAGATATGTCAGGTAGTCCATTTAAACCGAACTTAACAATTTGAACAAATTAAAAAAATTTGAATGAAAAATGTCAAGAATAGAAGGCTAAAGAACTTCTAGAGGTCCAATTTTAAATTTCCTCTTTAGATGAGTTATTCTTTCCCCCTTTTTTTTTATATGAAATCAAAAAATATAAACTTAACCTAACAGCATAATCCTACCATACATTGCTAAAATATCATGTAATTTAGCAAGATACATTATTAAATATGATGCAAGAACCACTAGCATTAATAAAGTTGCATCTCTAGAATTTTAATATATATTAAGTGTATGTATACACAAATAAATATTAATATGTCATTGTAAACATTAAAAAGGAACTATATTGAATCACCAACCATGCTTTCCATTAATCTCCATATTGGTTTTCAATACTAAAGAACAAGACAACTGTATTGGCTCTATAAAAGGGACAGATCCACTAAAATATCTAAGGTGGAAATTCTCATTTACAGATATAAACACAGAGTAGAACTGGTATTATTCATAGAAAATATTTAAATGAGATGAAAGACAAAAGGAAAATGAATAAATGAGCAACTGATGAACATATTAAGGTAGCAAACTAGCTCATATAATCAATTCTTAATTCTTAAAAAAAATAAAGTGAGCCCTTTAAATTTGTTGCAAAACACACATACATATTTGAGTTTAGATTTGACAAAAGTTGTAATCATCCTTAAATAGGACAACCTTTTGAAGCAAGATCTTAGAGGACTCTACTAAAATCTTGAAGTTTTAATCCTTTTGACAATTTAGAGTTCAGACATAATCGAGTTTGAAAGTAGAACAAGAAAGAGTTCAGACAAAATATATACATGAAATATTAGAACATGATATCAGAAAAACTAAAATAGATGTTATATTCGACAAGAACTAGGAATCTTACCTTTGAAAACGTGATGAAACGACTTAAGTCACAACCTAAGACTGATCAAATCTCTCCTTACTAACTTGTTCGATCGGAGATGATGGCCAGAAATGAAGAAAACCAGCAAAAGATAACCACTCCAAACCAAAGGGCTCAATGTAGCTACCTTTCACTCACCTAAATTTAACCAATTACTTTCACCTGGAGTGGAAGACCTCCATATTATCCCTTTTTCAGCCCCATCTTGGTTGCTTTTTTTATGGCTCAAAGAAGAGCTTTGTAAGGATCTCTCCAATGATTCTGTGATTGTTGCCATGCTTGGTGCTCTCATTGATAACCTAATTTAATGAAAAGATTATCAATTCAAACCTTTGAGTAAAATTAAGAAAATGCTTGGAGAAGCACTATACTGTTACAACAGCAGAGAAACAAAACTATGTACTTAGGCCAAGGCATATTCTTTTAAGTTATAATGTATAGATATCATTTTTCTTGCAAGAAATTTGGGCAACCTAAAAAGTTGAAATAGTAATAGATACCATATTGAATGACCAAATCTAACATCTTTATATTTCCAAAAGAAGTGGGGTAACCTAATGCTTTTAACTCATTAACTTTGATTAATTGAAACAACAAACTACATAACTAGCTAAGGCATATGCCTTGTCTTTGCCTTCATTTCTTTCCCTATTTTAATATGTAGATTGGATGCATTAACAACCCATTACAAGAATTTTAAGAGCAATTTTAACTCTAAAAAAAAAGCTGTCGTATAACATGGAGTTGAAAGATGCAGCCAGTGTATTAAAGAAGAAGAAGAAGAAGTTGGTAGTTACCTTCTTGTATGCAATAAATAAACTGTTAAATTCTTCAAATATGCCATCTTTGATTCCACTACTTTGAGCAAACAACTTGCTTTGGAGGGTTCACCACACGTTCTGCTACAGATACATTATGCTATAAAGTTCTGGTTTAAATCAGCAATACCTACAACCAATGCATCTCCCCATGTATTTTGGGTCTTAGGTGAAGATATGAAGGTTATGTGTTCGATCCATGCTCACCACACTATTGTTGATACAAAGTGTAACACCCCAACCCCGACCTAGACGTTATGGCCGAATCTGGCGATGTTACATGGAATGGGATTTGAAATCGGAGTTACCAAGTTAAAACCGTTTCTGTTTATTATCTTCTATCAATCTCTCGTCAATTTCAAAATCATTTTCTCATTAATTTGATTCGCTTAAAAACATATTTTGTAGCGGAAGCTTTTAAAACTATGATATTTAAAGAAAATCGTTCGCGTTTAGGAAAACACTATTTTTAATTAGACCGAGTTTTCCTTAAGTTTGTAGTTTAAAAACCCATGAAAACTGTTAAAATCCAAAGTAAAGGCAAACAATCCAAATTACATCGAAAACACCCCATAAATAATAGAAATTAAAAACCTTAAATGGAATTAAATCAGTTCAATAGTCATGTGGTCACCATTGAGTCCTCTGCCGCACCAATCTATCTAAGTCTGGGGTTTACCTGTACAGATAAAACCGAAAGGGGTGAGTTTACGTAAACTCAGTGTGTAATCCCCACAGAAGGCATGCATACAGACACACAACAGTTATAAGTCAAATGCAGTCTGGAGTCTAAGCCCATTACAGATTCAGATAAAGTTTAGGCCTTAGCCCATTTAGATACAGTTTCAGATATAAATCAGGGCCTCAACCCATCTCAGATACAGTATGCACATAGCAACAGAAATCAGTATCCTACCCACTAGCCTCTACATACCATCTCCGACCATCCCTACACACCTTGTGCCCTACACACCAAGTCGTACCGAATGCGACACATATCAGTAATATTGCAGCTGAGCTGCCAGATAATAGGCATGAAAGCCTTTCAGTACACTTCCTCTAATAATCAATCATCCTACCTGAATGCAGATACAACTAAACATGCTCAATACGGACATACCGAAATGCATGCATACATGCTAAGATTTAGTTATCAGTCATACCTATAGATCAGTAAACATGCATAAATTTAACATGTTCAATACATATATTGTATAACCAGATCACACAATTTAGGGTCTAAGTAGCGTTTATCGACTTTCAGTAGGTTCACAGTTGACTTGGATGACTCGTGCAACCCTAGGAAACATTTTAGCTAAATGGGACCACATGCCCATGTGGCTTGCCTATGTGAGCCCACACGCCCAGATTGGATTTGACTGTGTGGGCCTACACGCCTAGTTCAGTTTAGCCCGTGTGGCCCATACGGCCGTACCCCGGCCATCACATGGCCGTGTCATACGCACGACCTGACCTTCGTCGATCACACAACCGTGTCGTCGCACACAGCCTACCACACGTCCGTGTGGCGTCGTTAGAGGGTTTTTCGACTTTTACCAAAACCTATTTTTCTGCGTTTCGGGTACACACATGGTTCGTTTTCATTGATATTGCAATCCCGAGATCACCAGAACCTATAATCAACATTACCAAAGACTAAATCGAGAATATTTCACAACGAAACCTTATAAGATCAAATAATAAACTCGATCACTTATCGACAACAAACTGAACCCCAAACGTTCAAATCTCTCCAGAAGCACTAGTCGCTGCTTGATCTTTACCTAATCTGAAAGAACAACAAAACAACCCTCTTTCAGAAAACCAACTATGGAACGATAATATAGAGACAAAATGGGTACTTATCGAACGAGCGAGTTCAATCGTTGAATAAGGAGGAGGTAACACAGAAATTGAAAGAATAGAGGAAGGAAACAAGGGAAATTCGGCAGAAGAGGGGAAAGACTGACGTCAGAAAGATGGAGAGATTTTTGGGGGAAAAAAAAACAAAAACAAAATAATAATTCAACAACCATTATCCCCCAATTACTCTCCACTAATCCACTACTCAACCTCCTCAGAATTCCTATTTGACTGAAACTCTCTCGGTCAAACGAGTAAAAATAAACTCCCACTCTCACGCAGGGATTCGAACACAAAGACCTTCAACAAACTAACACTAAACTCAACCACCAGACCAGCAAGCCCATTCTAATATGATTTTACAAATAATTTAATATAAACCCACTGAGCAAGAATAAGGCTTAGTCAGAAAAATACCAAAATTTGCCAAGTCCTAGGCTTGAACTTGGGACCTCCCACACACACCCAGAACACTTAACCACTGAAGCAGATACCCATTTGTGTCATATTTTAACAGAAACAAAAGTAAAAATTTTGGGGCATTACAACTCTACCCCCTAAAAGAAAAATTCAGCCTCGAAATTTACCTGATCAAAATAGATGAGGATACTGCTGATGCATCACATCCTCAGGCTCCCATGTGACCTCCTCAGTGCTATGATTCTGCCGCAGCACCTTCACTAAAGGAATGAACTTCTTCTGATGTACCTTTACATCGTGATCCAAAATCTGAACCGGCTCCTCCTCGAAGGTCAAATCTGGCCTAACCCCAATTTCCTCAACAGGGACAATATGAGTAGGATCAGAGCGGTAAAGCCTCAATATCGAGACATGGAATACGTCATGAATATAGTCTAACTCTGAAGGTAACTCCAACTGATAAGCGACCGGTCCCACTCGCTTTAGAATTCGATAAGGCCCAATAAACCTAGGGCTCAACTTGCCCTTGTGACCGAACCTTAGAACCTTCTTCCATGGAGAGACCTTAAGAAACACGAAGTCCACATCTCTTCAAACCATCATAAGACTTTTGTCTGTCAGGAGCAGCCTTTGGACGATCTTGAATTAGTCGAACCTTATCCTTAGTCTCAGAAACCAATTGAGGACCCAAAACTCGACGTTCGCCCAACTCAGTCCAACACAAAGAAGTACGAAACTTACGACCATACAAAGCCTCTTAAGGTGCCATCTGAATACTCGGTTGGAAACTGTTATTGTAGGTAAACTTGGCTAACGGCAGATAATCCTCCCAACTGCCTCGAAAATCAATAACACAACTCCTCAACATATCCTCTAGTATCTGAATCACCCTCTCAGATTGACCATCAGTCTGAGGATGGAGTGCAGTACTAAAGTCCAATCTCAAACCTAGAGCCTCATGTAACTTTTTCCAGAACCGAGATGTGAAGTGAGGATCCCTATCAGAAATGATTGAGACCGTTACCCCATGCAGTCTCATTATATCAGAAATGTAGAGTTTCGTCAACTTCTAAAGAGTATAGTTGGTCCTAACAGGAATGAACTGCGCAGACTTGGTCAATCGATCCACGATGACCCAAATAGAATCCTTTTTTGTGGGTGTTAGAGGCAACCCACTAACGAAGTCCATCGTTACTCGTTCCCACTTTCATAGTGAAATCTTAACTACTGCAGCAAACCCGAAGGTAACTGATGTTCAACCTTAACCTACTGGCATGTCAGACATCTTGCCACAAAATTAGTAACCTCCCGTTTCAATCCCGGCCACCAGTACAGTTCTCAAAGATCTCGGTGCATCTTATTTCCACTGGGATGCGTAGCATAAGGGCTACTATGCGCCTCTCTCAAAATAGACTGCCTCAGATCGGTATCATTAGGTACATAAATTTGACCATGGAAATAGAGTACCCTATCACTATTCAGCCCAAAGTCTGTAGTGCTGCCACTCTCAACCTGACTAAACCGAAGACCCAACAATTCATCCTTTAACTGCCTAACTCGAATCTATTCTATCCAAGTCGGTTTAACCTGCAGCTCAGCTAACAAACTTCCGTCGTCGAACAAACTGAGTCGAGCGAACATCGCTCTCAAATCAGTCATTGCCCTACGGCTCAACGCAACAGCCACCACATTGGCCTTGCTAGGATGGTACTCGATGGTACCATCATAGTCTTTAAGCAGCTCAATCCAACGACGCTTACTAAGGTTCAAGTCCTTCTGAGTAAGGAGTTACTTGAGGCTCTTGTGTTCGGTGTAAATAATACACCTCTCACCGTACAGATAGTGCCTCTAGATTTTCAAAGCAAAAACTACGGCGACCAATTCCAAATCATGGGTCGGATAGTTTGCCTCATGAGTCTTGAGTTACCGAGATGCATATGCTACCACCTTACCCTCCTACATCAGAACACAACCCAAGCCCACATGTGACGCATCACTGTACACCACAAACTTCTTGCCGGATTCAGACTGTATCAGAACAGGGGTCTGAGTCAGAACAGACTTAAGCTTATTAAAGCTCTCTTGTTGTACATCATTCCAAACAAACTACACACCCTTACGCAGAAGCTTAGTCAACAGTGCAGCAATCAACGAGAATCCCTTAACAAACTGACGATAATAACCTGTCAAACCCAAAAAACTGCAAATCTCAGACACGTTCTTGGGCTGTTTCCAATCCAGTAAAGCCTCAATCTTTCGAGGATCAACACGAACCCCCTCAGTAGAAACCACGTGTCCCAGAAATGTTACCTCTTGTAATCAAAATTCGCACTTGATAAATTTAGTATAAAGCTGTTTTTCCCTCAAAGTTTGAAGAACCACTCTAAGGTGCTTATCATACTTATCCTCAGTCTTAGAAGAAACCAATATGTCGTCGATGAATACCACAACAATCCGATCCAAGTAAGGCTGAAATACCCAATTCATTAGATCCATAAATGCGGCTGGTGCATTCGTCAACCCAAAAGGCATAATTAGGAACTCGTAGTGCCCATATCGAGTCCTAAATGCGGTCTTCTGCACATCCACCTCCTTAACCCTCAACTGATGGTACCCTGAACGGAGATCAATCTTAGAGAATATTGAAGCCCCTCCGAACTGGTCAAACAAGTTGTCAATTCTTGGAAGCGGATACTTATTCTTAATGGTCAGCTTGTTCAACTGTCGATAGTCAATACACATCCTTATGGTCTCATCCTTCTTCTTAACAAACAAAACCGGTGCTCCCCATGGAGACACACTAGGACAGATGAAACCATGGTCCAAAAATTCCTGCAGTTGAGCCTTAAGCACTGTAAGCTCTTTAGGTGTCATGCGGTAGGGAGCAATGGACATTGGAGCTGTACCCAGAAGAAGCTTGATCCCAAACTAAACCTCCGGTTCGGAGGCAATCCAAGTAGCTCCTCAGGAAAGACGTCCGAAAAATCTCTTACAGTCCTGATATCCTTTACAGTAGAGTCCCTATAAACGGAAACACTAATATAGGCCAAGAAAGCCTCACATCCCTTACGAACCAGTTTCTCAGCCACCAGTGCAGAGATCACACTAGTCAAATAATTCCTACGTTCTCCAATCATGACTACTTCCTCATCCTCCTCAGTTCTCAAGACGACCCTTTTGGTCGCACAGTTCAGACTGACACGGTGCTTGACCAACTAGTCCATACCCATAATCAGGTCGAGCTCCCCAAACGGTAGCTCCATCAGATTAACCAGAAATATTGACCCCTGAACCTCTAGCGGAACATCTCTATACAGTTTGCTAACTTGAACTGATTGCCCCAGTGGACTCAGCACAGTCACCTCACTAAAGGTACTCTCAACCAAAATCCCTAAGTTCTCAGACACAGTGCTAGGTACATATGAATGTGTGAAGCCTATGTCTATCAAAGCAAAATAAGGTACATCATAAATTAAGAACGTACCGATAATGATGTTTGGAGCATCTCGATCCTCTCGGGGATGAGCAGCATAAATAAGACCAGGCTGCCTCGCCTCAGTCTGTCTAGCACTTTTGCCCGGTGCTCTCTGCCTACGGCCCATACCGTTACCACCTCTAGCCTGACCACGGCCCCTCGGTGGCTATGCAATACCAGAACCCTGAACTTGCACCTGATCAGCCCTCAGCGGACACTCCCAAATTCGGTGCTCTAATAACCCATACCTCAAACACGCATCAGTCCTCCTCCAACACTCGTCCTGATGGTGTCTACCACAATCTCCATACAGCTGCAACCCAGTAGGAGCAATAGGGGTCCCAGCTCTAACCAGCCCATCAGTCCTGGCCTTTTTCTTAGGCCTTTGTACCGAACTCGAGGGTTTCAAATCCCTCTTGTTCTTACCTCTCACGCTCTCTGTTTTGGCGCTCAGCGCGCTTAACCTCTTCGGCGATCTTCGCCTTCTCTACTAGAACGGAGAACTCTCGCTCCCTCTGTGGAGCTATCAGTACCATCAGATTATCCCTAAGGCAGTCCTCAAAATGGACACATTTATCATATTTAGACGCCACCATACCTCGCGCATAGCGGCTCAGTCTCAGAAATTCGGCCTCATACTCTGCCACTAATCGGCCACTATGAGTGAGGTTCAGGAACTCACACCTACGAGCATCAATGTAACTTGCTCCCACATACTTCCCTTGAAAGGCAGACTTAAAGAACTCCCAAGACAGACGATCGGGCTGAGTGCCCTCCTTAACGGTCAGCCACCACTGATAGGCCTTATTGCAAATTAATGAGACTGCACCCTTCAATTTCTGCTCAAGGGTACAGTCTAAATCATCCATTATCCTTTTAGTAGCCCCTATCCAGTACTCAGCCACATTAGGGGCGACTCTATTGACACCCCTAAAAAGTTCAGCTCCATTAGACCAGAGTTGTTTCGTAACCGACCCTCAGTCCCCAAATCTAGTGTTAGGCCCAGTGACCCTCTCTAGTATCCTTAACATAGCCTGGGACAATGCATCGTCCCCAGCCATGCGATCTTGAGACCCAGTCTCAGTAGCAGGTGACACTGGTGTCTTACTAGTGTCCAGGTTTAGCATGCTGCCCAGAGATGAGGGCTCAGCTCGAGCCCTCTACGACCTCTATCTCGGCCTCTAGTACCACATCCACGGATACCTTGTGCTCTCATTGTAAGTTCAGATTTTATCTGTATTACGAATTTTATGAATCAGTTACAATTTCAATATTTATTAACAGATGTTTTATGTAAAGCGGTATCATAAATTCAAAGTTTATTTTTTTGCAAATACAGTCTCTATCAGTTTTAGTTTCACTACAGTTTCAGTATACACTAACTAGAATGTTTCTAGAACAGATTATCTATAACATCACAACAATTTATCAGAATACTTACAGGATCGACGCCGGAGACTTGGTGTGCCACATTCTCAGTCAAATAATTGCAAATAATTTGAAAATCAGTTCTTTAAAAACCAAGATTTAAAACCCAAAATTCATAGCCGAGTTTTGCAACCTGACTCTGATACCACTAAATGTAACACCCCAAACCCGGCCTAGACGTTATGGCCGAATCTGGCGATGTTACATGGAATGGGATTTGAAATCAGAGTTATCAAGTTAAAACCGTTTCCATTTATTATCTTCTATCTATCTCTCGTCAATTTCAAAATCATTTTCTCGTTAATTTGATTCGTTTAAAAACAAATTTTGTAGCAGAAGCTTTTAAAATCGTGATATTTAAAGAAAATTGTTCGCGTTTAGGAAAACGTTATTTTTAATTAGACCGAGCTTTCCTTGAGTTTGCAGTTTAAAAATCTATGAAAACTATTAAAATCCAAAGTAAAGGCAAACAGTCCAAATTACATAGAAAACACCCCAAAAATAATAGAAATTAAAAACCTTAAATGGAATTAAATTAGTTTAATAGTCATGTGGTCACCATTGAGCCCTCTATCGCACCGATTCGTCTAAGTCTGGGGATTACCTGTACAGATAAAACAAAAAGGGGTGAGTTTACGTAAACTCAGTGTGTAATCCCCACATAAGGCATGCATACAGACACACAACAGTTATCAGTCAAATGCAGTCTGGGGCCTAAGTCCACTACAGATTTAAATAAAGTTTAGGCCTTAGCTCATTTAGATATAGTTTCAGATATAAATCAGGGCCTCAGCCCATCTCAAATACAGTATGCACAAAGCAACAGAAACCAGTATCTTACCCATCAGCCTCTACACACCATCTACAACCATCCCTACACATCTTGTGGGGTTTAAAACACCCACCCAGCCCTACACACCAAGTTGTACCGAATGCGGCACATATCAATAATATTATAGCTGAGCTGCTAGATAATAGGCATGAAAGCCTTTCAGTACACTTCCTCCAATAATCAATTATCCCACTCGAATGTAGATACAACTAAACATGCTCAATGCAGACATACCGAAATGCATGCTTACATACTAAGATTCAGTTATCAGTCATACCTACAGATCAGTAAACATGCATAAATTTAACATACTCAATATATACATTGTATAACTAGATCACACAATTTAGGGTCTAAGTAGCGCTTACCGACCCTTCAGTAGGTTCACAGTCGACTTGGGCGACCCGTGCAACCCTAGGAAACATTTTAGCTAAATGGACCCACACACCCATGTTGTTTGCTCATGTGGCCCACACGCCCAGATTAGCCTTGCTCGTGTGGATCACACGCCTTGACGCAAATATCAAATGCCCATGTGGCATGCCCGTGTGAGCGCACAAGCCCATGTGGCTTACACGGCCACACCTGGACCATTCCAAGATCGTGTCATGCGCACGGCCTGGCCTTCGTCAATCACAGGCCGTGTGACATCGACAGAGGAGTTTTTCGGTTTTTGCCAAAATTTATTTTTCTGCGTTTCGGGTACACAGCTGGTTCATTTTCATTGATATTGTAATCCCGAGATCACCAGAACCTATAATCGACATTACCAAAGCCCGAATTCAGTAACACAAACGAAAACTTAACCAGAAATATTTCACAACGAAACCATAGAACATCAAATAGTAAACTCGGTCACTTACCGACAACAAACTGAATCCCAAACGTTCAAATCTCTATAGAAGCACTAGCCGCTGCTTGATCTTCACCGAATCCGAAAGAATAATAAAACAACCCTCTTTCAGAAAACCAACTATGGAACGATAATATGGAGACAAAACGGGTACTTATCGAACGAGAAAATTCAATCGTTGAATAAGGAGGAGGCAACACGGAAATTGAAAGAATAGAGGAAGGAAACAAGGGAAATTCGGTAGAAGAGGGGAAAGATTGACGTCAAAAAGATGGAGAGATTTTTGGGGAAACAAATGGAAAAAAAACAAAATAATAATTCAACAACCATTATCCCCCAAATTACTCTCCACTAATCCACTACTCAACCTCCTCAGAATTGCTGTTTAACCGAAACTCTCTCGGTCAAATGAGCAAAAATAAACTCCCACGCTCACGCAGGGATTCGAACACAATATCTTCAGCAAACTAACACTCAACTTAACCACTGGACCAGCAGACCCATTCTAATATGATTCTACAAATAATTTAATATAAGCCCACTGAGCAAGAATAAGGCTTAAGTCAGAAAAATACCAAAATTTGCCAAATGCAATGCTTGAACTTGGGACCTCCCACACATACCCAGAACACGTAACCACTGAAGCAGATACACATTTGTGTCACATTTTAACAGAAACAAAAGTACAAATTTTGGGGCGTTACACAAAGAATCAATAGAAGTAAAGATGGAGGTCCCAAAATGAGAGTAAATGATGTTATCTTGTTTTAAAGAAGAAAAATAGAAGTAGAACAAAGAGCCAACTACTTTGGGGTTTAGGGTTTCTTTTTATTATGTCAGGTCGAATCTTGGGTCAGGTCATTTTTATTTTATTATAATTATATAATAGTATTCTAAACCAATTATTTACCAAAATTGTATATTTGCAGTAGATAGTGCCTGACAATGTAGTGATACCACCCAAAATTTTAATTAGGTCATCACTAGGCCGTTACAAAAAAATAATATTTTAATGGTGGAGAGACCCTATATGACGACATCTGTATGCTTGTACTGCGGGTCTTTGAAAAATAATTTTTTAACGGTTTGAGGAGAGGTGTCAAACGGCACTAGAGGGCTGGAGGAAGGTTGTCAGACGGCACCGGATGGATGGAGGCAATCTGTTAGGCAGCACCTGTAATAGCTCGTATCTGCTAATTTCACCCTTCTGCCGACTCCAACACTTCCCAATATATATTGTAAATTTAGACATGAAAACTTTATAGTCAACCGACACATTCATGCTATACCTCTTCATGGCAAATATGCTGTCTTCCTTAGTCACGAATTTTTTCCCCACAAACAATTCATCACGTTCGGGATTTGCGACCAATCGATAAACAAGTAGTATATTTGGGTCTACAATTAACATGTGGGCCCCAAGATCATTCGTCATTTGTCATTCGTGCCTTTGTTGTCGATATCATCTGGGATCTCATCTAGATCGGGATCACTATAATCTTCAACCTCATGATCAGAAGAACTATTATTATCATATCCATTTTCACCATTCGCATCGACCTCTAAAACCACCGAATCTATTTGTAAACAAGGACCCGAGTTAAGGTTCTTAGGTGCAGGTGGAGCTTTAAGATTGATGTCAAAACTGCGTAAAAATTATCGCCTATCAACAAACGCTCTCAGAACGTCCGTACACGGATCTTGAACTCCATATTCTTCACTTAATGAAGTGAAATCTTTAGTTGGCTCCACATCAGCTAACTCAACAAACAACTAAAACGGTTTAGTGTTGACACTCCCAATTCAGCTAACTCAACAAACAACTAAATTGTTTAGTGTTGACACTCCCAATTCAGCAATAAAGTGAGACTATTGTCTCCATGTCTTCATCGTCTACAAGTTCCATCTCGATAAATTTGATAAGATTTGACAAAATTGGGAATTTGTAGAATAGTTTCGACATCCTCCTCTCACAATGTGTAACAATTTTTAATTTGATCCTCTTTTTCATATCATCAACAGACAAATTTCTATTAAATCCTATTGCTATTTTTTCGCGACATTAAAAAATACAACCAATTGTTGTTCTTAAAATTACTCTATCGACATAAACGCATACGAAGAATTGATAATCCATCTTCAATACTAAATCTAAAAAAAAAGTGCCAAATAATTATTTGAAAAAAAATATTCTACTATAAAAAAAATATAATTAAATAAATATCATATTGTACTAACCTTACGAATTTGGAAACACAAAAAATATACACACTTTTTCATTCCATTTTTAACTCAATTTCATGCAGTTTCGGTAAAATTTTTGTCAAAAAACATATAATAATTATAAAATAATTAAATTGCACTCAAATTATGAAAATATTGAATTCTAATGAATTTTATATCAAATTTTGATTAATTTTGGTTATTTTCGACAGATTTCACAAAGGGCGAAAAACAGCTCAGCAGACATTACTAGAAGCACAAAACTGAGAAGCAATTTTGAAACATCAAGGTGAATTAATTTTTTAGCCTAAGACAGTCCAAATTATGTGTATTAATTCATAATATAATTAATTTTAATTTTAATTTTAATTCAATTTACTTTGGGTTAAATAAATTATTATTAATTAATTATGAAAAAGGGCCTAGTTGAGAACCGAGAAAATCAATCCAATCGAGCACTAGGCAGCCCAAAACAGTCCCACATGCTGACCCAATAAGCTTGTTTGTCTAATTATTTGGCTTGCAAAATGGCCCTCGAAGACTCCTTCAATTTGCATTCAAACCCCTCCACTATTCATGCCTTTCAAGATTTGCCCCAACCTAAGAATAACATGTTTGAAATCTTTAAACATGCATGTGTGGCCGGCCATGGGGCGAGTCTTTGGCTGCTGATTTTGGCTATTTTTCGTAGCCTTCTCAACCTATAAATATCCCCCTTGGCTGCTCACTTCAAACACATCTCAACCTTTCTCATCTCTTCAATTCTTTCTCATTTTTCTCTCTCCATTCTCTTCATTGTTCTTCATTTTCTTCCCCTATTCCCTTACCGATTTCACCTCTTGAAAAAGAGTCAATCAACCACCATTTGGAGCAGCATTCAACTGTTCGTAGAAGCCTCGGTTTGACAAGAATAACCAGAGAAGGAGGAGTGGAGCAAACTACTCAAGCCACAAAGAAAACACCAGATTTGATTCTTATTCCCTATCCTTTTAATTTTTTTTGTTTTTATGATGAACATGTATATGAACATTTGTGATGTTGATATGTTTAATTTAACTAATATGGCTTAAATTTAATTCATGTTAGGTTGATTGCATTTCGTCTACTTAATTTATTAAAATTGTGTTTGTGTTGTTATAGGCCTCAATAAGATGTTTGATTAAGTAAAACTATGACTAATTTATTCTTGCATTACAATTGTAAGCTAACTAATGAATTAATTATTTAAACAGATTGAAATTGTAATTAATTGACACGATACTTAATTAGTGCATGTTTAATCATCTAAGGTAGCTAAGGGTTAAATTAGCAACGGTATCTAGCGATACATTAGCCTTGCATAACTTGCAAGATTATTGTGATTAAACTGCTTGAAGGTAGAAATATATTGTTACCTCACGTAATCTTTTATGTGCTTATGAGATTGAATTAATTGTTTGAATTGGCATAGAGATATGTACAAGAGATTATTTTAATTTCATAAGTATGTATGTGCATTAACACATTTGCTTATTAGAATTTGTTTAATCGGTTGAATTGACATAGATATGTAGTCAAGAGATAAATGGATTTTGGTAGGTAAATATATTCATAAGTTAACAAATTACCGAGTTGCCGGGAATTTATTCGTAACAATATGAATATGAGTTTAATAATTCTAAGTTAAGAAACGCAATTAATCTAACACAATTATGTCATCTTGATTAAAATCATCTTTTGAAATCGTGCATTGGAACTTTTATTTTATTTTTATTCATTTTACTTTGTTAAATCCTAGTTTTTAATCACTTTTTCAAATCAAAATATTTTTCTTCACCAAAGTGTTTTTAAAATTGCATTCATAAATAATTCTTTTTACGGTCCCTGTGGGTACGATAACTCGACATTTACTAGTCACTTTATTACTTATTGCTATTGTGTACACTTGCACATTTCCGTCGGTCCAAGTTTTTGGCACCGTTGCCGTGGACTATTTTAAAAGACATTATTTGTGAAATTGTTAATTTTGCATTTTGGTCTTTTTTTTCCTGTTAAATTTTAATTCCATTTTTTTGTGTTTTTTTCAGGTGTTTATGGGTATTGATCAAATTATTGACTTACTCTACGTAAACCCTAAAATTGAAAGGACTTTCTGACAAAAGAGAAGACAAGTGAACTAAAGAAAGACCGAAGGTATGAATTTTGAAAATCCAAACCAAAATTTAGTAGGAACATTAACTTATAATACTTACAATCCGATTATTGTTGCCGATGATAGAAACTGTGCCATTCAACAATATGCCATTCCTCTATTCAACAAGCTCAATCCGAGTATTAGGAGACCCAAAATCGAGGCACAACAATTCGAGCTGAAGCTAGTCATGTTCCAAATGTTGCAAAATATAGGTCAATTTAGTGGGATTCCTACTGAAGATCCACATCTTGATCTTCGACTATTCATGGAAGTGAATGAATCATTTAAACTAGTCGGGGTAACTAAGGACGCCTTGAGGCTGAGATTATTTCCATACTCCTTAAGAGATAGAGCATGAGCGTGGTTGAACTCCCTACCGTTTGATTCCATAACTACATGGCAAGAGTTGGTTGAACATTTCTTAATGAAATACTACACTCCATCTTTAACCGCCAAGATCCGAAATGAAATCACTTCATTTTAGCAACTTGATAAAGAATCTTTATACGAGGCATGTGAGCAGTTCAAGGAGTTATTACGAAAGTGCCTTTATCACAGCATTCCTTGCTGCGTTCAAATGGAGACCTTCTATATCGGTCTCAATATTCATACTAAAATGATGGTGGATGCTTCGACAAATGGAGCCCTTCTTTCTAAGTCATATAACGATGCTTACGAGATTATTGAAAGAATTACCAGCAATAACTATCAGTGGCCAACCAACAGAGTAGCCTCAAAAGGACAAGCAACAGGAGTTATGAAGCAAACACACTTGCTTATTTGGCAGCCCAGGTATCCTCTATGTCTTCTATGCTTGATAACATAATTGTTAATGGTTTCAATGGTAATCTTTTAGGTCAGCAGCCGAACCAATTTGAGAATATTTCTTGTGAATACTGTGGAGATGGCCATTTCTTTGAAAATTGCCCATCGAATTAAGAGTCAAATTATTACATGGGAAATCAGAATTAGAATGGTCCGCAATCAAATTTTTACAACTCTTCATGGCAGAATCATCCAATTTCTTCATGGAGTAATCAATGGGCGGACCATAGTGACTCTTTTATGCTATTTCGACCAAATTATCCATCGAAATATTCCCAACAAGTGCAAAATCCCCACCAACTGAATCTTCAAGTGATCTTGAGAATCTGCTGAAGGCATACATAGTGAAGAATGATACCACTTTAAGAAATCTGGAGAATCAAATGGGTCAGCTAACCAATGAACTTTGAAATAAACCCCAAGGTATTTGGCTGAGCGACACAGAAAATCCAAAAATTTTAGGCAAAGAACATTGCAAAGCAGTCTATTTGCCAAGTGGAAAGACATTGGAGCTCAAGGTGGTTGAGGTTCAAGATGAGCCTGTTGTAACTTAAGACAAAGAGGAAGTTCAACCAAGTGTTGAAACTCCTGTATCACAGAAATCATATTCAGTGATCCTTGATGAGGTAAACTTTAAACCAATTAGTTCTGATTATCTAACACCCTTGTCATATGCAGAAAAATTTTCATAGAAGAGTTGTCGGTTAAAGCTAAGATTCCACCATTGCCATATCCTCAACGATTCCAGAAGCAACAACGAGATACTTAGTTGAAAGAAATTTTTTATGACAATGTGACTTTTAATGACTTCGATGCTACTAAATCCCCAGATGTAGTTGAAGACTATTCTCTTCCAAGATGGAATCGCTGGCTTCTACAGAGCTGGAGCTCAATTCTGTAGATGATCCATTTGAATGTATTCTGCTAGCGGATTCTCCAAGTGATGATGATGATGAGGAATGTTTGGCTTTATTAGAAGCTAAAACGAAGGGATTCACTCAGGAAGTTCCACTAGAATCATTAGAGTTATAATCTCGGAAGTACACATAACCAAAAGTGTTGATTGAAGAGCCAGTCAAATTGGAACTGATGACTTTACCTCTTCATTTGAAATATGATTATTTGGGTTTATCTCCATTTTTACCTATCATGATTTCAGTTGAGTTCACCTAGAATGAAGAAGAAGAGTCATTTATTGTTTTGGAAAAGCACAAGGGTGTCAGATGGATTATTGTAGATATTCGAGTCACGGGTTGGATGATTTGTAGGAATTACAGGAAGTTAAACAAGGCCACCAAGAAAGATCATTTCGGGTTTTCTTTCCTTAATAAGATGTTGGACAAATTTGATGGGAAAAAATATGATATCTTCTTAGATGGTTATGGTTGGTATGGCAAATGGCCATTTAACACTACTATGGTCAATGACGATCTTGAATAAAATGGAGAGAGTTCTCTTCACTTTCTCTATCGTTATTTTATATTTTTAATTTTTTTTCTCATTTGAATAAAATGGTAGACTTAGATAGAATTTTCTTTGGTTCATTACATTAATTAAAACTCTGTTTAGGAGATTGGGACTTAAGCGGGACCATCCGTGACCCCTCCAGTCTTTCTGGGAGTTTAATTTAATGTAATTTTTCAAAAAAAAATATTTTTCTAAGTAGCCTAAAGAATTTAAGTATTTTTTTTGTTAAATAAAGGGTCAAATTTTAACCCAAGCACTAATTTCTTTGAGTTTTTTTTTTAGTTTATTTTCAATACAGGAGCTTAGGATCCAAAAAGGAGCTGCTGTTGGGCTTAAGACACAACTAAAAAGGGAAATATTCAACCCTTTTCTGCAGAAACCTATAGCCCTTACCTTGCTCCACCACTACTCCTAAGTAGTCCAATAGTGCATCTCACTTAACTCCTTAATGTTGCAGCCCTTAACTCCTTGAATCACCACCCCAAATACCTTCATTCGAAGTCACCAACTATCGTACCTAAACTATCCTTAAAATCGCCACCCTTTTCAACTCTAAACCTTACCCTTAGCTACTCACCCACCTACCCAAAACTGAAACCACCCTTAACAGATTTCCTAAGTTCGACACTGAGAGTCCCTTTATCTAGCACCATTCCACGAAGTGAACAGTTTGGTATAATGGCTATGCTGAAACACATGTAGTTGTAGCAACAAGATTACTAGAGATACTAAAAAATACGGGATCACTCAATCAGAGATATATTTAAATATATATTTCATAACCCGTTTGTTTTTGTGCCTGAATTTCTAGACTTTATACGCGACCCATAGACTCCAATGTTGAGGAAGGAAAAAGATGAGTCAGATCCTGAGGGATCTTCAAATAAATAAAAATAGGGGGATCTTTACTTTATCTGATTTTCTTTCCTAGGTTATTTAATGTTTTAGGATTATGTTCTATTAGGATTTTTATTTTTCTCATAATAAAACAAGAGGTAGAAATCATAAATAAAAATGAACAAGTTGCAAAGTACAAAGTGTGGCAATAGATATATACATGTCTAGGATTGGATCTAGAGAGAGTTTGGTACTTAAGCAGTCAAATTGACTCACCTCATCTTTTCTAGAATCCTACCTGGTGTATAGAATCCTAAAAATTGAAATTATTTCCTCTCAGAATAAATTTTTCGTTTAATTATGATTATGATATATTTTGTTCAAAAATTTAAAATTTTGTTAAGTATGCTAAACTTCAGTATGAATAAAATTCTATTATTTCAATAATTGCTATGTTGGCTAAATTATGACATAAATGCACTCTTAATAAAGCATGCAAATCATACCATAAAATTTTTTAGCTCCTTAGGAAAGTTAGGCATGCATGAGAGTTTAAGTCTCTAGAATTGACTTCATAGTTTCTTGAGGCGAAATCCTAGAAAGCATGGAACGTTGAAAATGATTTAGGCAACTTTTGTTTGGATCATTTGAGCCTTTCAAGCCAACCTTGATGAAATTTTATCCCTTGAAACCCAACTTTGAGACTATATGGCCTAATTTTATTTGAACCCTTGCAATATTTAGCCATCACTTCTCTCTTAATTGTCTTTAAATTGTCCCAAAGACTAGACTCAGTACTATTCAGAATATTCTTTGAAAATAAGTTTGGGGAGTTGAAAAGAAGTATCAAATGCTCAAAAAAAATGTAGGACATACTGTAACAGTCCGGTTTATACCCTAGTCGAAACAGTGGTTTCGAGACCACAAATCCGAGTTTGTATAATATTTTAATATTATATTCTGTACTGTTGATGTGTGGTTTAGCATGTCTTAAATTTCCGTATGTTAATTTGATTGTCTGTGAGATTAATTTGACCAAAAGGATTAAATTGCATGAAATGTGAAAGTTGCTTGCTATTAGCTAAAGCACCTATGTGTTGTGGTTTTATAAATGTGAGAACTTTTGTGGCAAATAAGCCAATTCCATGATAGTGGATGGTAATAAATGTGGTACATGTATTTTTTTTATATATGATTATTAATTTATATTATATGTTATAAATATCTTATTACTTATTCATTAAGTTATAATTATTTTATAATAAAAGAAATTTAGTGGATGGTGGAATGACATAATAACCATAGTATGAGTTTGTCCTATATGTTTAATGGAGGGGCATTTTAGTAAGATGAATAAATGATATTAGATAAAAGAAACAAAAGATGAGTGTTCATCTTTTATTTTTCTCTTCTTTGAACGAAAATTAGAAGAAAGAAGAAGAAGAAACTTTGAGCTAGGTTTTGGCATTCATTAAGCATAATTAAGGTATGTTTTGGTTTTGAATTTTGATAATTTTTATATTTTTGAGATTGTTATTAAGTATACTATCAAGCCCATGTCTCAATTTGATGAATTGATGTTGTTCATGAAATGTGCCATTGATGATATGTTGAGTTTTATGGTGATTTATGGTGTTAAATGAAAGATTTGATCTTTATGAACATGTTTTGTTCTTGAGGTTATGATGAACTTAGCTAAATAGGGCTAAATTGTGAAATAGCAAATTGAAGGACTAAATTGATTATTTAATGGAAAATATGGGCTTGTATGATATATATGTACATTCGGTTAAGTATGTGTATGTAATGATTTTGTGAATTTGATGTTTTGAGAAAAATGGACTATATTGATAAAATGTGCAAATATGAAGGTTAATTTGCAAATAGCCCTAAATGTGTATCCATGGATTGAATTGAATGAATTAGTGAATAAAAGAGTTAATTCTGGATATGTTTAGATCAAGAACCGAAGAAAACAGACTTAGATCGTGGGAAGGCGAAAGTAAACGAGTAGTCGTTTTCATTTCGATAAACCGAATCCGAGGTAAGTCACTATGCAATAAATGTATATGTATGCAATTATAATTGTTTTTATGATTGATGTTGATCATGAATACTATTGAGAAGCTATGTTTATGAATTCCGAGAAAAATCCGATATAGTGACTAAGTCCAAGAAGTCCCGTGTGAACCTAGGAATAGATAGAATTAGCTATGTCATGACATACGTGTCTGTCCTATTTTATCATGTAAGACAACGTCTGGGACTTTGGCGTTGATTTGAGACTCGTGTAAGACCACGTCTGGGACGTTGGCATCAATATAAGTTTTACGAGTAAGACCACGTCTGGGACGTTGGCATCGATATAAGCTTTATGAATAAGACCACGTCTGGGACGTTGGCATCGGTATAAGCTTTATGAATAAGACTACGTCTGGGACGTTGGCATCAATATGGCTTTTACGTGTAAGACCCTGTTTGGGACAGTGGCACTAATATCTGAGTACATGTAAGACCACGTCTGGGACGTTGGCATTGTACAACTATTTCAAGCTATGAACAAATATGTGATTGTAAAACCATTTCAGGTATGTTGATTATACACTAATTGTGTATACAAGGTAAGCATCTATATGATCTTATTATGGTGCTATGAATATGGAATTGATAATATGATATGTAAAGTTTTGGTTAAATGAGTTATATGTTTATGTGATTCTTAAATTGTGAATATGGCAAATGTGATCAAAGGTATATGAATCAAAGCATATATGTGATAAATTGCTAAACGATTGATATGTGCTAATGTATTTATTTGCATATATGCCTCCTATGCTAAGTTTGTTTGTATATTGACTTACTAAGCTTTTGGAAAGCTTACTCTATGTGTGTATTTTCTCTATTTTATAGGTCGTTAAAGCTATTGTAGGCTCGGGATTGTCAAGGATCGTCATCACACTTCTAAACTCTTTTGGTACCCTTTTTGAAAATGTATTTAGCTAATTATGGCATGTATAAGCTAGATATGTGTAAATGATTTTGAAGTAAACTTAGTCATGTGTTTGACAAGTTTTGAGTTGATAAATGCTTGAATGAATGAGCTTTGTGATGCAAATTTTGATATGGGTGATGCATATGAAATGGTTAAGTTTTGTTTAAACAATGGATGATTTTGATTGTGTATGAATTAGGTGTTTTTTGTGTGTTTTAATAGCTTAAAAATGGTGAAAATAGCAGTTTTCACACGGCCTAGACACATGGGCGTGTGCCCAGGCCGTGTGGCAAAGTCAGTAGCTAAGCAAATCACCCACGGGTTAGTTCCACGGCCGTGTGTAGCAAGTCAGAATCTGTCCACGGGCTGCCCACGGCCATGTGAATTTCCCCACGGGCATGCCCTAAATCACACGGCCATGTGGCCCTATTTTCAAGAAAAAATTTCTAAAGTTTCTATTTTAGTCCCAAATCATTTCCTAATCATATTTTGGGTTTCGTAGGTCCATATTAGGGTCGTAAAGATGAAATTTGAAAAATTTTAAATTATGCCTCAGGATTATGTCCCAATTTACTCGTTTATTTATGTTTAACTCCGCTAATACCTCGTAACCCTGTTTCAGTGACGGTTTAGGGTTAAGGGGTGTTACACATACAGTAAAATGCTCGTGAAAAAAAAAAGAAGAAAAAGAAAAGAAAAGAAAGGAAAAAGAACAAAAAAAGAGAGCATATGTACTTGAAAGAAAATAGATGTACAAAAAGAGCATTTGAAAGCAAAGTAAGTTGGTGTATTGAAAGTAATTATTCTGAAGGTCCAATTGAAGTTGAGTCTAGGGTTTTTAGCCTAAATTTATCTATCTTTTACCTACCCCTAGCCTAGCCACGTTACAACCTTTTTAAAGACCTATTGATTCAAGTTTCTATACAACCTACATTAGTGGAGAGAAATTGCTATGTTCAACATATGAAGGCATAAGTTAAACTTAATGATTGTAGTTTAATCTTGAATAAGGGAATAAAATCAAATTGGTAGGGATTTAACATGTCTTTATTTAGAAGCATTTAGTCTATTTTTACTATCATAAGAATGGTTGAGATTAATTTGAATGATATGTATACTTAAGTAGCATAAATATAAAAATTCTTATTCTTGAGCATAAATATACTAAAATCATAATTTTGGGAAGAATGTTGTTCATTACTTGGGACGAACAATGAATTAAGTTTGGGGGTGTGGAAACACGAAAATATATACACTTTTTCATGCCCTTTTTAACACAAATTCATACAGTTTCTGTAAAATTCTTGTCGAAAAATATATAATAATTATAAAATAATTAAATTGCACTAAAATTATGAACATGTTGAATTTGAATTAATTTTATATCAAATTTTGATTAATTTTGGTTATTTTCGATAGATTTGCACAAAGAGCAAAAAACAACTCGGTAGATACAACTAGAAGTGCAAAACCGAGAAGCAATTTTGAAGCATCAAGGTGAATTAATTTTCAGCCTAAGAAGTTCCAATTTAATTTGGGTTAAATAAATTATTATTAATTAATTATGAAGAGGGGCCCAATTGAGCTTAACCGAGAAAACCGATCTAACCGAGCACTGGACAGCCCAAAATCGTCCCACATGCTGACCCAATCAGCTTGATTGGCTGATTATTTGGCTTGCAAAATGGCCCTTGAAGACTCCTTCAATTTGCATTCAAACCCCTCCACTATTCATGCCTTTCAAGATTTGCCCCTACCTAATAATAGCATGTTTGAAATCTATAAACATGCCACATGTGTGGCTGGCCATGGGGGGAGTCTTTGGCTGCTAATTTTGGCTATTTTAGAAGCCTTCTCAACCTATAAATACCCCCTTGGCTGCTTACTTCAAACACATCTCAACCCTTTTCATCTCTTCAATTCTCTCTTATTTTTCTCTCTTCATTCCCTTCTATTGTTCTTCATTTTCTTCCCCTATTCCCTTGCCGATTTCACCTCTTGAAAAAGAGTCAATCAACCACCATTTGGAGTAGCATTCAAGTGTTCGTAGAAGCCTTGGTTCGACAAGAACAAGCGGAGAAGGAAGAGTGGAGCAAACTAGTCAAGCCACGAAGAAAACACCAGATTTGATTCTTGTTCCCTATCCTTTTAATTTTGTTGTTGTTATGATGAACATGTCTATGAATATTTTTGATGTTGATATGTTTAATTTAATTAATATGGCTTAAATTTAATTCGTGTTAGGTTGATTGCATTTTGTCTACTTAATTTATTAAAATTGTGTTTGTGTTGTTATAGGCCTCAGTAAAATGTTTGATTAAGTAAAACCATGACTATATTCTTGCATTACAATTGTAAGGTAACTAATGAATTAATTATTTAAATGGATTGAAATTTTAATTAATTGACACGATACTTAATTAGTGCATGTTTAATCTTCTAAGGTAGCTGAGGGTTAAATTAGCAACGGTATCTAGCGATACATTAGCCTTGCATAACTTGCAAGATTATTGTGATTAAACTGTTTCAAGGTAGAAATACATTGTTACCTCACATATTTTATGTGCTTAGGAGATTTAATTAATTGTTTGAATTGGTATAGAGATATGTACAAGAGATTATTTTAATTTCATAAGTATGTGTGTGCATTAACACATTTGCTTATTAGAATTTGTTTAATCGGTTGAATTGACATAGAGATATAGTCAAAAGATAAATCGAGTTGTTGTGAATTTATTCGTAACAACATGAACATGAATTTAATAATTCTAAGTTAACAAATGCAATTAATCTAACACAATTATGACATATGGATTAAAATCATCTTTTGAAATCGTGCATTGGAACTTTTATTTTATTTTTATTTATTTTACTTTGTTAAATCCTAGTTTTTAATCACTTCTTTAAATCAAAATATTGTTCAATCACCAAATTGTTTTTAAAATTGCATTCATAAATAATTCTTTTCACAGTCCCTGTGGGTACAATAACTCGACATTTACTTGTCACTTTATTACTTGTTGCGATTGTGTATACTTGCACATTTCCGTCATTCCAGAAATCTTCTTTGTTTTCTCCTTTTCTACAATTTTTCCCTTTCTTCTTATCAATTAATGGCTAAACTATTCAAGAAGGCTTTAGTTAAATAAGGTTTAGTGTCGCCAGACAGTGTCCCTCTACTTGGGTGGTGCCTAACAAGTCTAATCCACCTCTCCAACCTGATTCAAACTCGTATTTTGACATGTAATACTAGTGTTGCCGTATAGGTTGGCACCACCAATAAAAGTGATCTTTTTTTAAAACCCTATTATGGCCTTATGATGGCTTGATGATTGTGGGAAAAAAACCGTGGTGGTGGCAACTTGTAAGGCACTACCCATGGTAATTATTGCAAACATACCTTTTTGGTAAATAATTTTTTGTGCATACCATTTGAGATAATATATATATTTTGTATTATTGGGGTAAAAAAGCCTATATATTTATGTCTATTTGTGCATTATTTGTGTTATTTCATGTGTAGTATTTAAAATATGAATTAGAATTCAATTTACTACTTTTCTGTCCATTAATTTTTAATGCAATTATAATTATAACTCATGTATAGATTTGATTTTCAAATATGAAAATTAATTTGTGAATGATAATTAAATATATCTTGAATAATAATGGACATAAAAATAAAGAGGGAAGTCAAATCCTTAAAGTATTATAAATATTTATCTATGCTATTACAATCTACGATTGAGAAAAATGCAAAATAAAAAAATAAAAAAATTAAAAACTATAATAAGAATAATAATGTCATCACAAGTTTTTATATAATATTTTTATTAAAAAATATTTACTTCTTAAAATTTCTATTTGATAATATAAAAAACTTCCCTTTAAAAATATTAATTAAACTACCTATTTACATAATTTCTCAACATTTAGGCTTTTCTTGGTATGAAGAAAAAAAAATTAGAATGATGGAAAATTGAAAGAGTGGAAAACTAGAAGGATAGAAAGTATAAATTTTCTTTCCATAGGTGTGTTAGGTAAGAAAGATGAAAAAATAGAAAGGAAAAGCAATTTTCTTTCCTTTTATTGTTTGGTAGAGTTGAATAGTGAAAGAAAAGAAAAGAAAAGAATTTAAAAATATATTGTAAACTACATCCAAAGTCACTCTAAAATAAGATGATTTGACCTATTTTGGTCACTCTAATTTTTTTTTTTCAATTTAGTCTCTCTAATTAAGATAATTGTTTGAACTAGTCATTTTCATTAAAAATTCTGTTAATCCTCTAATGAATTATTGATGTGATACAATAGCTCATTAAGTGACTGACACATGGCATTTGTTTTTAGTTTTGACTAAATCTAGGAACCTCTTTATAATTAGTCTAAAACATTTTTTTTTTTGTTCTCTTCTCTAGCTTCTTCTTCTTTATTTATTTATTATTATTATTTTTTTTTGGTTTTCTGAGATGCCCAGATTGCCTTTTCTCATCCATTAACTTCATGCTTTCTTGTAATTATGTACTTCGCCATTTTCTCAATAATAGATCTATGACAACTATCTTTCATGTCAAAACCTACTCTCCACATGTGAACAACAACATGAAATTGAAGTTTTGATAATCATTGTCCAAAATTTTTTAATTTGTTTCAGAAGAAATGCAATCTGTGATAAAATCCACAGTTGGGTATGTCTCCACTATCATCTGTTTGTATTAGTCTAAAACAAGCTTCATGTCTGCAAAGCACATATTATATGTAATATTAGTGTATGTATTGTCATAATATACATTTCAAGCTATATATAAAGACAATTTGCAAATGGAGGGCATGCTATATATTGATTTAAAGATCTTAAAAGGGTTTACCAATTAGAATTTGGAACAGTTAAAAAAACAAGGAAAAGAAAATGGTCATATTGTTCATCTCTAGAGTCAAACCAAAGATCACCGAAACAAATTATTACTATTAGTATTGACTGCAGTTGATGGATTTGGATCCCATGCTTTACTTTTCTTATGCCTTCATCATGTTGATTAGATTTCTCTGGAGGCTTATATACCCTTTAAATTCTCTTAAGTTATTGCGTGAATAACTTATCGATGCATTACTTCTAAATCAAATATAGTTTGAATTTGCTAGAAATATTCTGGCACCTTTTTGTTCCTTGTACTTTATGCAATCAACTCTCTATAGCTTGTCATACAATTTCTGTCAAGTGATGAGTAAACTGAGAGAGATGATCAATAACCAATTTATTAATCTACTTTTCCATTTTTTCCACATAGGTTCTTTGGACTCCTTGCTTTAGAAATTGCAAATCAACCTAAGAAATTAAAAGAAGTGAGTTCCTTAAGTTATGTTAAAGTAAGTTACTAGTGTGGCACTAGTTGTATATTCTTACCATTTTTTAGTTTACATCCCTCTTCCATTGGTTATTTGTCCATCGTAGAAAAAAAAAGATAAGTGAGAGAGGTCCCTAACTTTAGTCAAAAGTACAAAAAAAATGCCATGTGTCAGTCACTTAATGGGCTAATGTGCCACGCCAGCAATCCATTAGGGGGTTAACGGATTTTTTAATGGCAGTGACTAATTCAAACAATTATCTTAATTAGAGTGAATAAATTGACAAAAAAAATTTAGAGTGACCAAAATAGGATAAACCCTATTTTAGAGTGACCATGAGTATAGTTTACCCAAATGTATAATTTGAACTAACAAACACTACTACTCTCTCATTTTCTCTCCTCTCATCTTTCTAATTGGGAAGGATTGGTTTTTATGCATTAGGATGGAAAATGATCACCCTTCCTATTTTCTTTCCTTTCACTTTCCTCCCAACCAAGCACACTCCAAATTTGTTTTCCTTCTACTTTTCCACTCCCACCTCTCATTCATTTACTTTTCTACCCAACAAAGCACACCTTTAAAGATAGAAGCCAATGAATCTTTGGTTTATTTCGCAAAGGTGGAAGCTTTGGAACTTGAGGATTCAAGTGTTGGTAATGCAAAGTGGGCGGTCCCACTTTGGTTGAGAAAAAGGGTTTTAAGAGGGTTTAAATATAATCTTGCCTTTTACCCTCATAGAGTAATTGGGGCGAAAGGCCCAACACACATGCACCGCCATCTGACCTGTCCGTGTCCATGTTAACACTTGTCTACGACATGTACCACACCTATTTCTTTTTGGATAAAATTTTTGTTTTTTTATTTTCAGAATATTTTCAATTGTGGAAAATTCTTTAACAGTTGTATAAATCCTTTAACATTACTCTTGAATGATGGTTATATTTTTTTGAGCAACTTGAACTTCACTACGTCCTCTTCAATTCACTTGCCACCGTTCTCGGAGACTCGGGCATTTCTCCTGAAGCATTATCAACACTTGAGATGAACAATATGACCATTTTTTTTATCAACTTGAACTTGACTACATCCTGGTGCTACTGTCGCAATCTCCTAAAGCATAAGAAGGACATTTATTTTGATGAATTGATTTCCCATATGAAAATTGAGGAAGCCAATTGTCTTAAAGATAAGGCTGTAGTTGCTTCAAGTGAATTTCATTTAAGAGGCAATCTTATGGAATTTGGTTATGGTCCCAAGTTTAACAAGTTAAAAAGCACTGAAAATTCAAATAAGGAAGCAAAACTTCAAGACAAGAAGGCTATCAACTTCAAGAAACTAAGGAAGAATAAAAAAATCCAACAACTCTGTGAATTGCTATGTGTGTGAAAAAGTTGGACACAAAGCATACCAATGCTACCAACGCTTTGATCGCCAAAATGAAAACAAACCACAAGCACATCTAGTTGAAAATCCAGATGAAATAATAGTTTTTGTGGTTACCGAAGTGAACCTGGTTGAGAACAATGCTAAATGGTGACCCGCATGTGCTTGTGTGCAGAAAAACAAATAATTTTATAAAACAATTTAAAACAACGAGTTTTAACTGCAAGCGTACATTGTCAGTTGTAATTTCTAGTGTCAATGGGACACTCGAGTTGTAACATCCCGTTTTTCAGTGGTGTCAGAAATAGTGAGCTCGAGACCACAAATCCAACGAGTAAGTTCGTATTGTTATTTAATATTTACAAGTCAATTATAATATTATATTGAATTCTGGCTTAATAATCTTTATAAATTGAATGAATAGATAAGTATAAGTGGTTTAGTCCAAAAGTCAAGTGGTTTTTGAAAATAAGGTATTTGGACCTTGTTTCCGTAATTTAAGGCCGTAAATATTTTATTAGATATTTACGGAGTCAAATTACAGGTCAATTAAAGTTTAGTCCGATAATTTTGACGATTGATTGCTTAATTAACGTAAAAGGATTAAATTGTAAAAGAGGTCAAAGTTACACATTATAGATTTTAAAATACCAAAAGGATTAATTTGGCAATTAGACCATTGCCAAAAATCCAAGTAGTGGTGGATGTCAATCATTCCACTAACCCTTGGGTTATTTATTCAACAGGTCCTAATACTTTAAGGCTAAATTGAAATAAAGCTTAATTAATTAATAATAAAGTAATAATTGAAGGACCGATTGTGTAATTGGACCCTCTTTAAATATTCAAACGGTAAGAATAGTGGAGAATTCTCTAGAATTGTGATTAATTTATTTAGTTATTATTTAAAATGTTTTAATAAAATTAAAGTGAAAGTATTATAATAAATAAAAGAAAAAAAAGAAACAAAATGCTTATCTTCTTCATTTTTCTCCTATGTTTGGCCGAACCACCATTTTTTAAGCTTGAGGATTTTGGTAGGGTATTTGTGCTCGTATGATATGTTTCTGTCACTCGTTTTTAATGATTTTTTACGTTTTTGAGCTCGTATTAGTTTAATTTGGCTAATTCGGGGACTAACTTGTAAAACTTTCAAATATTATGGATTACGCTATTGATGAGTTTGAGTTGTTCTTAAAGTTTTATTTTATATTATTAAGCTTGGTTGTAAAATAGAACTATTTTGTAAAGTAGTTTTTCGTAATTTTAATATTTAAGGACTAAAATGTTAAAGTGGTAAAATTAAAATGACTTGATGTGAAATAACATCATGTATGGAATGTAGTGGAGTGTTACACAATTCAACTGAATTTAGTTTTAGTTACAATTAGTTAAATTACGTGTTTTGGGCTTAGGGACTAAATTGCATAAAAGTAAAATGTTGGGGGTAATTTTGTAAAAATGTAAAAAAATGACTTATTTGCATAAAATTAGTTAATTATGTTGTTAGAAGTTGATACTTAAATGAAATTATTATTTGGTCAAGAAATAAATCGATCAGACTCTAATCGCAAAAGAGCTAAAGTAACGGATTGATCGTTGTCTCGACTTCGACTTCAACTTTGTTTTTGGTCAGGTAAGTTTTTTCGGATTAATTTTCGTACAATTTAAATGCATGTTAAATGAATTCAATTGTTGAATGTTGAATAGTGTAATGGTGCTGGTAATTGAGTATGGAAGTAGAATCGTTATAACATTGAGTACTGATGAAATATCCTAAGCCAGATGAACGTAGGATAGAGTACGATTGGCATGCCAATAGGTTATTTTACACGCGGTACGAGATTAATATGAGATATGACGATAATTCTATATATCCTCTGTTTATTGAATATATTGATGTCCCGCATTTGTTGCGGACTGTCGAGTTAGATTACAATGTTTTTGGTGTGTTATAGGGGTGGATGTTGGCCTACGGGCTAGGAACTTAGTGTCGAGGTGTTATCAGTTGGATTGACTCGTATGAGTGTTTGGTGTGTTCTGGTTGGTTAACTATGTACTCGTATTCGTACATCGTTCATCAAGCACAGTTTATTGATCTCTAAATGTTATTGAAATGTAGATAATTGATTTGTACTATTGTTAAGCATTACTCACCTGTGCGAGCTGTGATCTACAGGAACTTTGTTAGTAACCTTTTTATTTAAGTTATTATTTTAATTCATAAGCTTTATCATTTAAACGACGAACTTACTAATCTTTATGTAAGCTTACTCATGTCCAGTGTCTTTCTTTGTAGATTACATTTTGTGCAAGTGGGAGATCAGATCAACTCGAAGAATCACACTATTTGAGGATCCTTTTGGTAGATTTTGTATTCAACTTGGATTATATTGCATGTAATAGGAGTTAAAGTTGTATGTAGTGATGCATAATGGTTGGTGTTGTATAACTTGATTTGCCTATGTTCTGGATGTTTTTTATAGCTTTTGATGCATGCATGTATGGTATCAACTTAGGCACAAGTGATTTAGATGTGTGAGTCAAATGGTAAGTTTGTTAACTTATATGCGTGCTAGATGTAGTCAAGTGTGATAACATGGAATTCTGTTCAAGGTAGTGAATTGTTAGTTGATTGAGATTTGGTGACTTTAATGACATTGGATAGTATTTTTGGTTGATTTTTTTGGTATGTTAGGGTGGTTTTTGGATGTATTTTGAGGCTTGTAATCATGTGTTATAAGATGGTTTAGCTATCTATGCAATTGGATGAAAAATGAGCACATTTTGAGTCATTTTTGGGCACGCATGGCCTGGGACACCGGATGTCACATGGCCATGTGTCTCACATAGGCAACTCGCATGAGTGTCTTCCCCAAGCGTGTTTGGTGCAAGGTTCACACGGGCTGACAACAACCTGTTGCACAGGTGAGCACACGGGCGTGTGGAGTAAGCACTTGGGCATGTGGGATAGCCACACAGCCATGTCTGGAGCCACACGATTTGAGCTCTGTGACACAACCATGTGACCCTTGTAAAAATTTGTATATTTTCCCAAAACCTTCTGATTTGTTTTGAATTGGTCCCCGATTATTCCTAAACTATTTTTAAGGCCTCGAAGACTCGATTTAAGACCCATAAATGTATGTTTTACCCAAGTCTGATTATTTATGAATTTGTTAAGTAAATTTGTTAAACTTGATACTATATGTTATTGATTAATCTGGAATGTACGACGATACTTTATAACCCTAATCTGATGATAGGTACGGGTTATGGGTATTACACGAGTATCTCAAGGTTCAAACCCAAAGGATTATCAAGTGGGTAAATGTATTTATCAAGTTAATTACAAATTAAGCAATTACTAATCTAATCAAGCCGAAAATTATTAGTGCAATCCCAAATAAAATTGTTTATAAACTAAAGTTAAACTATTAACTAAAACTAATTAAGTTAAAATTTATTCCTAATGTTTTAGATAATGTAAATGATTAAACGATGGTTGATTGATTAGTTGAGTGCTAATTAAAATAATGAATCTATATCGATTATATTGGTTGTCACTTTTAGTTAGGAATCTCCTCTCTATATCATCCTAGACTAAAAGATACCACCTAAGATTACCTCTTGGTTTCACCTAGGCATATAGATTACCTCTCGATTTCATTACTCAACACGACCATATCGAACTATCTAAAGATAAAATCTCCTCGCGGTGTTGTTTATCTAGGTTTTCCGCTAGAAGCATCAAATCTAACGTAATAAGCATTTCAATATAATCGAACAACCAATCAATCAATAGTAGACATAAACTTAAGCTAACAAACAACCAAACAATCAAACATCCAACAAATTTAGCACATACTCAAACTCAAATTCCAAATAAACGTTTTATCAAACATATTGTAAACATAAAATGAAAGTAAAGGGTTTAAGAAAATGCTCATTCAATTGATGAAGATCCATTAAAGCCCCATGAGTTTGTTCATCATTGTTTACAAAATCTTTAACAATAAGGAAGAAATAAAACTACAAGATTAAAGTCTAACCTAAAAAGAAAATAGAAAACCTAAACTAAAAATGAAAAGAAAAAATAAAATAAATTAAAACCAAACCCTAAAACTATGGAAAACTAAAGGAAACTATCAGCCACTAAAAATTTGAAATGAAAGGCTTATAAAGTGTTATTTATAGCCTACTAACATTTAACCTGTAACAACCCAAACCTGGCCTAGAAGTTAGGCCCGAATCTGGAATGTCACATTAAAGGCCCAATTTTAAAACGATTTTGCTAATTAACAATTGAAGGCCCAAAAGCCCTTTCATCCTTAAGTCTTGTTAAGTAATGATAAAAGCCCATTATTTTAAGTATTTCAGAAACCAAGTTTAAACATACGAGATTTACTTAGGTTTAAAATTTAAGTAAACTGTTGAAAACAACATCCCAAAACCTAAAGTCAAATCGGAGTACAAGGCCTTATTACATCCAACGAAAATAAGTAATTAAAACTATATCTTTTGAAACAAGTAAATAAAAATTTAATCATCTTGTAGTGTAGCCATCTCCGATTCCTTTCCCACGTCGAGCCATTTACTGAGGATAACCTGAAACATTAAATAAAGGGCGTGAGTTTCAAAACTCAGTGTGTACAACCCTTCGCAATCAAATCAACATACAAATATTCACATTGGGCCTAAGCCCTATCAAAATCGGTGGTCTTGGCCTTAGCCCACAATGACCTCATATCATATCCTATCATATCATATTATATCATATGCAAAACAAGGTAATGCGGAACCCTCCCAAAAAATCCATCCACTACACACCATTTCCCTTCCAACCCTACACACCTGTGGGGATTTCTAAATCAACCCACCCATCCTCTACACACCAAAAGTAGCACTCACAGCGGCACTACTCAACGTTGCAGCAAAGCTGTTGATCATATAATGGGCTTAAAGCCACCGGTGGATCCATGGTCGTCAAGCGACATTGTGATCCTCAAATCTTCCTCCGTACCATAATTCCCACTCATATGCATCCTAAACAGAATATCGTATGATTGCAACATGCACATGAGTAACATCCAAAAAACTCATATTCATCACATAGGGGTATTTTCGTCATTTCACAACCCAAAGGTATTTCCGTAAATCTACTCTATAGGGGTATTCAGGTAATGTTAAAAAACAGAGGTATTTTGGAGATGTTGTAAATCAGGGATGTTTTGGTAATTCTGCAAACCAGGGGTATTCTGGTAATTTTACAAACCAAGGGTATTTTAGTAATTTTACAAATCTAAGGGTATTTTGGTAATTTCCAAATGAAAGGTATTTTAGTAATTTTACAAATCTAAGGATATTTTGGTAATTTCCAAATTAGGGGTATTTTAGTAATTTACAAATCTAAGGATATTTTGGTAATTTCTAAATCAGGGGTGCTTGGTCCCTCTCGGGTTTTAGTTATGAACTTTGGCCCATTAACAAGTCCTTGCGGCTAAAGTGAACAGACACTATGCACCAGGTAGGATTCCAGAGAAGAGGAGGTGAGCCGCTAGGGCCGCTTAAGTACCAAGCTCTCCCTAGATCCAATCCTAGACATGCACATGCCCGTTACCTCACTTTAACCTAGCGACTTGTCCACGGATATGTTTAATTATTAGAAAGTCTTATGTGGTTTAAGAGTTGTTCAGTACTAAGCCTAAAGTCCATAAAACCCTAGCATACTAGTCTACGTCCCCATAAAGCCCATCAACCCATTTCACGTTCATATAACCCATAATGGCCACATCACATTTTTACGGCCCACTAGGCCCAAATCTCAATCATATGACCCATTAGGCCCAAAACAAATCCAGGTCATGAAACATGCATGCTTAACCCAATTCATATAATCAAATTATTCCATTTCATCAAACTTAGCCTCAGGGCCCACCGGGCCCATTTAGCCACTTTCGGCTTTTCGGCTTTTTGGCATTGCCGATTTCATGTGTGCATAGTGTTTGTACACACCTGGTTACCGCGACGTGCTATTCTATCCTTAGCCTTGAACCTACAACCAACCAACCTTCAATCAACCACTCATACTTAATCAAAATATTTACTCAAAAGCCGAAACCTTACCGTAACCTTACCGTGTGCCACCGGGTTCTAATAGCCCTTCCTTAGCTATTAATCACAAGTGTTCCCTGGATCTGCATTCACACATATTTCATCAAAATCGAGTGACTCATTTCTCACATAAGTCACCCCTACAGGCCATACCTACATTCAGCCATCCATTAACCCATAACTGAGACGAGTACACTTACCACTTTGCTAACGATCCTTACCACGCTTGCGATCTCTGAACCCTACCCTTGTTAATACAAGGTTAACGACGATGAGAAGTTAGATAGCCTTTCGGCTTTTAGCAAAACATACAAAAGAGGTTAACCGAATACTTATCAAATCCGCTTTCGATCCTGCGGCCTAAATTCGACTTTTGAGATTAGTATGGTGACAGAGACAATTCGGTACCAATAGGGAGAAGAAGAGGATAAGTGATCAGCTAGAACTAAAGGTGAACAAGAGAAGGAATTTAAGAAGAGAATGTATGGGGAATTCGGCTAGAGAGAAAACCAAAATTTCGGCAAATGGAAGAATTCGGCTAAGGGGGAGAAAAAGAAATGTAATAGAAAACCCAATGAACCTTTCAAAGGAATTCGGTAAAGAAAAGAAAGACTGACCTATTTGCAAAACTCTCCAAATGCTGAAAGCCACAATGAAAATTCGTAATACCCCCTAAAAGACCCAAAAACGTCACTCATCTACCCTCCTAAGCTGAATTTATACACTCTCCACTTCCCAAAATGGCACCAACTCTTCACACTTCTCAGCTCCTAACTTTTCTCCCTGATAACACCTTAGCCTTATCCAAATTTCCCTCCATTATCAGTTCCCCTTACCACTCAAACACTCCAACACAAGTGTTCAAAACTAACACCACTCTGGCCGTCCACTCTGTAAAATAAACACTCCACAAAATACCACTCCTAAGCCTCGAACCTTGGACCTCTTCAACTGACAATCACGCTATCTTATAGCTTCCCAAGTGACGCCACTTGCCATTGGACCACAAGCCCATTTGTGTCCTATTTCTTCTTCATTTAGTTAAAAGGCCTACTAACTGAAGTCATAGTTCCCTTGGGCTAAAACCAAAATTTCTCCTATACCCTTACTTGATCTCGGAATATCTCCAACACCCCTAAACACTCCGAATTCAATAACCCTCAAAGCCCATATGCCAATTGTCATTTTCTTGCTCACTTAAAAATTTTCTGAGACCCAAAACCCAAAGCCCAATAGGCCCAATTCTACTAGGCCCAAATTCGGGGCGTTACATAACCTAACAATGATCATTTTTCGCTTAAGTAAAAAGAAGACATAAGCTTGTTTAGACACAAAATTGCCCCTGAAACTTGAGGAGAATATAGGCTATCTACAATGGTATCGCGATACTGAGACCCCCAAGACTTCTAATCTCAAGACTAACATTAGAAGTTTTTTTCAGTCGTTAGGCTTAAGTATCGTGATACCCATAATAGTCTTGAGATTGGAAGTCTTGAGGGTCTCGGTATCACAATACCACCGTAGATAGCCTATATTCTCCTCATTTTAGCATTGCTAGGGGCATCACAACTTCCATGCTTCAATATCAGAACACCCTTATTCTAAGTGATGTTTTCTTCACGTTCGGGCCACCGTCAACTCCCTACAACACTCAATCAACTCGTTAGGTTTCCCATGGCACGATTTACAATATGGGTCTAAAAAATCGCTTAAAACTAATAAAAATAATTTATTAATGACAAAACTAAAAATCAACAAAAACATATAAAATACATTTAAATGGCTTGAGAATAAGCTCCTTAAGTGTAATGGAGAGCCTAATTTGACATATCAAATTACGGTAGATCAAGTGGACTGTAGACACAGACATTTCCAAACAATTTTGTGCCAACAGAGAAATGTTCATCGAGTTTGAAAGTGTAGCTGAAGGAGAACAAGTCTACATGGGTAATTCTAGCATTTAGAAGTACTTGGTAAAGGAAAGATCTTATTTAAACTTACTTCTTGCAAAACATTAGCATTAAATAATGTTCTTTATGTTCTTGCACTACGTAAAAATTTGATTAGTGGTGGGTTACTGAATAAAGCAGAAATTAAATTAGTCTTTGAATCTGATAAACTTGTACGTTCCTATAATGGATATTATGTTAGGAAAGGTTATCTGAGTGAAGGTTTATTTGTGATTGAGACTATGTTTAATGATAATAATAAAGCCACCACTTCTACTTATATTGTTGAATCATTTGATATGTGGCATGCTAGATTAGGTCATATGAATATTCATTTTCTAAAAAAGCTTGTAAAAATGAATCTACTCCCTAATCTAGATGATTATAACTTTAATAAATGTGAAATTTGTGTTGAAACCAAACTTGCTAAACCTTCCTTAAAAACTCTCACTGATAAGAAAACTGAAGTTTTAGAGTTAGTTCATACTGATCTAATAGACTTAAAAAAACCTAGAGAGTAAGAGTGGAAAACGCTACTATATCACATTTGTATATGATTACTCTAGATATACAAAGGTTTATCCTCTAAGATTGAAAGATGAAGTTGATAAAACTTTTCTTCTTTATAAAGCAGAAGTAGAAAACTAGTTTGATAGGAGAATAAAACGTCGTGGATCCGATAGAGGTGGTGAATATGTCACTAATTTCCTTAAAGTGGTTTGTGAGAAAGACAACATTATATATGAGTTTTCCGTTTCTTATTTCCCACAACAGAATAACGTAGTAGAAAGGAAAAATAAAACTCTAAAAGAAATGATGAATGTGTCTAAGTTCTAGTTTAGTTGACAGTATGTAAGGGGAGGTCGTACTTTCTGCAAATCATATTCTTAATAGAGTGAATTTGTGAGACATTTAATCAAGAATGAAGTACTTGCTTTGGAGTACGTGAGGTCTAAAATGAACCTAGCTAATCCACGAACCAAAGGGTTAAGTGTGAAAATGGTTCTTCATTCGTCGATTGAGATGGGTATTAAGCCCAGTGGTTGAGGAATTCATAGTGCATACCCAACTTAGTTTTCTAAGTTAAATGTGGTAACGAAACCATGGAAAGACTCATAGTGTACATTTTTACCTATCCCTATGGTAAACGATGTACATACATAAGGTTGAGTTCTTACTTTTAGTGAATTCGTATCCCAAGGTTTGGGTGGTCCCATTAAGAAAGATTTGATGAATTCATCGAATTTAAATTTGAGAGGATGAGCTTAATAAATGCTCTTAATGATTTCATAGTCCTATTTCAGGTAGTCTATATTGAGATAGACTTGATGAAATCACCTATGTAAGTATGAAGAACTAGCCACCTTCTATGAAAGACATTGAGTCGTCTTTCTAGAGCACTTACTAGCATCTTGATGTGTATAGGCTTAAACTTGTTGATCTATCGCGGAACATCATTTGGATTTGAGATTAGTCGTGTGTCATGAGTTAACCCCTATATTAACAAGTTTAAGATTCGTTCACTTGTTAAAGAGAAGAATCATTTATTCGTTCACTAGTGCTTAAGCAGCTAATTTCGATGTTGCTTTTCTCACATTTGACCTTTTCTCATGTTTACAAAAAATTCCAATTCTTTTGCATTAGTGGGGGAATTGTGGTAATGCAAAGTGGGTAATCCCACATTGGTTGAGAAAAGGCTTCTAAGAAGGTTTAAATATAGCCTAGCCTCTTACCCTTATTGAGTAATTGGGGCTAAAGTCCCAACACACACGCGCCGCCGCCAGCCCAACCTATGTTCATGTCACTTTTTGTGCAAATTAACATTGCATATTTTACCATTTTTCCCTTCAAAAAATAGTTTAAATAGCAGGTTATTCTCCTTATTTTATACAACAACAAAAAAAAACATCATTCTTCTTTTCTCAACTCGCCTATTTTCTTTTTAGTTATCTTTTTTGGTCAAATTTCCCGACCAAATCCTCAGTGTTATTTTTCGGCCTATTTTACCGATTCCTTTCGAAGAGAGCAATACCAATTGTGTTGCATCCTTCTTTATTCGAGTGTACGAATATTAATTTACTATGTTAACCTTGGGGGGTGACGTCCACTACACGATAACACTGATCATGACAGAATTGCTTCTAAGACAGTAGTTCTTCAACGACACAATGATTATTTTATTCATTTATGCTTAGTTTATTTTTCCTGTTAGTGCTAATGATTTCATTCTGCAGTAGTATATTTCCAACATCAGGTTCAAGACCCACTTTGCACAACTAAAATGTATTTGTCTCTAAGTCCCACAATGAATTGTTATTATGTGCGGATTTTAGTTTAGTTAGTTAGTCGATAGTTTGGATTGATCTAGTTCTTAGTTTGTGTTGTAATAGTTTAATTTTTTGTTCTAGTTCTTAGTTCGTTTATGCTATAACAATTTGAATCTACACCAAGTAGTTACTCAAACATGTATTAATACTTTAATTGATCTGTATTTACAAATTTTCAAAAAACAAAAAATCCACACTGTTAAAATATAAAATTTATATAGATATAGATAAAATTTGATCTTTTCACCCATATTTTGGTAGTGATAAAATTTAATTTAGATAAATTTAATAAATAAGTGTTACATATTTACATGCTTGGTTATTTTTATACGATACGGTGTGACTTGCGAGTAGTTTTCTTTTAGGATTTAGTTGCTATTAAAGATGTGTCAAATCCATTCAAGTTTTTAAAGATAAGTGCAAATAACGTTATCTTTAATTAGTTTATGGTACACCTTTATTTGTGAGTGAAAAATGTAATAAATATAATTTAAAAATATAATAATTGAAATGGTAATATACTAATATAGAGAATTAAAATCATGAAGTTAATTTGAATTTTGTTATGTGGAAATATTTTTTTAGATTTTATATGAAAAAGATAAATTTTATTAAAAAATAATATCCCTTAATTTGTAAACATAAGGGCCTTTTGGTAACTTTACAATTATGTTGGAATTTAATTTATGAGCGGTATCTTAAATATAAAATTAGTTCTATGTAAATGTGTTCATGAGTAGGGTTAAGTCTAAATATGATATTAATACATTTTATGATTACCCAAGCTCAACCCAACACGAAATATGAGCCTAAAATTTTACCAAAACTTGTTCATATTTGTAAATAGCTAACCAAACTCATTCTAAGCCAACCCATATTATTTTTTAAAAAATAAAAATATTTATATTTTTTAATTTAATATTTTTATTTACTAAAATTTTATATATAGTAATATTAACATTTTTTAATATTTACATTAAAATAGTATTATATACTACATAAGATTTAATTTTTATGTGTTTTAAATTATATATATAAAAAAAATAATGCAAAACATTATAAACTTATAGAAAACAGGTCGGGTTGGGCTCAAGTTGAGCATGATTCATATTTTAACCAACCTAATTCTTTTGCTCAAATCCAAATTTCGGGAGGGTCTTCGGATTTGGAGGAATAGCCAACGCATAAACAAGTTTAGTTTTATGGCACACCCACATTGTAGGTGAAAAAAAAAACCTATGTAAATGATATATTTATAAAAAAACTGCATATTAAAACCAAATGAGTTATTAGTTAAAATGGATAAGTTAAAATGTTAAAATTCATATGTCCTCATTTTAAATCCTATCGCAATATTATTTTACTAAAAAATCATCGTATTAGTATGTGTTACTTTGTAAAAATAAGGGTATTTTAGTAATTTATCAAGAAAGTTATGCTTAATTGACTCGTGACACAAAACTCAATAGAAAGATAGATGAATAGATAATATGATAAGGTTGAATTTGATTCAGTTTAGTCAGATTTTTGAACCATTTAAGATTATTCAATTTGATTTTTCGATTTTTCCATATTAATTTAGGGTTTTGGACTTTTGCACATTGTTTGGTAAAGTTTAAAAGATATTTTTATAAATATTTTTAGAAAAATACTTTTTTCAAGTAAATAAAAAAATAACTATTGAATGATATATTTTGGGAAGTGTCTTTTATGTAGATTCTAAAGTTATTTTTATTATTGTAAGTATAAAATATTTATTTTTATATTATAACAATTAAAATTAATTATAAAATGAAAACAAGTAAAGGTCAATTTTAGTAAAAGGATTTTATTGTATTACTCTCTTGAAAACCAAGAGTGCTCTCTAAAAGAGTCCTAGAGATAACGATAACTGCTGTGGCTTGGGATGGCAGAGAGTGGTGGTGTGGAGAGGGAAACCAGCGAGGAGATCTCGCTGTTAGCAGAAGAGCTTATCCAATTGTCAATCAAGAGATCTTTGGTGGTGCCTAATATCAAGCCAACTTTGATTTGTTCAGTCTGGACGAGGAAATCATTTAATCCAGAAAGTTTTAGGGCACAGTTAAGAAGCATATGGAAGACCAAGAAAAAGTTTGAAATTAAAGTGGCTGGGCAAAATTTATTCTCCATTGTGTTTGAAGCAGAAGACGATCTGGAACTTATTATGGAAGGGCGCCCCTGGCTATTCCGTATATATCTCATTCTTTTTTATAGGTTAAAAAGCCCGACCGAACGGGATCAAATTCAATTAACTTTATCGTCGTACTGGATTAAGATTGGGCCATGTGCACTGGAGTATGATAAGAAGGATTTGATGCATGCAATTGGCAGTACATTCGGAGGTGTTCTTAGATCTGAAATTAAAGATGATTATTGTCTAGTTTGGGTTAATATGGATGTGCAGAAACCCCTTCGAAGAGGTATTTTCGTTTCTAGTGATAATAATGTTAAGTTCTGGATTCCCTTTAAATTCAAAAAATTACCAATATTTTGTTTTGGATGTGGAAGAATGGATCACGACCTCAATGATTGCTGGGCGTTTAACCCTGTAGAAAAAAACAAAATTAGAGAAGATCCTCCATATTCTATAGCATTGAAAGCAGAATCAAAAATGGTGGGAAGGAGAGTATGCAATTCTCTGCTTTCGCCAAAAAATTGGGTTCCCAACGCAATTACACAGGAAAATCTAAAGAACATTTTGGGAGGGAAGAGAGTGCTGCTGTTGTTGGCGGGGATGGACTGTTATTAGGGGGAAAGTTTTAGCTAGCTGGGTAGATGGTCTGCAGGAACAAGAGGAGAGTAATAGGGGACTGAAAGTTGAACAGTCAAAAGAGAGTAACAGTACAGGGGAGGATTACCTTAAAGCCTCAAATAGATCAAGCTGGAAGAGGCTCGCTTCAACAAACCAAAATGACTATTGAAAACATGCAATTGTTGGGTCCAAGAGGAAATCTCTAAATGAGGAGAAGGAAGAAGACCTGGAGGAAACAAGTGGTGATGGAAGGAAAAAATTGAAATACACCGACATCTCAAGGAATACAGCAGAATATGTAGAGACCATGTGTGTTGATGGGGAAATTTGCATTGTCCCAAAGTATCTAGAATCGACGGCTGGCAGTGAGCCAGCTGACCGGGCACAATGAAACACATTTGTTGGAATGTTCGTGGGTTGGAGAGCCCACGGGCAGTTCGGAGGCTGCGGCATCTAATCAAGCAGCATCATCCCCATTTGGTCTTCTTGATGGAGACAAAGTTGGATTCGAAACGCATGGATAGGGTAAGGAGAAGTTGCGGTTTTATTAATGGTATTGATGTTGAAGTAGAAGGGTCTCGAGGTGGCCTATGTTTAGCTTGGAAAGTTGGCATTGAGGTTACGCTGAAGAGCTATTCTAAATGGCACATAGACGTGTTGGTGAAGGAAGATGGTAACCAGGAGGAATGGAGGTTTACGGGATTCTACGGCTCGCCATATTCTAGAGATCAGAATCATGTGTGGAGTCTACTAAAAAGGTTAAGCCAAGATAGAGATTGCCCATGGCTTGTTGCAGGTGACTTCAATGAGATTATGTATTCTTTTGAGAAAAAAGGGGGTTTGCCAAGGGATCAAAGACAAATGGAGACTTTCAGGGATACATTGGAAGAATGTGGTCTGATGGATATTGAATACTCGGGCGCTTGGTTCACATGGGAAAGGGGAAATCTACCAGAAACGAACATAAAAGAAAGGTTAGATCGTGGGGTTGCAAATGACAAATGGGTAACCTTATTTCCTTTGGGGCGTATTCAGCATCTTCCGTTCTCTACATCAGATCATTGTCCTTTACTCATTCATACAGATAGCGTTAATTCCTTTCCAAGAAAACGAAGATTCCACTTTGAAGCTTGGAGGACCATGGAGGAGTCATTTGAGAGAGTGCTTAAGGAAATTTGGGAGTCATCGCCAGAACCGTTAATGGAGAAATTGAAGACTTTACAATTTGGGTTGGAGAAGTGGGCGAATGCACTTAAAAGGAAGAAAGGGGAACTTAAGAAGAAACTAACAGGAGAACTTGAGGCTTTGTTGATGGATGATAGAGATGATGAAACGCTGACAAAGATTGCCGATACAAAAATTCATTTGAACTTGGAGATTGACAAAGACGAGATGTACTGGGAACAAAGAGCTCGGGTCAATTGGCTACAATTTGGCGATAGAAATACTGCCTATTTTCACAAAAGCGCAACAACTGGAAAGCTGGTTTTGGATGATGGTACTGAAATCACTGATGATGCAGACTTGCAAGAGGCTGCAAAAATTTATTTTGAAAATCTTTTCGCATCAGAGGGTGTGGCTGATCCAAAAAAGGTGCTGGAAGGAATTGAAGGATGTATTTCTCAAGAGATTAATGAAGTTCTACAATCACCATTCAAGGAAGATGAAGTCTATGCAGCATTAAAGGGGATGGGACCTATAAAGGCACCATGTTCGGATGGTTTTCCAGCTTTATTTTTTCAAAAATACTGGCATATTGTAGGTACAAAGGTGCTGGAGTACTGTTTAGGAGTCTTGAATGAAGGGAAAGAGATTGAAGCAGCAAATACGACAGATATTGTGCTTATTCCAAAAGTCTTACAACCCACAACCCTCGTTAATTTCAGGCCGATAAGTCTGTGCACTGTTATGTACAAACTAGTGACAAAAATAATTGCTAACAGATTGCAAGATGTCATAGGATGTTGCATTGATAAAGCTCAGAGTGCATTTATACTAGGCCGCCTGATTTCAGATAACGTGCTTTTAGCTTATGAATTGCTTCATACGTTTCGTCAAAAACGAACGGGGAAAAAGGGTATATGGCAGTTAAATTGGATATGAGCAAAGCATATGACAGGGTGGAATGGAACTTTGTTCAGGAAGTGATGAGAAAGATGGGTTTTTCAGCAACTTGGATCGAGCTGATAATGAAGTGTATTACTACAGTCTCGTATGCAGTTATTATCAACGAAAATAGGGGTAGTTCTTTCCAACCTTCTAGAGGACTCAGACAGGGGGATCCACTAAGTCCATTTTTATTTCTCATTTGTAGTGAGGGCTTATCAGCATTAATGAGGTCGGAAAAACAGAATGATTTAGTCAAAGGGGCAAAGGCTAGTAGGAAAGGGCCAGAGATTTCACACCTTTTATTTGCAGATAACTGCATACTGTTTGGTGAGGCAACTAAAAGGGGAGCCAGGATACTGAAAGAAATACTGCAGGAATATGCAAACTGTTTCGGCCAATGTGTTAACTTCAATAAATCCACAATTTTCTATAGTGCAAATACGGATGAAGAATCGAAAGCAGTGGTCTCGTCTTTTTTAGGAGTTAGGAATTCGTCTAGTCCGGAGAGATATTTAGGCCTTCCTAACATGGTAGGTAGAAGGAAGAAAGAAGCTTTTCAGAATTTGGTTGATAGAATTGCAGCACGAATTGAGGCTTGGAGCTCAAGGTTGTTATCTCAAGGAGGTAAAGAGGTTTTCATCAAATCAGTTTTGCAGGCAATACCTACTTATACAATGTCTTGCTTTCTGTTTCCTTAAGCTCTGTATGAGAAGATCGAAAGCAAATTAGCCAATTTTTGGTGGCAAAAAGGAGCTGGTAAACGAGGTATTCATTGGTGCCAGTGGAAGTCTTTGTGCAGGTCTAAAGATGAAGGAGGATTGGGTTTCAGAAATATGGCTCAATTTAATCTCTCTCTCTTAGCTAAACAAGGATGGAGGTTGTTAATCTACCCAGAAACATTGGTAGCACAAGTCTTTAAAGCGAAGTACTTTCCAGATAGTAATTTTCTTGATTCCCGTTTAGGGAATTCATGTTCCTATGTGTGGCGTAGTATTTGGGCAACTAAGGATACTTTACGGAAATGTCTGATGTGGAGAGTGGGAACGGGTCAGAGTATTTCGATTAGTGAAGACGTGTGGATACCAAATTATGTTAATGTTCGTTTAATGTCCAGATTTGATAATTTGCAAAGTGATAGAGTTGCAGAGCTAATCAACAGTAATAACAGAGAGTGGAACAGAGAGTTGATTTTGAATACCTTCCCAGAAGCAGTAGCAGATCTGATTCTCCAAATCCCGTTGGCGACAGAGTCCCATGAAGATCTTTTGGCTTGGAGTGGTGAACCGTAAGGAGAGTTTTCGGTAAGGAGTTTCTATAAACTATTACAAAATCTGGATCCTACAGCTTATGCTTTACAAAACAACTATAGAGATTTCTACAGGAAATTATGGCGGATAAATCTACCAACAAAAATTAAAATCTTCAGATGGAAATCTACTTGGAACTACTTGGCAACAAAAGTTAACATGTTGATTCGCAGATTAGCAGCCAGTAGCTTATGCCCCCGTTGTGGCAATGCTGAGGAAACCATGAACCATCTCTTTAGAGATTGTCTTGTTTCAAAGGAGGTTTGGAACACCTTATTAGATCTTGACTTGACAATATTCACTCATGAAGAGTTTATTGACTGGCTTACCATGGTGTTGCTTTCTCTTTCATCGGAACAGTGTTACAACTTCTGTGTTACAATCTGGGCCATTTGGGGAGATCATAACTGTCGCATACATGATAAAACGAGAAGATCAGGTCAGGAGATAGCACGCTTTGTTATCAGTTATATTAAAGAGATTGATGGAGCTAAAAAAACAACCCAACATACCCCTATTATGGACATCAAATGGAGACACCCATCTGGACAAGGAACCAAAATTAATTTTGATGCGGCTTTTGACGCGAAGAATAGATGCTCGGCGTTAGGGGTTGTAGCAAGGGATAGTTCTGGTCAAGTTCTCGTTTCTGCAACAGAAGTTCATTGAGGGATCGACTCTGCTTTCGCTGCTGAAGCAATAGCCTGTCGACGAGCAACCCAAATAGCGCTCGACATGGGAAGAGAAAACATCATTATAGAAGGTGATTCACTGACAGTTATAAAGAAATGTAACAAGACAGATCTGGACAAATCACAGATAGGGCCTTTTATTCATGATATTCAGAGGATTAAAAACAGATGTAGCAGTTTAAAGTTCGCGTTCACTCCAAGATTAACAAACAATCTTGCACACATACTGGCAACGGAGACATTAAAAAGAAAAGAGGACCTTTACCTGCTGAACAGTGTACCAAGATTTGCAGAGATTCAAATGAGGAACGACAGCATAAGGGAGCCGGATTGCGAGGACGAAATGGAGAAGGAACTGAGGGGTTTTTCGTTTCGAATAATGAACTCAATCAGATTCAAAGAAGCAAACTTATCCCCTCGGTAAGGTAAACTCGCCATTAATGCAGAGAAGACTGAATGGACATGTCTGGCCAGGCGAAAAGATAGCTGATTGGGCATTTAATTTTGTCAGTTTTTTTATTTTCAAAATAGGCATTCTAGAGTTTTCTTTTCTTTGGTTTTATTATTCCGGCCTAAAACTTTTGGGCCTTTTATGTTTGTTTAATTTTTTTCACACTTCAGATTAATAAAGCCCAATTTGAGTATTGTCAAAAAAATTTAATTACAAATTAAATAAAAATAAAATTGTGTTTGGATAACTGCTATTTTCAACTTGTATTTCATAAACTTTCCAGACACCTCTGATATTTGATTATTTCTCTATTTTGGTATTTTAAGATGATGTTAATTGTGATTATTTTTTCTTTTAAAATCACCTTTACTTTATACTAATATTGTAAAATAAGTTTTTAATAAATTTGTTAATGATGGCATTAATTTCAATTAAGGGAAATGTAATAGATTATAAAATTGTTTTGAAGTCCTTTTAAAATTTTAAAAAATTTAATACAATCATAAAATTATATTCTTATTTTAAAAATATATAATTCAAATTTAACTCAAAATAAATATTTTAATTTATTTTTTTTATGTATTAGTGGTATATATATACAAATAAATCAAAAAGGCTTCGTTTACATTGGATTCCACTAATAAAAAAAAGGATTCCACTAATACAAACCCAAGAAAAGATAACGGTCAAATTTTTTCATAAGTCATTTGTAAATTGTGAAATTTAGTTATTATATTTTAATTGGGTGAATTCTAATTTTTGTATTTTTCAAATTTTAAAATTTTAATATTGACTTAATTAAATTATAGTAGTTAAATCGTTTTAATTAAGTTTTTTGCTATTAGTCTTATACTATGTGTAAAATTGTAAATTTAGTTACTGTTATTTAATTTGATTATTTTTAACCTTATGCTTCGAAATTCGCAATTTTAATTTGACACAAATAACAATTATTCAATTCAGTTGTTTATTTTTTTTATATGTAATATGTGGAGGTAATAAATTAACCTAACATTATGTATATATTAATATATTTGTCGTAAGATTTAGAAAATAATAAATAAAATAAATATAAATTGATGAATATTGAAAATTTTAGATTTAAAAATATAAAAAAATGAAAATAACTAAATTAAAGAAATTACACATTATTTAATAAAATAAATAAACAAATAAAGGGAAAAGGTAAAACTTGTAGGCCCTTTCAGAATGTTTAATTGGAAAGTGGGAAGAAATGTTGATCAAAACTGTCAAGCGGTCTAAAAGTTACATTGGGATCCTCATTGTGGCGTGCTTTGCTTTACTTCTTTGTTTCAACGGTAAAATCGTACAACATTTTTATTAAAAGTGCCGTTATTATTTTGATTTTATCGAAATCTAGCCTGTTGAATTATTATCCGTTATTACGAATTAAGCTTTAATTTAATTGGTATGAGTATTATTGTTAAAAGAGAATATGTGAGTTCGAATGCGTTAAAACACATTATCATCTTATTTATAGATTGGGAGGGACTATGTGTAGTTCTAGATATTGTATGAAAAAAAACAGATATAATCAGAACCTATAATAAGATTATTCAAAAAAAATTTAAGTGAATGTCATAAACAAAATATTTCATCTGCATGTTAATAAAAAGTTTTTCAAATATAATTTTGCTAATCAATAAATGACAAATTTTAAACAATAAATGTTAACCCTATTTTAATTTGGCATTATTCAGAATTTTAATAATATGGAGAGTAAATTGATCCATTTAATAGTAGATGGACTAATTGAATATAGTCTCTATAATAGAGACACCTATCAGGTACATTAGTTTAATTTTAAGTTATATCATTAACATTGAATTGAAGTCTAAGTTTTATTAAACTGAGAGTGCGTTTCGAAAATATAAAAATTGACAAAACTTTTACAAATATTTAGAAAATTTTAAATCCAGAATCACTTATCTCAATCCTAAAATTTGAATTCAAAACCATGTTTTGAAAACAAGTATTTTTCCAAATCATTTCTAGCTTAAAGACAAACAATTGTTAAAACCATTTGTTTATTTACAGAAGAACTCTTAAAGGGTTACTTAACTTTACAGTGGAAAAACTTTCAGAGTTTTAATTTTGTAACCCGAATTTTAAATTATTATCCTACAAGGTTTTGTAGTTTCATGTTAAGATACTCACAACTAAACAAATAGAACAAAAACCCATAACGAAGTCTAAACAAATTTATAGTCGAAAAATAATTAAAAACATAAATTATCTTATTTTATTAACTGAGAATCAATCCAAGCTCCCGCATGCTGTCTGATCCTAAACTCTAAGTTAACTTGAAAAATCAGAGATAAAACAAAGGGGTAAGCTATAAAGTTCAGTGTATAACGAAACTCGAACATAGAACACATATATCACAATATACAAATCAAAGTATCACAAAGAATTTCATCACATGCAATTGATCAAAACTGAGAATGCATGATTATGCCAATGCGATATTTTTCAGAAATCATAATGCAGATTTTTCAGAAAACTTCCTACCCAACTCCTTTACACACCAAAATAGAGTTCTCAAAACTCATCCAACCAAATCATACCAACAGAAAATTGTAGACATTGCCAAAAAATATATATATGTGGTCAAGCCACTATATTGCAGCAAAGCTGCTATAATAGATATGAGTGGACGAGCCACTATAATTGCAAACAAGTTGCGAGACAAAAATGTGATTAAACCATCGGAATATGTAGATCATTAAACTGTCAGAAACCTCCTCTTTTCAACATCATCCCAAACCCCATGCAACATGTCATGGCATGCATATACAAAACCAGAATGACAAACATGTAGGACATGCTGACATATAATAGCAAAAAATAGAAGACATGGGAATCCACACTTCGTAGAACAGATTTATCAAATCTCATTAAAAACACCAGTTTTGCCATGAAGTCGCATGCATGGTAATATAATAGATTCAGAGATATTCAAATTAACATATTTTGATATCACATGTGTAAGGCCCAATTTTTTAACCCAGGGCCCGTACCAAAAAAAACAAAAGCCCAAACCCAAACCAAACTAACTCAAACCCTAAAAGCTCAATAACCTAAAGAAAATTTAGTTAGCCAAAACCCTAAAGAGAAACCTAGCCGCCGCCAGCAGCCCCACGCTCGTGCACGTCACCTCCAAACCCCCAACGCCGCACGTCTCGCCTCTCCGCGTCATGCACTCCTCCACGATGCCTTTACCTGCGGAAATGAAGGAAAAGGCCAATAAAGCAACAAACATATTATTTTTTTTCCTTTATTTCGACTATAAAAGCCATACAAAACAGTGTAAACTTTACGATTTTTTTATAAAAGATGCGAGCAATACACACTGCAAAATCGATACGAAAATCAGAATACAAAAGCAGCAAAGGTTTTGCATTTCTTTTTTCTCTTTTCTTCTTCGACAATTTTTTTATATAAAGTTTTTATTATTATTTTTTTATTTTTTAAGCTACACGTATATATATATATATATATATATATAACTTATTGGAGTTCCGGCCACCGTGTACGATGGCCAACGGCGGCGGTCTATGGCGGCGACCGGAAATCGCCCAGGCAGAGAAGGGGAGGGAGAGAAAGTTTGGGTTTTTTTCAAGAGAAAAGGGCAAAAGTGATTTTTTTTTTCAAAAATTTGGCTTATATAGCCACTTAAAACGACGTCGTTTTGGCTAAGGTTTTAAAACCTCAAAACGACGTTGTTTCATGCTTGACCGACCCGATCTGACCCGACCCGCCTCAGGATCCGCGTGTTTTCTACGGAAGGGCTAATTGCGCTTTTAGCCCTTTCGCTTTTTAATTGATTTATAATCAATTTTTTTTATTTTACAATTTGGCCCCATAATTTTCCTTCCGTTATAATCTGGCCCCACGCAAGGTGATGTGTTTTGGGGGAGGGGATATTTATTTTTACAATCCCTCCACTTTGTTCGCGCGTTACAATCCGATCCCTCCCCTTTTATTTATTGCCAATTTACCCCGAAATTTTGTTTTTAAGCTTAATTCGTTCCTTTCTTTGTTTTCTTTTATTATTTTTGTTATTTTGCCATGGTTTTGACATTATTATTTTTATTATTTGCATTATTATTGTTATTTTTATTATTCTTATTATTTTTGTTATTGTCAATATTATTTTTATTTTTGATACTATTATTTTTAACCATTATTATTTTAATATTATTACCACTATTATTTTTTTATCTGTAATTAATTTTATAATTTTCTGTAGTATTATTATTTTTATCATTACTATAATTATATTATTATTAGTATCATATTTATCATTATTAGTACTACTATTATTTTTACCACTACTATTTTTTATTTTTATAATGATTATTATTTTTTCATTATTATTATTATTATTATTATTATTATTATTATTATTTATTATTATTACTACCCCTATTATATATATATTATTATCTATAATTATTATTTTTTTATTACTATTATTTTTATTATTTAATATTCTTATTATTATAATTATATTTATCATTCTCATTATTTTATTACCAACATCATCATTGTTATTTTTACTATCGTTATTTGTTTTCTTACTATTATGATTTATTTATTCTTGTTCCTATCATTTCATGTTGATCGATAATTTTGAATTATATTTTTAGCGTATTCTTATTTTTGCTTTTATTTACTTTTTACCCAAACTCATAAAAAGGGTTTCACAAAGGTAATATTTTGTGCCTGGAAGTTCATGAAATCGTGCCCTAACATGCTGGGTTTCGATTTTCCGTTCGTCCAAAGGACTAAATATCCTTTCGAGGTTTTGACCGTGGTTTCTCAACTTCAAAAATAAGGCAATATTTCACGTTTGGAAATTCGAGGAATCGTGCCCTAACGTGCTAGGTTTTTGTTTTTTTTTTTTTTCGTTTGGCCAAATAACGGAATACCCTTCTTAAAATTGCAATGCATGAATTTTGGAAATCATGAAATGATCTTGGTGTCTAGGGTTTGAAATATCGTATCCTAACGTGTTGGATGTGATATTTCATTCTTTCGGAACAGGAGAATTTTGATATCCAATTCGAATTATCCAAACATTTTCTAAAGGATTCATATTTTAAAATCTTTTCCAATTTTCGATATTAGGACATTAATCAATCAATAAGGTACCAGTTTTGGGCGTTTCGAGGGTGCTAATCCTTCCTCGTGCGTAACCGACTCCCAAACCCGTTTTATTAAAATTCGTAGACCAAATGTTTTATAAGGTGACCCAATCACACTTCAAAAAAAGATTGGTGGCGACTCCATTTTTCTTTTTAAGGTCGGACCGTTTTCTAAACAAAAAATGGTTTCGACAGCTTGGCGACTCCACTGGGGACAAAAGAGAGTCAAGTCGTAAATTGATTAATTTCTGTCTTTTAGACAAAAGTTGAAAATCAGATTTGAAAACTACGATTCTTTTATTGCATTTGTTGGGTCATTTAGTTGGTTGTAATTTGAGTGTCTAGGGTACTCTTGCATCATATTGCATGACCGTTGTGGTCACACCTTTTAAGTGGGAGTGAGAAACTATGCCTTCGTGAGGTTTTCACCTCCGCATAGGCTAGTGGACTGCTTCTGGGATACATCCGTACCTATGTCTTCGTGAGGTTTTCACCTCCGCATGGCCATAGGGAAATGTATTCCCCTGAACTGAACTCGATCCATATGAGCCTATAATGGGTGAGGATTGAGGAATCTGCTGGTTCAGGTACCCTCCCTTTAGAACTAAACCACATATAGTGAACCCTAGGAACCCACTTTAGGTAGAACTATGTTGAACCCTAACAGTCACCAGGATAGGTGTTTAATTTTTACCATCTGTATATGATACTAACGTGTTTTCTTTTGTTTATGACTACATTGCATTTCATCATCATAGAAAGGAGGTGTTGATTCATATTCGATTGCTAAATAGAAGAGTTTGTCATAGGAAAATGGATTCCTTGATAAAGTGAGTTATAATACGTTCGTCCAAATATAATCCAAGTGAACACAACGAGAAAAGATTGATAGTATATGACTTTGCCTCATTGCCCGGGGATTCAAGCCAACAAGGATTATCCGAGAGTCATCACGTCTCAATTTTTTTAAAGAAGCTTGGGAGCATTGCGGAGGATAAGTGAGTGAAGAGTCACGGCCTGGATCAAGTAACAAGGAGCTAGAAGAGGCATCTATTGAGAAAGTTCATGGGACACGACAACAACATCCGGATACGAAGAAAATGATTGATGTCTTCACCTGGACTATGAGGACAAAGCCACATATGCAATCCGTTTTATGTAAAGAAATTTATTTTCTAGAAAAGTTCTTCTAATGGAATTGAATTCAGAATCATTGCCTCTCTTTCTTTTTGCATTCATTCTTTTGCATTGCATTTTATACATTTGCATTACATTGCATCATATGCATTAAATGTCATAAAAGAACCCTACTAACTAGAGATCGTATTATAGTTACCCTGGACCATCACTACTACACGCGAAGAAAAACTAAAGTTATGGATCAAAGGTTAGAAAAACTGGAACAAATGCAAAAGGAAATACAGGATCGGCTGCAAGCTCAGATGCAAGAGCAACTGACCAAGATTCAGCAGGAAATGAAAGATCAAATGTTAGAATCAAAAAAGAGCATGATGAATCAGTTAACACAGTTACTGCTTGGAGGGCCAGAAAAAGAAAAGAGCCATATGGTCAACTCCGGGGATGACAGTGAAGACCCTGTCTATCCAGCGGGCTTCGCCCCAACAAATACCCCAGCGCAACCCAAGGCATACCCACCTAGGGTGTCCGTCAATATCAGTCCTTAGTATCAAGCCAGTGTTTCAGCATTAACACACCTCCCGACAGGCTCAGGCACTGGAGACAATCCAGCAAATCCCGGTGTCCCTGATTTGGATGACATGGCGAAGATAGAAAAGGCAAAAGGGGAACTCCCAAGGCAACTGGAAGATCGATACAAATGGCTGGAAGAGAAATTCAAGGCATTGGAAAATGCTAAGTATCAGTGTGGAATGGATGCTAAGGAGTTAAGTTTGGTTCCAGATCTAGTGCTCCCTCCGAAGTTCAAAGTGTCGGAATTTGAAAAATACAATGGAACCAGCTGCCCTGAGGCCCACATCACGATGTTTTGTCGGAGGATGACCGGTCATGTCAATAATGATCAGTTGTTAATTCATTGTTTCCAAGACAGTTTGACTGGGGCTGCGGCCAAATGGTACAATCAGCTGAGTCGCACCCAAGTCAGATCGTGGAAAGACTTAGCACAGGCCTTCATGAAGCAGTATGGCCATGTGAAGGACATAGCGTCTGATAGGATCACATTACAGAACATGGAGAAAAAGTCGAATGAAAGTTTCAGGCAATATGCTCAGAGGTGGAGGGAAGTTGCTACGCAAGTCCAGCCCCCACTGCTGGAAAAAGAAACGACCATACTCTTTATTAATACTCTGAAAGCCCCGTTCATTAACCATATACTGGGAATCGCTACGATGAGCTTCCCAGATATAGTAATGTCAAGCGAGATGATTGAAAATGTCGTAAGGAGTGGGAAGATAGACGCAAGGGAAAGTACCAAGAGGTCAACCCCAAAGAAAAATGAAGATGAAGTGGATAACATGAGCATGTTTACTAAAGGGCACCCCAAGCCGATCACTATGGGACAGCCGAGGGCCAGTCATCAAGGCCCTTCAAGGCAAGAATCCCACTCGAGGCCGAACTTAGAAAAACTCCAGTTCACCCCCATCCCTATGATGTATAGAGAGTTGTACCAAAATCTATTTGATACCCATGTGGTATCTCCTTTCTACTTAGAACCTATGCAACCTCTGTTTCCCAAATGGTACGACGCGAGCGCCAAATGCGAGTACCACGCAAGGACCACGGGACACTCGATAGAAAACTGCACCACTTTCAAAAAATTAATTGAAAGGCTCATCCAAATGGGCATTGTGAAATTTGACAATTCGTATGGTGTAGAAAATCTGTTACCCAACCATGCTGATAAGGGGGTAAACACGATAATCAAGAATGAAGGGAAAAAATCAAGGAGAATATTGCAGAAGTAAAAACCCTATTGAAATGGGTTTTGAAATGAATGATAGACATGAGATTAATCATTCAGACTTCAGAGGAAGTACCCAAAAAGATGAGGAGCTACTGTGAGTTCCACACAGAAGAAGGCCATGAAGTCTAGGAGTTATGTTATGACTCTTCCGTATACGTCCGCTTTGGTTTGAATGGGCATTCTGAAGAAACTTCAGTTTAGTTCTGCTATATAAAAAAGAGGATTCTTGGATTGAGCTTTTTCCTCCCGGCGAGAAAGCTTGTCGAATTCAAAGCTTTGGTGCAAAGTCTAATGGATAACAAAGAGTTGGTTTTCATTGAAAAGATCAAAGACCCAGTGGGAACGTTAAAGAATCTAAACATTAACGATATATTCGAAGAGGAAGCCGGGGAATAGACTTTTCCAAGCTTTTGCCTTTACGTACTTGGAGGTGTTTTGAACAATGGGACTGTGGAAGAGATCCCTATACTTTTAGAGTTAATCTAAAGTAATATGCAAAATACGCTTGTTACTTTAAGCCTAGAGGCAATATGAGTCCTTTGGTGAAACAGGCTTGTGTCCAGAATAAATAAAATGCATCTTTTTTTAGTAAATATTTTTTTTCCATTCTTTCTATGTCATACTATACATTCTTTTGTTCTTTGGAATATTCTTTCATTCTTCGTTCGTGATCATACCATATTAATAATCATCATTAGAATCATTTATTCTTTGGAATTTACCTTCGTACTTACAATAGGTACCTAGATATCAAGACATGAGCAACGCTGTTACTGACTCCCTTTTGAGTGAGATATGGGTCTAAAAGGATCTAAGGATTTTGAAGATGACAGAGATTGTAACTTACCTTTTGATTTGTTAAGGATGGTAGAACAAGATGAAAATAGACTCTACCGTACAAAGGGTCAATGGACATTGCGAGTCTAGGAAAGGAGTGAAGATCGAAGCCTAGCTCACACAGAAACAAAGCGAGACGTCATTGAGTTATTCCAGGAATTCAAAGATGTCTTTGCATGATCGCATCAAGATGTGCCTAGGCACGAGGATGCTGTAGAGTGCTTGAAAAGACACATGCTAACTACGATAGCCAGACCGATTATGAGGTTCGGGTACTGCTGGTCTACCATGAAAGGGAGATCGCATCAGTTATGCCGCAAATGCCAAATTGAGGAAGACAAGACTTATGCGCTTCCTCTATTTTCTTTCTACATGTGGGGCATATATGTTATGGGGACGATCTTGTCAAAAGCATCTAGTCGACACCAATTCATATTCGTGATTGTCAATTACTTCACTAAAAGGGTGAAGGTCGCTTCATATGCCAAGTTATCAGTCATCAAATTCAAATTCAAATTCGAATTCAAAAAAAAAAGAAAAAGAAAAGAAAATCATCCAAAAAGATTTTGAAAGCTGATTAAGACTTGTAAAGATTGGCATAGAGAAGTTGCCATTTACCCTCTATGCTTCTCGAATGTTGGCCAGGACCTTCGTCGGAGCAACACCTCTTTTATTGGTTTATGGAAGGGAAGCAATTTTTGGAAGTTGAGGTCCCTTTTCTCCGAGCTTCGATTGAATTAAGAATTGGATGAAGCAGAACGCCTCCAGTAAGCTTGATTGAAAGTATTTATCATGGTTGAATGCACCAAAAACGGATGACACAAGCTTCACTTAAGAGAATTTCATGATGGTAAAAAAGATCCATCTCATGCAAAAGGGACTTCAGAAAAAAGTGGATGCCAAATTGGGAAGGACCTTATGTTGTAAGAAAGGCCTTTTCTGGAGAAGCATTGGTGTTAGCTGAAATGGAAGGCAAGAGTCAGCCAAGCCTGGTTAATGCGGACTCAGGCAAGAAGTACTTCGCTTAAGAAGGAAAAGAAGCCAAAGTGAAAACTCACAAAGGGTGCTTTGAAGCTCTCTGCAAAAAAAAAAAGAAAAAAAAAGGCTAAGGCGAAAACTCGCAAAGGGGTGCTTTAAGACCAAAAGGGATTTAAGTTGAAAACCCGAAAAGGGCGGCTCAATTTTTGATCGAAAGTGGGGCATAAAGTAGTCTCGCTACGCTTGAATTAACAATGAGGAAGGGTGTTACGTTTTAGGGCATCGACAAAGTACTCCGGATCCCTTAAACATATATTGAGCTTAAAATGGTCCTCAAGAAGTTTGAACAGAGAAGCTCAGGCTGCGATATCCGGGGCACCTAGTTTCCATCTTACCCATTCTGAATTTGCTATCTTTAATTATTTTACTCGTTTCAAAATACATTATCAATAAATTTCCTTCTTGATTGCGTTTGCTATCTTTGCTTAACTTATTTGTTTTATGCTCCTAATTTCCTTCTTGTCCATTATTATGATCTCTTTCAAGCATTTTGCATTGAAATAACTGTTAGAGGACTAGTAATACTCTCATAAAAGGAGTTTCGCATTTTACTCTGGAAGCTTCTAAATACAAGAATCCGAAACAGGACAATTATTTAGAACTCACCAAGCTTAAAGGACTCGAAACATTTGAGATAAGGGTCTAAACAGTGACGACATCTTCAGATTTTCTGTTGGAAGTATCAACTGAACAAGAAGACATACGTCAAGGATATCACCCTAACAAATGGCGAGCAATGATAGCCCAAGTGTTTAAAAAAATGGGATCATTCTCATGACATTTTTCATTCATTAATAATACATTGGTTAGGAGCATTTTTCGATCATGACATCCTAATCATGTGGCATAAACATTAAGCATATGAAATCGAGTCTACAGGGCATGTCCTCCAGAGGACGGTGTAGAAACATCGGTGAAATCACAGATTTTGTCCCCTTGAGATAACAGTGGGGCAGATCGAAGATGGCGAATCTTATCTTCCCGATGTAGTAGGGGAGCAGATTTTAGCCACTAGCCTTATATTTCTGAAGTAGCAAGGGAGCAGGCTGAAGATTATAGTCTTATCTTCCTGATGTAGCGAGGGAGCAGTCTAAAAATTACATATTTTGTCCCCTCAAGATAACAGTGGGACAGATGGAAGATGGCGAATCTTATCTTCCCGAGGTAGCAGGATAGCAGATTTTAAGCCACCAGCCTTACCCCCTAAGTAGTAGTGGAACAGGCTGAAAATTACAAGTCTTATCTCCATGTATCGGCAATGGAGCAGACTGAAGATTGTAGATCTTATCTCCTCGAGATAGCAGTGGGGCAGATCGAAATGGCAAATCTTATCTCCATGTATCGACAATGGAGCAGATTTAGGCCAATAGCCTTATGTCCCTGAACAGGAGCGGAGCAGGATAATGATAGCAGATCTTATCTCCACTGAGCAGGAGTGGAACAGATCAAAGACAGCAAGTCTTATCTCCATGTATTGGTAATGGAGCAGACTAAAGATTGTAGATCTTGTCTCCTCGAGATAGCAGTGGGGCAGATCAAAATGGCGAATCTTATCTCCATGTATCGGCAATGGAGCAGATCTAAGCCAATAGCCTTAACCCCCTAAGCAGTAGGGTAACAGGCTGAAAATTACATATCTTATCTCCCTAAGAAGTAGTGGAACAGATCGAAGACGATGAGCCTTAACCCTCTAAGTAGTAGGGTAACAGGCTGAAAATTACATATCTTATCTCCCTAAGCAGTAGTGGAGCAGATCGAAGACAGTGAGCCTTAACCCCCTAAGGGGGTAGGGTAGCAGGCTGAAAATTAAGATCTTATCTCCCTAAGCAGTAGTGGAGCAGATCGAAGACGATGAGCCTTAACCCCCTAGGTAGTAGGGTAAGAGGCTGAAAATTACAGATCTTATCTCCCTAAGCAGTAGTGGAGCAGATCGAAGACGATGAGCCTTAACCCCCTAAGCAGTAGGGTAACAAGATAAAAATTACAGATCTTATCTCCCTAAGCAGTAGTGGAGCAGATCGAAGACGGTGAGCCTTAACCCCCTAAGCAGTAGGGTAACAGGCTGAAAATTATAGATCTTATCTCCCTAAACAGTAGTAGAGCTGATCGAAAACGGTGAGCCTTAACCCCCTAAGCAGTAGGGTAACAGGCTGAAAATTTCAGATCTTATCTCCCTAAGCAGTAGGAGAGCAGATCGAAGACGGTGAGCCTTAACCCCCAAAGCAGTACGATAACAGGCTGAAAATTTCAGATCTTATCTCCCTAAGCAGTAGGGGAGCAGATCGAAGATGGTGAGCCTTAACCCCCTAAGCAGTCGGGTAACAGGTTAAAAATTATAGATCTTATCTCCTTAAGCAGTAGTGGAACAGGTCAAAGACGGTGAGCCTTAACCCCTTAAGTAGTAGGGTAACAGGCTGAAAATTACAGATCTTGTCTCCATAAGCAGTAGTGGAGCAGATCGAAGACGATGAGCCTTAACTCCCTAAGCAGTGGGGTAACAGGCTGAAAATTGTAGATCTTATCTCCCTAAGTAGTAGTGGAGCAGATCGAAGACGATGAGTCGTAACCCCCTAAGCAGTAGGGTAACAGGCTAAAAATTACAGATCTTATCTCCCTAAGCAGTAGTGGAGCAGGTCGAAGACGGTGAGCCTTAACCCCCTAAGCAGTAGGGTAACAAGATGAAAATTGTAAATCTTATCTCCTTAAGCAGTAGTGGAGCAGATCGAAAACGACGAATCTTACATCCATATAGCAATGGAACAGATTCAAGCCACAAGCCTTGTCACCCTAAGCAGTAGTGGAACAGGCTGAAAATTACAAGTCTTATCTCCATGTATCGGCAATGGAGTAGACTGAAGATTGTAGATCTTGTCACCCTAAGCAGTAGTGGAGCAGATCGAAAACGGCAAATCTTACATCCATATAGCAATGGAGCAAATTCAAGCCACAAGCCTTATCACCCTAAGCGGTAGTGGAATAGGCTGAAAATTACAAGTCTTATCTCCATGTATCGGCAATGGAGCAGACTAAAGATTACAGATCATAACTTCCTAAGCAGTAGTGGAGTAGATTGAAATGAAAATTCCTAACCCTTGAAGATGCAGTGGATGGAATAAAGCTAACTGAAGAAAGGAAGCATCAAAAAGACGGGGCAAAATTGGCCCTTTTAAAGTCTTTGCTTCGTTCCCGTTACACAACAACGAGCAAAGAGGGGCAGCTGTAAGGCCCAATTTTTTAACCCAAGGCCCGTACCAAAAAACCAAAAGCCCAAACCCAAACCAAACTAACCCAAACCCTAAAAGCCCAATAACCTAAAGAAAATTTAGTTAGCCAAAACCCTAAACAGAAACCTAGTCACCGCCAGCAGCCCCACGCTAGTGCACATCACCTCCGAACCCCCAACGCCGCACGTCTCACCTCTCCGTATCATGCACTCTTCCACGACGCCCTCACCTGTGGAAAAGAAGGAAAAGGCCAGCAAAGCAACAAACATATTGTTTTTTTTTTCCCTTTATTTTGGCTATAAAGGCCATACAAAACAGTGTAAACTTTACGATTTTTTTTATAAAAGATACGAGCAATACACACTGCAAAATCGATATGAAAATCAGAATACAAACGCAGCAAAGGTTTTGCATTTCTTTTTTCTCTTTTTCTTCTTCGACAATTTTTTTATATAAGGGTTTTTATTTTTATATTATTTTTATTTTTTTAAGCTACACGTATATATATAAACTTACTGGAGTTCCGGCCACCGTGTACGGTGGCTGACGGCGGCGTCCACAGCGGCGACCGGCCGGCCGGCGATCGACCTCGTGGTCGGAAATTGCCCAGGCAGAGAAGGGGAGGGAGAGAAAGTTTGGGTTTTTTGAAGAGAAAAGGGGAAAAGTGTTTTTTTTTTTTCAAAAATTTGGCTTATATAGCCACTTAAAACGACATCGTTTTGGCTAGGGTTTTAAAACCCCAAAACGGTGCCGTTTCATGCTTGACCGACCTGATCCGACCCTACCGCCTCAGGATCCGCGTGTTTTCTACGGAAGGGCTAATTGCACTTTTAGCCCTTCTGCTTTTTTATTGAATTATAATCAAGTTTTTTTTATTTTACAATTTGGCCCCATAATTTTCCTTCCGTTTTAATCTGGCCCCGCGCAAGGTGATGTGTTTTGGGGGAGGGGATATTTATTTTTACAATCCCTCCACTTTGTTCGCGCGTTACAATCAGATCCCTCCCCTTTTATTTATTGCCAATTTATCCCGAAATTTCATTTTTAAGCTTAATTCGGTCCTTTCTTTGTTTTCTTTTATTATTTTTGTTATTTTGCCATGGTTTTAACATTATTATTTTTATTATTTGCATTATTATTGTTATTTTTATTATTCTTATTATTTTTGTTATTGTCAATATTATTTTTATTTTTTGATACTATTATTTTTAACCATTATTATTTTAATATTATTACCAGTATTTTTTTTATCTGTAATTAATTTTATAATTTTCTGTTGTATTATTACTATAATTATATTTATTATTAGTATTATATTTATCATTATTAGTACTACTATTTTTTTTGATTCTTTTTTTATTTTTATAATTATTATTATTTTTTCATTAGCGTTGTTATTATTATTATTATTATTATTATTATTATTATTATTATTATTATTATTATTATTATTATTATTATTATTATTATTAGTACCCCTATTATATATATATTATTATCTATAATTATTATATTTTTATTACTATTTTATTATTATTTAATATTCTTATAATTATAATTATATTTATCGTTCTCATTGTTTTTATTACCAACATCATCATTGTTATTTTTACTATTGTTATTTTTTTTTACTATTATGATTTATTTATTCTTGTTCCTATCATTTCATGTAGATCGATAATTTTGAATTATATTTTTAACGTATTCTTATTTTTGCTTTTATTTACTTTTTACCCAAACTCATAAAAAGGGTTTCACAAAGGTAATATTTTGGGCTTGGAAGTTCAGGAAATCGTGCCCTAACATGTTGGGTTTCGATTTTCCGTTCGTCCAAAGGACTAAATATCCTTTCGAGGTTTTGACTGTATTTTCTCAACTTCAAAAATAAGGCAATATTTTACGTTTGGAAATTCGAGGAATCGTGCCCTAACGTGCTGGGTTTTTTTTTCGTTTGGCCAAATAACGGAATACCTTCTTAAAATTGCAATGCATGAATTTTGGAAATCATGAAATTATCTTGGTGTCTAGGGTTTGAAATATCGTATCCTAACGTGCTGGATGTGATATTTCATTCTTTCGGAACAGGAGAATTTCGATATTCAATTCGAATTATCCAAACATTTTCTAAAGGATTCATATTTTAAAATCTCTTCCAATTTTCAATATTAGGACGTTAATCAATCAATAAGGTACCGGTTTTGGGCGTTTCGAGGGTGCTAATCCTTCCTCGCGCGTAACCGACTCTCGGACCCGTTTTCTTAAAATTCATAGACCAAATGTTTTATAAGGTAACCCAATCACACTTCAAAAAAAGATTGGTGGCAACTTCATTTTCCTTTTTAAGGTCGGCCCATTTTCCAAACAAAAAATGGCTTCGACAACATGCTCACACATTTTAAACACATCATATATAAAAGCATATTAACAATTACCTCGTTTTCAAGTCTTATTTAATCAGTATGGACCCTACAGAAGGCCTACATTCGACTCTTACAACAAATACGGCCTTAAGGAAAACTTTCAGAATTTGGACCTACACGTGGCCTACACTGCCTGGCACATGGTCTCACACATGCCCGTGTGGCTCACATACGCCCGTGTGGCCCACATGGCCCAATTGGCCTAGATCATGTGGCTCACACGGTCTAGCACCTGACCTGTCACACAGCCGTATGATGTTGATTATTCCAGAGTTCGACTTTTGACGTTCGTTGTTTTTCGATACACACGCAAACACCAGGACTAGAATTCCATATCCTAAAATCCATAATCACCACGCTCAAATAGCAACGAAACCCAAAATTAAAAACCGTTAAGCGGCCAAAACCGCTACCAATAAACCTTATCAAACCAAGAATCAACCTTTCGACATCCGATTATTTACCCAGAATAGTAGTGGCAGTACTAAAAATCTCTCAATTCGCCGAAAGACTATTTGTTACAGGATTGCCACCTAAACCAAATATTCCAGAGCAATAAAAAATCCCGTCACACAAAGAAGGTAACAAATTAACCCCACAATCGTGAAACTCAAACTAAGTACGAATCTTTCCATATATTCCTTACCACCCACCGTCAAGATTGTTCAAAAACCAATGATGGCACTGACCTTCGCAAGGTTAAATTGAAACCATAAGGCAACAAAAGATGGAACAATGGTTGTTATCAAAGCAAAAATGGTGAAAACTCAAGAATTGGGAGATTGGAAAAGAAAAGAAAAACAATGAAACGACAAAGAGAAGTGGGAGAGTGATGGCAGTTTGTGGACAGATTTTGGGAATTTTTTGGAACTTTTTCAAAAAAAAAATTAAAAAGCAACTAATCACTCACCCCACTAAATCTGATTACTCTCTAAATTGAGAAAAGATATCATTTATGCCATATGAGCATGGATAGAGGTTAAGACCAAAAATAATAAAAAAATTAAAGGAAAGATTCAATTCCAAAACCTCACACACAAGCATAACATCTATCTACTGAACTAAATTTACTTACTTGAATAATTTTCATAATTTTAAATAAAAATTTAGAACATGATCACTCTTGGTTTCACTTACCTAATTTCTTCTAATCTGGTTTTTAGAATAGGACAATTGAATTATACTTTCATGACCTTCAATATATATAAATAAATTACTATTTCCATCATCGGATCAAATCAATTTATCGAATTGAAAATTGATCGATATATTGATCTAAAAGAAATAGTTGAATTGATTAATTTGTGAACCAATTAAACTGATTTTTTTTAATTTTTAATAATTTATTCAATTAACTGGTTTGATCACAAATTTATGATTTAATATAAAGTTTAATTATTGAGTGCTTATTCAGATAGTATCAATCTTGGTACAGACTTTGACCATAAAATAGTGTGTGATAATTGATTACTTCATGCTTTAACCACATAGAGTTGAATATTTACCCGTAATAATAAAGTATATTTTATGTACCTTTTTGAAAAACACTCGAGAAAAAGGGATTAATTTTTGTAGTTGGAGGTTGAATACGCTATCTATTTTGCATATTTGCTTCAATCAACATTTTTTGTTTAATGAAAGCAGACGGTGGAGGGAGAATTTTTTCGGGGGAAAGAAATACTAAATACTCAATAACCTCTCTTAAAAATTACCGTTTGAAAATAAAGAATAAAAAGGAGAAGCTATTTGTCGAGAAGCGTCAGAGCTGAGTTGAATAGCCAGGTGTGACAGACACCTCAGTTTAGAGTTGGAAGTAATGGCCTCTGTCTGTCGACTCGGTCACATGCTCTGTATTATTGCATTGCATTGCAATTCTCTCAAATATTATTTGCTTTTACGAGACAGCAGTCCACTGCTTTTTGTCCAAACTCTATGTACATTATGAAGGCACTTATGTTACAAATGGGATTATGTTTTGTTTTATAAATTAAATTTTATATATTAGATTAAAAAATAAATTTGAGTTATCTGTTTGAATTTTTATTTAATATTATTATTGAAAATTGATCTTTATATGTCTATTTATAGTATACATGGCACATAATGTATAACAATTTAATTATTTCATTGGTCATGTTAGTTTTTAATAATAGAATTAGATATAATTTTGAACTAAAATGATTAATTTGTCCTTTAATTTAATATATAAGGATTAATTTGTTCATTTTTTTGAGTAAATGAAATAAAATACAATTTAACTCTTTCGATCGAATCGAGTAAAAAAAGTTCGAGTTCTATTTTATCTCTTAATTCAATTTAAAAAAATTTCAAATTAAATCGAGAGAAATGAAATTCGGCTCAAGTCGAGTTAAATTAAAAAATTAAAAAGTATAATTAATTCAATGTAGAGCATATAACTTTGAGGAGTCACCGTCTGCTACTTCGGGTTTCTCTGTTGGTTCTTTTAACGGTTCTTCTTCCTCCTCCTCTTGGGACGAGTTTTATTCCTGATCAAAATTCGTCAAGCTATTGTCGGATTCAACGACTGTCGTCAGCTCTTTTGGAACATTTTACGTCTGTTCAATTTGGGCAAGAATCGTGTCTATTTCTTTAATGGCAACAACTGAAGAGCGTGATAAATTACTCAAAAAGTATCAGTCCCCTGTTTCGGCGTTGCAGTACTTTGATGAGGAGGGGTAGACGGTACTTCAATTTATTGCGATGGGTTATCAACAACTTTGACCCCCGGGGGGGGGGGGGGGGGGGAGCTTGGAGACCCTCCAAGTTTTCATTTAGCATTTCTTTTCATTCTTCCCATGTTTACTCAATGGAGAGAAAAAAACGAATGGAAAGGGATGGAGATAGGAACCGGCGAGGAGAGACTTAAAGTCCAAGGAGGAGACTTTCTTCTCTCTTTCATCAATAGAACGATAAGTCTTTGAAGAATTTAATGCCCAACGGAATTCCTTCCAAAACAAAGACGAGAAGAGCGAGAAAACAAGTGGGAAGAAAAATAAGTAAAAATAAAAAATTGCAAATGATCTCATATCCGACACAGCCCAAGAGACCCTCTTAGGCTTTCAAACCGACTTGCATTCAAACTCTTTGTAAAAATATCTGCTAATTGCTTCTTTGTTGAAATATACTTCAAATCCACCATCTTGTTTTCAACTAATTCTCGGATAAAGTAATGTCGAATCTCAATATGTTTAGTGCAGGAGTGCAATACCCAATTCTTCGAAATGTTAATTGTCTCAATATGTTTTATCCAAATGAGTTAATGCAGCAACTTCTAGCTACTATGTACTCGGCTTCAGTTGTTGAGAGCTTGCTATGCCAAGATACTAGATTATTCTCCCAAAAGAAACATCCCTCGGAGGTACTTTTTTAATTGTCAACACTGCTAGCCCAATCTGCATCACTATATCCAACAAGAGCCATGTTTGTATCCTTAGTGAACCAAAGCCCATAGTCAATAGTACCTTTCACATATTTGATGATTCGTTTCACTGCTTTGAGATGTGATTCTTTTGGGTTAGTTTGAAAATGAGCACGTATACCCACGCTTTGATATCTATTTGGCCTGCTAGCCGTCAAATAAAGTAAGCTTCCAATTATGCTTTGATAGATTGTGCTATCAATCGGGACATCTTTCTTGTCTATTCTGAGTTTCACACTTGAGCCCATGGGAGTCCGAGCATTCTTGGCTTGCTCTAGTTTGAACTTTTTCACCATGTTAGCTGCATATATTTTTTGATTGACAAATATACTCCTTCTAGCTGTTTAACTTGTAATCCGAGAAAGTACGTAAGTTCTTCGATCATGGTCATCTCAAACTTGGATTTTATGAGTTGAATGAACTCGTTTCTTACCATTTATTTCAGATTTTATGAATACATTTTTTTTTTTAAAAATCATCATTTATTTATATTTTAAATAATACCATAAATTTATATTATTTATTAATGTTTATTATAGTTGTTCAGTTATGAAGTTGGGCTTTTTTCCACTTTAAATTATATTTATTTCGAGTTCAAGTTTATTACATGCTCAAACTTTTTTTATTTTAAATTTTGCCGAGCTCGAATTTTCTCAACCTTGAATTTTCTCGAGAGTAAACCTATTATGAACTTCAAAATTTTCAAACTCTGATTGACACCAACAACTTTTGAGCTCTAATTATCATCCTCATGTCTTGGGTGTCACGTATATATATTGCTATTTTGTACATCAAATTTTACCGCGTAAAAATTATAATTTAATAAAATAAAAAGGAAGAAATAGAAAACAGCTGCACTATTTTTCTTCTTTCTTTTTCACGATAAGAAAAATTACAGATAAAAAAAAAAAAGGGAATTTACACCTTATGATACAACAAAGTCCATTCATCAGTTATGAATTAAAAAAATAAATAAAAGAAAAACAAACAAATCGAGGATACCCCTTAAAAAACCGTATCCATGTCTTTTTTGGTCACAATATAATATTAGTATTTTATAATTAAAGTTTAAGAAAAATGATATGGCGTAAATCAATGTTTTATGGTATAAGAAGTATGGTTGGTTGCATTTTCCATCTCATCCACCAACTTGTTCCTGCATTATTATAATATTATACAACAAAAATATGTTTATCATTATTTAAAAGAATATATAAAATTTTCTGATTTTACTGATTAAAGTTTCACGAATCTACAATTTTTTACCTAAATTTTTATACTCACAAACAAAATTAATTCTTTCTATTAAAATTTTTATTCATTTTTATTTTTAAAAACTGATATGACTGACAAAATTAAAAGATAATTACACATAGCATGCTAAGTGAGTCTCATGTTGTTTACATAGAAAGACTTAATTTTAACATTAAAAATTGATGAAAGTTTTAACCAAAGTCCAATTTACTCTTTGACCTAATAATAAATGAATAAATGACCTTTTCTTGAGTAAAAATGGATTAAATGCAATTCGAGACCTAGTCGAATGACTTTCTTCTTTTTTTTTTGTCTTCAACTTTATAAAAAAAATATTTTACTTATTTATTTAAATTGTCTTTTTTAACTATCAAACTTTAATATTTGTCAAATCATTTCAAAATTAATAAAAAAGTTAGCATTTGTTAATTTTATTGACATGTATGACACAAGTTAGGAATAAATTAATTTTTTATAAATTAAAAAAAATTAAAATTTATTTATTTTTGAAAATTAAAAATTATTGAATTCAAGGAAAAAAAATAATTATAACTGAAAATAATTTATAAGTCATAAATACACAGTTTTATGTGCCATATCTTTTTCTTGTTTAGAAAACGAACACAGGAAAGAAAAGAGCAATATCATAGTTTTAAATGTCAATTAATGGCGCTAAAATAGACGCGCCAACAGGAAAATCTCGATTAAAACACTTATGAAGAGGGTAAATTACTATTTGGGGCTTGCCTTGGATTAAATCATTATTTAGGATTTGTGTTGTCTAATTTTCACATTAGGGTATAATTTTTTTTAAATCTTAAACTTTCACAATTATTCTCGCATCTGAACTTAACTTGATAATTTCCTCTGAACTTAATAATTATTAGCATATTAAAATCTGAATTTAATAATTATTTTTATATTAAAATATAAATTTTATAGTTTTTAAAAATTAACTTAGATAAGAAAAAATACGAGAACAATTACCGAATTTAATCTAATAAAAATTAAAATTTCCAATTGTAAAAGGAAACGTACCTTTGTTGGCGGGGATTAGTATCTTTTCTGGTTATTCCCTCCAAGTCCTGCTGAAAATGCTCTTGAGTGTAAACCCTGCAAGTCTTTGAAGCGCCTTCTTAGCTCCGGCGACTTCCATTTCCGTCAGAATCTGGAGATGCTTATTGGCTCCGGCAGCCACTAGTATTTTCCTACAATCACCGCTTCCTCCAGCCAGCAGCGCTGTCACCACCATCAACGGGTACTTCTTAGAAACAGTATCATTTTTGGGATCCAACATCTGCACCAATCTCATCACACTCTTCTCATCTCTAGCCAGCTCCGTCCTATTTGACCGGACAGTCAGTAGCGAAACAATGGCTTGCGCCGCCACGTCTTGTAACCCCACTGGCTTTGGAGATTCCATTAACTTTACCAAAGAACCCATACAACTAGAAATGGCTCGCTTGTTTCCCTCACTAATTGATAATTTCGATAAGAGAGAAGCTGAAATCTGTTGTAAAATCATGTCCCCGTGCTTGATAAATTCACCCAATTGGATAATGGTGGTCGTTGAAGACGATAAAATCTGTAAACTGGAATCCGTTACCGAAAGGGAACAGATTGTACGGAGAACATGCTCGATAGTATCTGAACTTGATAAATCTTGAATCATATGCATCAATCTTGGCAACCCTTTTTCTTGTATAATCAAAGCGCGACAATATTCACCGGAAGAAGCCAGTATAGAAAGGCAATTGGCTACTTTTTCTTGTGTAGCGGTGTTACCAGAGACTAATAACTGGACTAAAACAGGAACCGCGCCTTCTTCACCCAAAGCCAGTCGAATATCTTCTACAGAAGCCACGTTTCGAAGAGCGCCAACCGCATGGGTTTGGATTGGTTGGGAGCCAGATCGGCAAGCTTCTATCAAGGCCGACACCCCCCCGTATGCTGAAATTGCCCAGGCGTTTTCGGGATCGGCGGTGATTGCTTCAACAGCAATGGCGGCCTTTTCTTTTAAAGAAATGGAACCTGTTTCGAGGATTCTTAATAAAGGCCCTAATCCTCCCTCTTCGAAGATGATTTTTCTCGAATCTTGGCTTGAAGAAGCCAACATCGACACTGCTAAAATAGCTTGTTCTCGAATCAAAGGTTGGTTGTTAACTTCGAGAAGACTTATCAAATAGCCAATGTTTCCTTCTTTAGCAACCACAGCAGTAGATTTCTCGTCCTTGTTGAGAAGCTGAAGGAGTGATTCTAAAGCTTTCTTTTTGAACTCGATACCTCCAATCTGAAGTCGGGTGAAGACATCCCTAATGAAAAATCCCAAATCATCTTTATCAGAGCCAGGTCCCGGATGAGACAAAACGATGGCGTTGGATTGGTGAAGAACGCCAGATCTGAGAAGCAAATCGAGGTCATGGAGATGGGTAGAGAGAGAAGAGGAAGCAATGTCGAGGTCGCTTTGCATGAGGAGTTTGCCGCCGGTGAAGGAAGAGAGAGTGCATTGATCGGAGAGAGGTTTTAAACGTTGGAGAGTGGAGAGAAGGGAAGGGAAAAGAGTGTGAAGCAAGGAGTTGTCATCCCAGTGAGGAGATTCAGAGATGGAGGAAAGAGATGATTGGAGAGTGCAAAGCTTTGACCGGAGGACTTGCCACCGCCCGACGAAAGAGCGGACGGTGAGGGAAGAAAGGAGGAGGAGAGAGAGAACAGTTGTGATTAAGTCGAGGAGTGTTTGCAGTGGTTGAGGTCCAGATGGTTCTGACGTCGGCGTTTGCAGTTGTTCTGATGTATGCATTGGCGGTTGAAAGCCTGGAACTAGGATTGTTGGGGTTCAGGATTAAAACAGATAAAAAGGGTTTTTACTTGGGAGGAAAAGAGAAGAAAGAGAAGGCAATGGAATTGAGTTAATATAATAAAATTTATATAATTATTATGATTATCTATATTTATGAATATAAAATATAAAATAAATTCATTGTTAAATTTAAATTAAGTTAAACTAAAATTTTAAACCAGTCATAAAAATTTTCTTCAAATTATCTAGTAAATAAGTAAAAAATAAAGGCTTAATATAACATTTGGTGTCTAAATTTGACATTTTTTCTTAATTTGATATTTAAACTTTTTTTGCCCAATTTGATATCTAAACTTGACATTTTTTTCTAATTTGGTACCTAAATTTATTAAATGTTATACAAATTACACAAAATACTAACGGTATTAATTTTTTTTTCATGCTACAAAAATATTGTTAGTATTAGAGGAAATTATTTTCATTATTTTCAATTAGTAAAATAATTAATTAAGTAAATAAAATTTAAAGTAATTGAACATATAAAATGCAAAAAAATATCATATTATTTGTCATATGTATGTCATATATTGATTATTTTTGCTACTTAATAAAAAAATAAAATTATTAATATATTGGGGTAATTTGTAAAACGTTTCACAAGAACTAAATCAAAAAAAAAAAATACCAAATTAAGAAAAATAGTGAAGTTTAATTACCAAATAGTACCCTCAAAAAGTTTAAGCAGCAATTTCAAAAAAATGTCTAAGTTTAAATACTAAGCCAAATATAAGAAATTGAAAGTGAGAAACTGCGTGCGTTGACTACAAAATCTTTCTTTTCAGACTGTCAGGAATTCGTTTTACGCGTGAAAATTTTATATCTATACTGTTGACTTGTTTAAATAAAAATTGAGTTTGACTCTTCAATTACAATTTGACTTTTCAATATTCTGTTTTCAGTAGTATATTATTATTAAAACTTTGCAAATATAACTGTTTCCTTTAATTATAGTTTTATTATTTTAGATTATATTTAAGTAATTTTTTTGGTGAATTACTTAAATCTATTTAAATTTAAACCACCCTTAAAATGATGAACACCCTAACTACTGAATTTTGAGAAGACGAGAAGTGAGTCTAAATTTGATAGGTGGGGACCTTATAAATTGCATTCATCAAATATTTCCTTTAAGATATTTTCTTCAATGGTGGGTGAAAATGAAGATTTTCACATTTAAGCTCAATCACAACCATAAATTAGCCCAACAATATATTTATTTTTTAATATTGTATTATATTCTATAGGACATTTGTTAATTTCTAATTCTACGCGTGGAGTCTAAAAATTTTACTGGTAGTGTATCAAATATTTTTTAATGATGAAATAATAATTTTTTAAAAAATGAGATTACCACTAATTACACAAACACCAAAAACTCTACCTAATTTTCAAGTTCTTTTCTTTGATTATTTGCCATTGAATTTAGCTTCTAATTCTTGGAATATAAATTTATATTAGATTATTTAATTCTAGAAAATATTTATATATATTATTAAGTAATATATATTATTTCAATTTTTTTTTCTATGCAAAAGTTTATTCATTAAACAACAGAAAACCCTAACAATGTCTCTGAAGAATACAACACAAATGAAAGAAACCAAAACAATAGAGTCATCACATCAAACACAACAATATATCTTAAGTCAGACTTAACATTTCTAACATATTTTAACTCATCAACCAGCATCTCATATTTGAATGAAAAGAATTATATGTGATAACCTCTTAGAAAAGTTGTACCATTTCACATTGTCTCGTTCTCGTTCTCGTTCCAAGCAATTAATCACTTTGCTTTACAGATGAAAATAAGGTATCGCCAAAAAATAAAAATAAAAAACACATAAGATGTGGAATTGCTGGTGATAGGACCATTGGGGAACATCCACCTGTGGCAAAGAATTCGAAATACACTGAGGATACAAGAATCAAGCCTTTAGGAGTGCTCTCATTCTGTAGCAGCCTATCCTTAACCCATGCTTAGCTGTAGAATTTCTGCCTCTTCCTTCTAATTGTCATCGAGTTGGAAAACTATTAGATCAACACAAGCAAAACCAGTTCTCAAAAGGAACAAAACAGAGAAACCATGCCTCAACCCAAGAACGTCAACAAAAAAAAAAATAAAAAAAATCAGTCTCTACAAACTCCTAACTTAGCTAATCAATTAACAAATTCATTAGCTTCCATAACTGTCAATCTCCGCAAACACATTCCAAAGCCTCCAAGGTCAAGTTTCTTTCTTCAAATGACCGAATCAGATTCAATAATAAGATGAGCATGCAAGTGTTGGACAAAACACGCGTTAGCGAACATATAATTAATTATAAATAAACACATATGAAATAAAATATAAATAGAATGATTTATAATTAATTTATCAAATACGAAAATCAAATAAAACCATAATAAAAAATTGAAATAAAAGAGAATCGAGATTTTATGAAATGTTGAGGCCTATGAAACACAGTTTCCTTAAAATAGATTCGGCCGCTCCTACGGTACTTGGAGAAACGTTGGTCGAATGTCTCCCAAATTACAACAACAACAGTAATCAAAGAAGTAGCGCCTCTACAACGATCAACGAACGAACTTTGCCTTTTTCTATGCCTCTACAACGATCAACGAACGGACTTTGTCTTTTTATATCATCGGAATGTTTTAGAAATTTGGAGAGGCAAAAAGAAGAATTTTGAAATCAATAGAATTTCGGTATAAAAAATTATTGGAATGTAGGTATAATCCTACAGAATACACAACATTTTATAGGCATTTAGGATAGTGGAAAATTTGGAAATAACCATAAAATCTGTCATTAATAAGTCAAAAAATCAATTTGATTTAAGAATTAAATCAAAGCAGATTTGTCCATATATAAGTAGACTATGTCTGCTGAGGAAAAATATATTCGTGTTGGGCTTAAAATATCTGCAGGCCTATTTGGGCCCAACCGGTTCGAATATTTCACGTCGCCCACATTGTGCAGGTGCGCCCCAACCCCGTCGGGTTTGGACTTGCACCCCCTTGTGTGCAAGGCAAAGTTACAAGCTTAGTCATCCAATTACCCTTCAAGAGGGTTCACATATATAAACACATCTCTCACTTTGGTATTTAACCAATGTGGGATCTAAGCCTTTACTTTTCCTCAACAATATTTCCAAGTAGCTTACTTGAGCATCAATTTCTCATTCATCACTTAACCATTTTGAGCATACGATATACCGTTGTAAAGGTCTCCTGGAGTAAAATATGAGACCATAATTTTATGATTAAACTCTCCACCTTTACCTATTGAGAATATGCCTCAAAGTTCCCATAAAAATGTAATTTTTCCAACAATCCCCTCCATGAATGAAAATTGATGGTTTTATCGAAAAACATTGACTCGATATGGTGATAGAATCTACGATCGATAGTTGCATAGGATAGGTAGGTATCTACCCTTGAACCTTCCCTTGCAAAAGTATATTTACTTTACTAGTTGACCAGTAGACGTGATGTCCTTGAACTGTTCTGCCTTTTGTGTAAACAATGATATAACTCACACAACTATCTCCCTAGAAAGGTTCTAGTGCTCATGGGTATGTTCATATAGCCGTGAACATCTCCTAGTTCTGCAAGAGTTTGAGAGAACTATGCCCTAATAGTCTCCTTGAAGCGACCCCACTTCACTCTCACATAGGTGACTTACGTTGTTCGGCTCACTGAAACATACAATGGTCATTAAAAGTATTGCTTAACCTCTCCCATTTTTAGTCATTGTTTACATCATAGGAACGAACATGGGATAAGTACCCCCACAGTGACCTCACAAGGTCTATGCAATTAGGTTGTCCCTTTGAACCTGGATTTTGGGATCTCCAGTCAACTAGGTAAGGTTTTCAGTCACATAGCGCCTTTTATTTTCATGGGCTTTAGTCACATTCCTTTCGATGTTCTATCAACATGATCTCATTTTAAGCCTTTAGTTAGCAGATTCGCAATGTTATCTTTTGATTTTTCAAAATCAATATAGATAACTCCGTTTGAAATAATTTGTTTAAAGGTATTGCGTCGACGACGCATATGTCTCGACTTACCATTATACGTTACGCTAGCAAGACACCCCCTCACTTTCAAGTGGTTGTAGGATGATTTTCTACCTTTCTATAACTCATATAGTGTCTTGTCCCTTTTTTTGTGGGGCACCTTATTTAAAAGGTAATTAACTCATAGAAACACTCCCCCCCACATTTCATATGATAACCCATAGCTTTTTAGTAGTGCATTTATCTTTTCCTTTAGAGTTTGATTTTCTACTCGGCTACTTTATTTGAGGAAAATATGGTGGTGTTATTAAGTTGTGTACAGTATTGAAATGATTCAACATATCCACCACCACGATCACTTAATCTTTTTATTAAGTTGGTTTTCAACTTCTTACTTATAGAGAATAAATTCTCTTCGTCTTAGCTCTTAAGCAAATATACGTAGCAATGAAGCTAATAAACATTTTTATTCCTTCCTCTCATTTACACAAGCTTTACAAGCATTGCTATGTATTAGATTAAGTGACTTTTTGACCTTTGTTAATTTTGCCTTAACACATGTTTCACATTTATAATTATAATTATTGTGAAACAAAAGAATATGCTCTAAGTTAATTTATGTACGTAAAGTATCATAATTAATATGTCCGAGCCTATTATGCCATAAATTAAATGACTTAAGTATATAAACAGAAAAAAACAACATTATTATTCATAGTTTTGCTTTTACAGTGATAGCATTTAGTTTAATACATATCCCCTTTCCACAAACATTTCCCCTTTAGAAAGAACATTCTTATTCATAGTTCTTGCGTATGTTAGGCACATAATTCTATATCGGACACTTCTTTTGAAATTTCTTCCACAACAGTGGCCTCGTTAACTCTAACTTTTTTTGGGATCCTACAGTCGTATAACTTGTACCCCATCTTGTTGCAATTGAAGCATTTTCCTTGAAATTTTTTCTTCTTGGAAACACCACATTTTGGTCTTAGTTTAGACCCATTCTGCGATTGGTTTCCCTTCTTGAAGTTTTTCTTGACTTTTACGACGTTTCACCTAGCAGCATTGTCATTTGCTGATTTGTTAAGCCTCTTTTCTGTACCTCTATTGTCTTCTTCAATCTGAAGTTTTACGATTAGGTCTGTCGAAACCATTTTTGAGTTTTGGTAAAAACAAGGCTCGACTTAAAAAAAAAAAAAAGAAAATGGGAGTCGCCACCAATCCCTTTTTACTTCGGTGTGATTGGATCACCTTATAAAACGTTTTATTTCAAAACATTGATTTTGGTCCGTGAAATACAAGAAAACGGGTTCGGGAGTCGGTTACATACGAGGAAGGGTTAGCATTCTCGTAACGCCCAAAATTTGGTACCTAATAGATAATTTCATGTCCTAATGTCAAAATTTTGAAAAATTTAAAATACGATCCTTTTATTTGAAAGAAAACCAAGACTTACCTATCTCAAATAAATAAAATGCTATACCCAATAAGATAGAGTATAACATTCTATGACCTCGAAACTAGGCTCACCTTTGTTTGTAGAAAATCCTTACCTCGAGATATAAAACATCATATCTAATAAGTTAAGATATAACATTTTGAATTTTCAGTGATAAGTTTTGTTTTAGAATTTATAGGTCTAAAAAATGAGGATATTTGATACCTTAAGTTCCACGAGAAAAATTAAAACCCAGTAAGTTAGTGTAACATCCTAAAATTTGGAATTTTATGTGTTGCATTATTTCTTGCGTTAAGCTAGTTAAATTATTAATTGTGTATATTTAGGGGTCCTGAAAAGGCTCGGGGTTTATTTGGGCCTTAGTAAAAATTTTGTGTTTAAGTCTATTAAGGAGAGATGGTAAGTAGTTTCAAGGCTTATAGAAATAAATAAGTAATGTGCTAGCATAAATGAGTAATTGGTAAAGAGGATATGGTGCCACATGAAGGACTTTAAGGGAAGAGGTTCAAATCCCATAATGTGCAAATTTTGACTATTATTTTTGTACTATTTCCTTAAGTGTCGGCCAAGCTTGTAAATAAGGCAAGTTGGACTTTTTAATTTTGGCAAGGTGGCTAAGGAAATTAGGAAAGGATGAAGGTAGGGAAAGAAATTAAAAGAAAGGGGAAATTATAGGGAACATGTTGGCACAAAGAAAGGAAAATGTTATGGAAAGTTTGGTTGGCCAATTTTTGACCATTATTGTCAAGGATATTGACGGTTTTGGTATAGGGAGTATAACCGAATTTTGCTTTGCCTTTTGGTAGAAATCTAAGTGTTTGTTTTGGCCAAAAATTTCTTAGTATCAATTTGTGTCATTTTCTCCAAATTTCTTCTTCTCCTTGCCGAAGCTCCAAGTTGCTAGTGAACATTTTTCTTCTTCATTTCTTCTTGTTGCCGAAAGTACCTAAGCCATTGAGAGCAAATTGTTCACTCATTTTTTCCTCTGGAAAAACCGAATCCTCATAAACACTCCTTTTCATCTTTCTTTTCCTTTTACAAAATTTTCCAACCCTTTTTCTTCTTCATTAACACATATCCTCCATAGCCGAATATCATTGCTCATTTTCCTCTATAGCCGAACCCTTCATCTCTTCTTTATCTTTTCTTCACATCCGCATCAACACTCACTCCTTGATCAATCGGTAAGTGGTTCTATTCAAATATTTTATTTTCTTTCTCCTAGCAGAATATATGCCCTTGGCATGGGATGGTCCTTTTAACCGAAACCATCATTTTATTCTATTCTCTCAAATGAGATCATTTTCTTCTTCGTAGTGATATAGAGGGAGGCTGAATACCACAACATCGCCTAATCATCTCTAGTCATAGGACGATCGTGAGAAACGGGTTTATCATTGTTTAAGGTAAGGAGTTCCTTCATAGTCCATTCGATAACTCCATTTGGTTATTGTGTTAATCGGATTGAAGGTTGACTAATCGACTACATGTTTTAGGGACTAAATCGCTCGAGCCATCGACTTGTGATCATACAATATAAGTGGTAAGCCGAACCCTTTGTCATTAGACAATCCATCTTTCTATTGTAATATCGTTTTGACTAAAATCTTATTCAATGGAGGCAAGCAATATCGAATCGAAAGGGATAGCGATTGGGGATCAAAAAAGGAGTGGATTTGCGATCCCTACTCCTAAATTCAAACGAAGGGCAGTTTCGGCGGTTCGGGATTTTCCACCGGGTTGTGGACCGTCATCCGGAGAAAATCGACAAATCGTGGTCGTTCACGATTCCAAGGGTAAAAACTTAGAGTATATAAAAATATAAGGATACTTATAATTTAATACATAAAAATATAAATAATAATATATGATTAAAATAATAGTATATAATTAAAAATAAAAATATTTATAATATGATAATCATAAAAAAACTATATATTGAATATAAATAATACAACAATATATGCTATAAGATATACAAAATTTATAAAACATAAGATGATTTAAATTATACATATAATATAATATATAATATATAAAATTTTGAAAATGTATAATGCAATAATTAATATACAAATTATAAAATAATATATATAATATAAATAATATTAAATCAAATAAAATAATACAGGATAGTAATTTAATTATATAAAATAATAATAATAATAAATAATACATATGAATTTTATACTATTAATAAAATTAATGTATAAATAATAAAAATAAAATAACATTTTAATTTGATAAAATGATTCAATATAGCATTAGAATAATAAAATAAAATAAAAATAAATAAAGAAATAAGGATTGAATAGAAAATAAAAAATAAATATAAATGGATTAAATTAAAAAATGTAAAAGGATGACATTGAAGTGCGCTACAAATTGTAGGGACCTAATGGGCAACTATGCTCGGTCTCCTAAACGGCGCCGTTTTGTCATTGGCCTTTAGGTAGCCCGAATGACTAAATTGAAACACGAGAAATAATTATGGGCCCAATTGTAAGATAAAAAAATAACAGGACATAATTGTAAAATTGAAATAATACGGAAGGGCCTATTTGGCAATTAGACCTTTTAACGAAAACGCGTGGATCCTCCCCGGGTTTTCGGGTCAACGCGCGGATCCTTTAAGCAAAAATGACGTCGTTCTTTCTTGCCTATATAAGTTAAAATTCGGCAAAAAAAACATTTTAACACCGTTTTAAAAAAAAACTTAAAAATTCTCTCAAAATCCTCCCCTCCTTTGTCCAGGGTCTGGTCACCGGAGTCCTGGGCCACCGCCTCACCCACCACCGTCGGTACCGCCCAATACAGCGGTCAGAGGTTTAAAAACCTCTTCTTTTCAGCGTAAATCAACAAGTAATCTCCTTTTATATTTTTTAAATGGTTTTTATATACATAAAATGCGTAGATCGAAATAAAACATAAAAATAAAAATGAACGAAATCGAAAAAAGAAAAAATCACCTTTGCTGTTTCTTATTAATCTCTGTATTTTTTTTTGAATCTTTGCCTATTCTTTCTGTGTGTATCTCAGTGTGTCTGTTTACAGATTTCTATCAGGGTTATATAGCACTAAAAAAATAAATACGAATCTTTTCCTTCTGTTTCTGCCATTGTTTCTTTCCTTTTTTGTGGGCGAAAAAAAGAGAATGTGGCAGCGATAGGGGATTCGCGCAAGCTGTGGCACGACTAGCGGCGTGACCAAGGGGCTGCTGGGGCGCGAGGGTTTGCGGGGCCTAGGGTTTCAGAAACCCTAGGTTTCAGAAACCGTTTAGCATTTGGGCCCTTTTGGGCCTTGTAAGTTTTGGGTCTGAGTTAATGGGTTATGGATTATGTCTGTTGTTTAGTATTGGGCTAAAGGTGTAACGGGGTATTGGGTTTTTGGGTTAGTGGGTTAGGTCTGTAAATGGGCTGTAAATAGACTGTAAAACATTGGTTTTTTATTTATTTTTATTTATTTTCTTTTTTGTTTTGGTTTTCACGGGCCCAGGCAGAATGGGCCGATTACAGCTGTCCCTCTTTGCTCATTGTCGTGAAACGAGAATGGAGCAAAGACTATAAAAGGACCAATTTTGCCCGGTCTTGGCCGAGCCTCGACTTCTTGGTCCTCGTCTTCTCCAAATGGCTTCCAACTCCACTACAACTTCAACGATTTTGAAACTCCATCTTGATTTCAATAAGTCTGATGGCTTCAATCTGCTTCACTGCAACTTCAGGAAGGCAATACCCCCTATCTTTTAACCTACTCCACTGCCACTTCAAGGAGGTCAGACTAGTATCTTCACTGCAACTTCAGGAACGCCAAACCTTGCTATTTTTTTAGTCTGCTCCATTGCAAACTCAGGGAGACAAGGCTGATGTTTTTGATCTGTTCCCTGTAACTTCAGGAATGCCAAATCTGCTATTTTCCAATCTGCTCCACTGAAAACTCAGGAAGATAAGATCTAATGTCTTCGATCTGCTTCCTGCAACTTCAGGAATGCCAAATCTACGTTCTTCAGTTTGCTCTACTGCAACTTCAGGGAGGTCAAGCTGAGGTCTTTAATTTGCTTCCTGCATCTTCAGGAATGCCAAGTCTGCTATTTTCCGATCTGCTCCACTACAAACTCAGGGAGATAAGCTTTGATGTCTTCGATCTGCTTCCACAACTTCAGGAATGCCAAATCTGCTATTTTCTGATCTGCTCCACTGCAAACTCAGGGAGATAAGATCTGATGTCTTCGATCTGTTTCCTGCAACTTCAGGAAGAGAAGATCTGCTGTCTTCAGTCTACTCCACTGTAACTTTAGGGAGATAAGACTATAATATTCAGCATGTTCCCTTGCTACCTCAGGGAGATAAGGCTGGTGGCTAAAATTTGCTCCTCTGCTACCTCGGGAAGATAAGATTCGCCATCTTCGATTTGCTCCACTGCAACTTCAGGGAGACAAAATCTACAATCTTTAGTCTGCTTCCTTGCTACCTTAGGAAGATAAGACTACAAACTTCAGCCTGCTCCCTTGCTACCTCAGGGAGATAAGGCTGGTGGCTAAAATCTGTTCCCCTGCTACCTCGGGAAGATAAGATTCACCGTCTTCGATTTGCTCCATTGCAACTTTAGGGAGATAAAATCTACAATCTTTAGTCTGCTTCATTGCTACCTTAGGAAGATAAGACTACAAATTTCAGTCTGCTCCCTTGCTACCTCAGGGAGATAAGGCTAGTGGCTAAAATCTGCTCCCCTGCTACCTCGGGAAGATAAGATCTGTAAATTCACCGATATTGCTACACCGTCCTCTGAGGGACATGTCCTGTAGACTCGGTTCCATATGTCTATGTCAAATGACCAAGATGTTATGATCAGAATGAATCAAATGCTTCTAGCTACATGTGTTATGAGTGACATGAATGCAACATGTCATGAAAATGATTCCTTTTTAAACGTTTAAGGATTAGGATGCAATGATCGAAATGAATCAAATGCTCCTAATGAGATTTGCTATGATAAGTATGATTCCTACTCTAGGTGTCATCACTTATTTGTTCTTTATCCTTGTTCCTCTCGAAATATCAATCATGTTTTGCTCAACAAGCTTGCCCCACTGTAATTTCAGAGTAAACTCCGCTTGAAACTTGAGGACATAAGGCTTGTACCATCCTACCACGATTTATAGGAATTGAAACTTTTTCAATCCTTCCCATCTGAAATTTAAGGGTATAGGATATATTTCAAATTCAATCCATTCCACCGCAATTCAGGAGTTCTAAATTTTTCATCAACTTAGTTTGTCACACCATTCCTCGAATGCTATGACCTGATGACATCACTTACTTTCATCACATCAACTCATTATTTTGTCCAAGTATCATTTGAACAAAGAATTCAGATAAATAGTCTCTATCCAGACTCTTATTTCTCAAATATTTCCAATCTATGCACATGGAAATTCTAAACCATTGTCCTGTTTCGGTTCCTTGTTTTATTTAGAAATTTCCAAAGTAATATGTAGAACTTCTTTTGCAAAATTATTAGTTCATCAATCATTATTTCAATGCAACATGTTTATAAATAATGGGTAACAAATAAATTGATCTCAAAGAGAGTTAAATGAATTATCAAAAATACAAAGAAAATTAACTGGGAACATATCTTTGAGAAGAAAAAGAATTCAAAGATAGTAAAATGAATAGGAAAAAGATCAAATGCCCTAAATATCACAGATTGGGCTTCTATATACAGACTCCGTGAAGACTACTTTGAGCTTAACATGTGTTTAGAAGACCTAAAGTACTTTGTTAATGCCCTGATATGCAACATACCCCATTTCTTGTTGATTCGGGTATAGCAAGATGACTGCGTGCACATTCAGAATTTGAGTCACCCTTTTCGGGTTTTCAACTCAAAACCCCTTTGGTCTCAATGCGCCCTTTGCGGGTTTTTGTCCTGGCTTCTCCTTTTTTTTAGAAACTCAAAGCGCCCTTTGCGGGTTTTCACCTCGGCCTCTTCTCCTCTTCAAGCAAAGTACTTTTTGACTGAATCTGAGTTCACAGGATTGGGTAAATTTTTCCCATCCATTTCAGTCAGAATTAGTGCACCTCCAGAGAAAGTTTTCTTCACCACATATGGTTCTTCCCAATTCGGCATCCATTTTCCTCTGAAATTCTTTTGTATGGGAAGAATCTTTCTCAATACAAGGTCCCCCTCATAAAACTCTCTTGGGCGAACTTTTTTATCCTAGGCTCGCATCATTCGTTTTTGGTACATCTGACCGTGACGAATAGCCCTTAGCCTCTTTTCTTCAATTAAGTTCAACTGATTATACCGAGCCTGGATCCATTCAGCCTCAAATAAAACTCGAAGAGAAGGTATTTCTACTTCAATAGGTGGAACTGCCTCCATCCCGTAGACCAACGAGAAAGGCGTTGCCCCAGTAGAGGTTCTGACAGACGTCCGATAAGCATAGAGTGCAAACGGTAGTTTCTCATGCCAATCCTTATAAGTCTCCATCATTTTCCCTACTATCTTCTTAATATTTTTGTTGGCTGCTTCCACTACACCATTCATTTTTGGACAATACGGAGACGAGCTGTGGTGTTTGATCCCAAATTGACTACAAATTTCTGCTATCAAGCTGTTGTTCAAATTCAGTGCGTTGTCTGATATGATCCTCTCGGGCATTCCATATCGACAAATGATCTCCTTCTTCAAGAACCGACTAACTGCTGACTTAGTGACGCTAGCATATGAAGCAGCTTCTAACCATTTCATGAAGTAGTCAATTACCACGAAGATGAATCGATGCCCATTCGAAACTTTTGGTGAAATCGGTCCAATAACATCCATGCCCCACATGGAAAAAGGCCATTGAAAAGTCATAACATACAAAGGTGACGGAGGCACATGAATTTTGTCTCCATAAATCTGGCATTTATGACATCCCTCAGCATAGCTGATACAATCTCCTTCCATGGTGGACCAATAATATCCAAATCTCATTATCTGCCTGGCCATTGTGAATCTATTAGCGTGTGTTCCACAAACGCCCTCATAAACTTCCTCTAGGATTTCCCTAGCTTCTACAGTATCAACGCATCTCAATAATACTTGATCTTTTCTCTTATTGTACAAGATATCCCCATCTAAAACATAGTCAGAGGCCAATCTTCTTAATGTCCTTTTCTCATTCTCAGTTGCATGCTCCGGGTATTCACGATTTTTTATGTATATCAATACATCATGATGCCAAGGGTGATCATCTTTTTCCTCATCTTCTATGTTATAACAATGAGCTGAAATTTCGAAAATACTCATCTGAATAGGTCTCATATCCTCTGGCCTGTTTACTTTGATCATAGAAGCTAGGGTTGCCAAAGCATCCGCCATCTGGTTTTCATCACGTGGGAGATAATTAAAAGTAATTTCATCGAACTCCTTAATCAATCCCAGAACTATTTTTTGGTAATCAATTAGTTTGGGATCTCTTATCTTCTATTCTCCTTTGAGCTGGTAGATTACTAAGGCAGAATCTTCATATTCTTCTAGCACTCTGATCTTACGCTCTACAGCTGCTCGAATTCCCATGATGCATGCTGCATATTCCGCTATGTTATTTGTGCAATCAAAATCTAATCTGCATGTAAATGGATAATGATCACCATTCGGGGATACCAAGATTGCCCCAATTCCATTTCCCATAGCATTTGACGCTCCATCAAAATTTAGCTTCCACGGACATTCTTCAGTATTTGCCACATACATCAACTCTTCATTTGGGAAATCAAAGCTCAAAGGTTCATAATCCTCTAAAGCTCTGCTAGCCAGAAATTCTGCTACTGCGCTCCCTTTTATAGCCTTTTGGTTCACATAGACTATATCGAATTCAGACAGCAAAATCTGCCACCTTGCCATCCTTCCATTCAAAGCAGTTGACTCCATCATGTGCTTTAACAGATCAAGTTTCAAAATTAACCAGGTTGTATGATATAGCATATACTGCCTCAATCTTCGAGTTGTCCAAATTAAGGCGCAACACAATTTTTTAATCGACGAATATCTCATTTCATATTCAGTGAACTTTTTACTGAGATAGTATATCGCCTTTTCTTTTCTTCATGACTCATCGTGTTAACCAAGCACACATCCCATGGAGTTATTGAACACTGACAAATACAATATCAACGATCTATCTGGATTAGGCGGAGATAATACTGGTGCATTTGACAAACATTGTTTGACTTTGTCAAAAGCTTTCTGGCATTCATCGTCCCATACACCTTGGTTGTGTTTCTTGAGAAGACGAAATATGGGATCACATTTCTCAGTTAATTGTGAAATAAACCGAGCAATGTAATTTAACCTTCTAAGAAAACCTCGAACTTCCTTCTGAGTGCGCGGTGGAGGCAATTCTTATATAGCTTTAACTTTATTCGAGTTAACTTCGATTCCTCTCTCGCTGACCACGAAACCCAGTAGCTTCCCTGACCGAGCTCTGAAAGTACACTTTGCCGGGTTGAGTTTTAATTAAAATTTTCTCAATCTCAAAAACAACTTATTCAAAACTTCAATGGGTTCCTTTTCTGTTCGAGATTTGACTATCATGTCATCAACATATACTTCAATCTCTTTTGCATCATGTCATGGAATAAAGTTACCATGGCCCTTTGATATGTTGCCCTTGCATTCTTTAGCCCGAATGGCATTACTTTATAACAAAAGGTACCCCACAATGTTATGAAAGTAGTTTTCTCCATATCCTTAGGTTGCATCTTGATCTGATTGTATCTCGAAAAACCATTCATGAAAGAGAACAATGAGTATCCCGCCGTATTATCCACCAACGTGTCAATATGAGGCAAAGGGAAATTGTCCTTTGGGCTGGCTTTATTTAAGTCCCTATAGTCTACGCACATTCGAACCTTTCCATCCTTCTTAGGGACAGGAACAATGTCGGCAACCCACTCTGAGTATTTGACCACTTGTAGAAAACCAGCATCAAATTGTTTCTTAACTTTCTCCTTTATTTCAACACCACGTCAGGTCTCATCCTTCGTAGCTTTTGTTGAACTAACTTACATTCTTCTCTTATGGGAAGGCGATGTACTACAATATCAGTACTTAGACCAGGCATATCTTGGTATGACCATGCAAAGACGTCTTTGAATTTTCGTAGCAACTCAACAAGGTCTTGTTTCGTCTTCTCGGCTATGCACGTTCCAATTTTCACAATCTTTCCTTCCTCCAAGGCTATGTTTTCTACCTACTCTTTATGGGGTAAAATTTGTTTCTCCTCTTGCTTTACCATTCTTAACAAATCTGGAGATAAGTCACAATCTCTGTCACCTTCAAAATCCTGAGATTCCTCTAAACACATGTCTTGCTCAAAATGGACCTCTAGGTCTGTAGTATCGTTGCTCATATCACTGATATCTAGGGACTTGTGGTGGGTACCAAAGAATGTACAAAGAATAAATGAATTCAAGGACAACTATTCACATGATATGAATGAGAATAAAAATTTGGAATGAAATTAGAAAATCAAAAGAATGAAAGAATATTTGCCAGAATTGGTCATTAAAGATGTATTTTATTGAAACGAAAATATCTGAACATGAGCCTATTTCACAAAAGAAATCTTATTGTCCCTAGGCTTAAAAACAACAAGTGCGTTCTGAATATTACTCTGTATAATATCTAAAAACTACAGGAAGTTCCTCTGCAGTCCAATTGTCCAAAACGCTTCCAGGCTCATAAGGGCGAATGCCCAACAGGTTTCTTTGCTTAGTTTCTTCCTCGTGTATGGCATTGATGTAAGGATTTTCTAATAACCCTCTCTCAGGGTGAATTATCCCTTCGAATACAAAGGTCTAGGATATGTGGGGTAATGTCATCAATTCCCACTTGACTTTCTCCCCATTCAACCGTGCTCTTCTCCTTTCTTGCTTTTTCTCTATTTCTTTTCTCCTCTGTCTAGCATCTGGCCTAAATCACAAGCCAAAACAGTCTCTCTTCTCTTTCAGCATTAGAACTTGGATCTCTCCTTAAAGATGTCTGCCCAGTCCTTTTCCTGGTAGAGCTCCTTTCCCCACTATCATTTGTAAGCCCATCCTCGTGGTCCTGGATATCTTAGGCATTGGAACCTCATTCCCCTCCAAAATAAATGTCGCGTTCACGAACTCTAAAGATCAGAAAGAGCATTCAGTTGCTTCTTCACTCGCCTTTAAATATGGTGCATCGTTGGTAACAGTGGCTATGATGTCCTCCTCCGCGTTTACGGTAATTAGTCGACCCTCTGTCACCAGCTTCAATTTTTGGTGCAGCGATGAGGGCACTGCTCCTACCGAATGAATCCAGGGCCTTCCTAGCAAGCAATTGTATGAGGGCTTGATATCCATCACCAGAAAATCCACTTCATACGTGTTTGGCCCAATTAGCAACGGTATGTCAATTCTTCCCATCACTCTTCTCTCGGTGCCATCAAATGCTCTCACTATATTCTGGCATGTCTTTATGTAAGAACTATCTATAGGCAATCTCTTCAGCGTAGACAATGGTAAGACATTCAAAGCTGATCCATTATCTATTAACACACTTGGCAGAGTGTATCCCTTGCAACGAGTAGTGGTATACAGAGCTTTGGTCGATCTCATACCTCCAGGTGGAATTTCATCATCACTGAAGTAAATGAAATTATCGGCACTTATGTTACTAACCAGACGGTCAAGTTTATTGACAGATATATCTTTAGTAACATAGGTTTCGTTCAGCACTTTCATCAATGCTTCGCAATGCACTTCTGAGCTTAAAAGTAAGGCCAGCATTGATATGCGAGCCGGTTGTTTGTGCAGTTGTTCTACCACACTGTATTCACTGTGCTTCAAGAATTTTAAAAATTCTTTAGCCTCTTCTTCCTTCACAGGTTCATTGATAAGTGCCTTAGCCTCTTTCTCCTACTCAACTACCAAAGCCTTTACTTTCACAGGCACAGTTCTGACGTTTACCGAATCGTAACACCTTCCACTTCGTGTGTAGGATCCTTCACCATGGACCTCCTCAGAAATTACGACTGAGCTTTCCATTCCTGGTATTGTCACATTGCGGTCAAAATTTCAAGGTACCATTTTGTTATCCTTGTAAGGAAAGGAAACGGGTTTCTAGATTACAACTTTGGGTGCAATTTGTACTCTGCCTTCTGTGTTTCTTGGTCGGGAAATGATGATCCTTAAGTAATTGACTTTTTGATTTCTCAACTCTCCTTCTTTCACGCATATGTTTCCTTCCTCCGAGCATTTTTCATAAAATTCTAATTCCTTATTATCCATAAGGCTTTGTACCACTACCCTGAATTCAGCACATTCTTGGATCTTATGTCCCTCTGCTTTGTGGAACTCACAGCAGTCCCTTATTCCTCCACATCCTTTCAAAGAATCTGATTCTGCCAATACTCTCCTCATCATTTCTCTCCAAACCATTCTCAGCGGGGTTTTTACTTCCGAGATATCCTCATTAATCCTTCTCACGACCTTTTCACTGATCGCATTTATCCCCTTATCACCATGGTTTGGTAATGGGTTCTCCACACTAGGTGTATTGTCGAACTTCACAATCCCCATCTTGATGAATCTCTTGACTAACTTTTTAAAGGCAGTGCAGTATTCTATTGAATGTCCCGTTATTCCTGCATGATAGTTGCATTGAGCACTTGAATCATACAATTTAGGATATGGGGCTGTAACGGCTTCAAATAAAGTGGGGATACGACGTGGGCGTCGAATAAACTTTGGTATAGCTCTTTGTACGTCATTGAGATTGGCATAAATTGGAGCTTTTCTGAATTTTACCTTGGACCTGATTCTTGTCTTGTCGACCCTTGTTGCCCAGCCGTAACTCCCTTTGGCTGGCTAACAGTGATTGCCTTTGAGTACCTTTTGTTGTATGTGCTCGTATTATTCACCTCATTGTCCTTTTTCCTAGGAGTAGGTCTTCTAGTGGTTTCCCCTGTTTCAATCTTGCCACCCCTTATGGGATTTTCTATCATTTCCCCTGCCTATATTTGCGAAGCTCTTGGTAGTACTTCCTATCATATGGGTGATGAATGGAGCCTTTAAGGTGTTGATAAAGAGCATTGTAGTCTCCTTTTCTAAGAGAGGTGGTTGAATTTGCATGGCAACTTCCCTCCATCTTTGCGCGTATTGCCTGAAGCTTTCATTCGATTTCTTCTCCATGTTTTGCAAGATGATTCTATCAGGCGTCATGTCTGTGACGTGATTGTATTGCTTCATGAAGGCTTGGGCTAAGTCTTTCCAGGAGCTAATATTAGCACGACTAAGTTGATTGTACCACCTAGATGCTGCCCCCACTAAACTGTCTTGGAACCAATGAATCAAAAGTTGATCATTGTTCACGTAGCCAGTCATCCGTTTACAGAACATAGTGATGTGGGCTTCAGGGAAGCTAGTCCCGTTGTACTTCTTAAATTCTGGCATCTTAAATTTATGAGGAAGCATCAAATCTGGAACCAAACTCAAGTCTTTTGCATCAATACCATAGTGATGATTGGCATTTTCCAAAGCCTTGAACTTTTCTTCCAACCATCTACAGCGATCTTCCAATTGCCTTGAAGATTCAGTTCTTATCCCTCTCTCCCTGTTATGTCTAGGTCAAGGATAACAGGATTAGCAGGGTTATCTCCTGGGTTAGATCCCGAGCCAACTTGGAAGTTCATGGGCGGTCTATTATCAGCTTGCCCCTGTTGAGGCCTAATCGTGACAGGTGGCCTTCAGGGATACTCCTCAGGTTGTACATGCGGCGGGGTAAAACCTCAAGGAAAATCCTTATTATCTTCAGCATTAACTATGGGACCCTTTCCTTTGTCCATCGCCCCATTCAGCATCTGGGCCATTTGAGCCATCATGTTCCTTTGAGCTTCCAACATTTGGTCTCTCATTTTTTGTTGGAGCTCCGCCAATTGCTCTTGCATCTGGTCTTGCGTATCTCTCTGAAATTGTTCAAGTCATTGATCCATTTTCTTTGTTTTGGCACGTGTACCGTAGTGGTGTTCAGTTTCCAGATTTTCCTTCTCTCTCTCTCTGTTAATTTCAACTAATTAGGCTCTCTCTATGGACTTGAGTGCATATAATGTGATGTAATGCAAATGCATGAATGCAAGGAGGCATCGATTCTGATTCAACTTCATTTTAGAAAACTTTATTAGAAATCAAAATCCTTTACATAAAACGGACTACAAATATGTTTTCGCCCTAAGGCCCAAAGTTCTGATTTTTCTAAACAACAAGGCTACCTCTTGACCACGATCTGACTGTAGCTTATACTTCGTGCTCAATGTATCAGCCTGTACTGCCAAAGTCTGTAGGTGATCAGCTACCTCTCGAATCTGAACTATTGCTTCACCCATGAGATAATCTCGACTTCTAACTTGATCTTGAGAACGGTGGAACTCTTCCTTCCAATGCCCTTCTCTTACTTCAAGCTGCTCGATTCGGAGTTCACAATTCTGCAATGTCGATTCTAATCTTTCAATCTTGCCCTTCATTTCCTCAATCTTGTTCAGACTCGGCTTCAGCTCATTTGCAGAATTATGGCTTCGATAGTGGTGAAGAGACCGTCCCAATTCAGCTACTCTAGCTTTTAATCCGCTTTTTTCCTTTTGGCTTTCTGCTAACCTCTTTTCTAGGGCCTCGTTTTGCATCTGCATTTCTTGAAACTTCCTCTCCCAATAGTCAGCTTTGGCCTTTTCCTCCTAAACCTCCTGTTGCCATTGTTCCGAAGTATTCCCCAATCCGGCATTCTTCATCGATAGGCGAAACTTCTTATATTTCGTCTTTCAACTATCTCGATCATCCTCAATCTTCCTTTTCTCCTTTTTTAACTTTTCGGTCTCCAGTTTCTGAACATCTACATCTAAGCTCAGGTACATCTTTTCCTCTTCCAACTTCTCTATCCTCTTTCTAAGCTTTGAATTCATTTTTTCGAAATCTTGTTTCACAATCTCTAACTCTGATGGGACCACATGCAAGCACTCTTCTCTTGATCGGGCACCTTCTGGATTTAGCTCAGGGATGTTATCATTAATCCTTCTAATCCTCCATCCATTGTATTTTGAGGTCATCATTGGGCCTGTGATAATCTCTTCATTCTACGAATCTGATTCCAAGCATCAGAAATCTCCTTAACCCTCTTCTTATAATTTTTCACTCTGTATGAGAACTCACATTGAACTAGCCCATATGTCATTGGCACAAACTGTCTTGACCCATATTGCCTCAATACTAGTAAAGGGGCATACCCAACGGCTCCCCATATTCCAAGTAAAGGAACCCAGTCGAAACTTTTACACCGATAAAGGATCTCGTCGGGAATCATCCAAGGAGCCCTCCACTCGATGTCTTCTTCTTGAAGATTTTGAAGGAGCGCCATCCAGCTTTCCTCAGACACGTCTTCTCTCCTTGGTGTAGCTACTATCTCTTTCAGCGGAGAGTAATTCTCAGAGAAAACCAGATAATAAACTTTCTCCACCTTCCAGAAATGACTGTGGAACCAAGCCAACAACAACTGCGCGCATCCAATGAACCTGCCCTTACATGCTCTTCGACATGCACTCAATGATCTGAACGTCTCGGCTAAGATCGCAGGTACAGGCGTGACCCATTTGTCAAATCGATTGAATAAGTCAGTAACTGTTTCATCTACATGTCTGAGAGCTTTAGGGAAAATTACCAGACCATAAATACACAAGGCAAAGACGTCAATCTTCTTCTTTACATCTGGATGTGCTAGGATCAGATCCCTCAAACTCACCCAAGGTATGCATCTACCCTCACCTTTCTCTTGAATTCTGGCTGTAACCTACTGTTCACTCATTCCTGTGATATTCATTAATTTCTTCACAAAAGTTGGGACATTAGCAGCCCTAGAATAAGCTTTATCGACTTGGATCCTCGAACAGCGAAGCAAGGTCGTATATTCCTCCACCGTGGGCACTAAATCTACTTTCCCGAAAGAGAAACAACTATAAGCAGAATTCCAAAACTGAGTCATAGCCCAGAATAGAGACTTATCTACCTTGACATCGAGCAAGTAAGGTAGATCACCATAACTACGATAGAACAGCTACTTTGCCTCATTATCCCACTGGGTCCATATTCCTTTCAACTCCTGGAGCTCATTTTACGTGACACTGATACGAGTGAAATCTCGTAGTTCTGATACATATCCCTCAGCTAAGCTATCCCCTTTCTCTAATTGCCTTTGCTCTGACCATATGCGGACTGCTGCATTGTCTTCCACTTTATCAAGGAATTCGTTCTCCATAACCAGCTTTCTAACTTAGAAACTGACCGCGAATCGATCCCTCTAAAAATTTGAAATGACATGCACAAAAATGAAACATAACAAGTTAAGACCACAGAATAAAATATAAAGCAAGTAAAATAAACGAACACCTATCTGGGTAACTGTTAAGGTTTGACATAGTTGTATTTAGGGTAAGTTCTTATGTTTTCTACGTGTGGTTTGGCTCTAAAGTTGAGGTACCTGAACCAACAGATTCCTTGATCCTCACCCATTATAGGCTCATACGGACCAAGTTCGGTTCAAGGGAATACATTTCCCTATGGCCATGCGGAAGTGAAAACTTCACGAAGACATAGGTACATATGTATCCCGAAAACAATCCACTAGCCCATGCAGAGGTGAAAACGTCACGAAGGCATAGCTTCTCGCTCCCACTTAAAGGCACGACCACAACGGTCATGTAGTGCAATGCAAAGATATACATTAAAAATTAGAACCACATGCAATAAAAGGATCATGATTTTTTTTAAAAAAATCAGAATTTTAAATTCGGATAAAAGGACATGAAATTATCAATTTTACGGCTTGACTCTCTTATATGTCCCCAAAAGGATCATGAAATTATCGATTTTACGGCTTGACTCTCTCATATGCAATAAAAGGATCATGGTTTTTTTTTTAAAAAATCAGAATTTTAAATTCGGACAAAAGGACATGAAATTATCGATTTTACAGCGGAGTCGCCAAGCTGTCGAAATCATTTTTGAAAAGATTTATAAAAACGGGGCTCGACTTAAAAAAAATGGAAATGGAAGTCGCCACCAATCCCTTTTTACTTAGGTGTGATTGGATCACCTTATAAAACGTTTTATTTCAAAACATTGATTTTGGTCCGCGAAATACAAGAAAACGGGTTCGGGAGTCGGTTACGTACGAGGAAGGGTTAGCACCCTCGTAACGCCCAAAATTTGATACCTAATTGATAATTTCATGTCCTAATGTCGAAATTTTGAAAAATTTAAAATACGATCCTTTTATTTGAAAGAAAACCAAGACTTACCTATCTCAAAGAAATAAAATGCTTTACCCAATAAGTTAGGATATAACATTCTATGACCTCGAAACTAGGCTCACCTTTGTTTGTAGAAAATCCTTACCTCGAGATACAAAACATCATATCTAATAAGTTAAGATATAATATTTTGAATTTTCGGTGATAAGTTTTGTTTTGGAATTTATAGGTCTAAAAAAGGAGGATATTTGATACCTTAAGTTCCATGAGAAAAATTAAAATCCAGTAAGTTAGGGTATAATTTTCTCGAGATTCCTAAAATATCGCATATCGCTATATTTAAAAAAACTTTAAATAAAATGTGTCAATTCAAAATATATATTTTTTTTAAAAAAAATGATTTGAATAAAATATTGTATCAATGCGTTATAAAACATAGATTCCATATAGTAATTCACTATAATTACAAGTTGTATTGACAAATAATATAGACAATTAACAAAAGAATAATGTGACATAGCAAATGATACACATAATAAGAGGATTATGTAGAATTAATATTAAGCAAATAAAGAACATAAATAAACAAATACAAGTTATAAAATATGCAATAGCAATTAAAAAATCTATATGGAAGATAAAAGTTAAGAAATAAATGTGAAATACTACAAGCAAGATCACATATAAAAAAATGAAATGTATATATATTTAATAACATCAAATAAAGAATAAAAAAGTCTCTAAAAAGATTAATATGTATATACAATATATTTTAAATAACATATAAAACTTAGAGTATATAAAAAAAATAAGGATACTTATAATTTAATACATAAAAATATAAATAATAATATATGATAAAAATAATAGTATATAATTAAAAATAAAAAATATATTTATAATATGATAATCATAAAAAATATATTGAATATAAATAATACAAACTGTAACATCCCGAAATTGGGCCTAGTAGGAATGGGCCCAATGGGCCTTGGGCATAGGAGTGTTTAAAATTTTTGAGAACAAGAGAATGACATTATTTCAAGTTGGACTTATTAAGAAGATGATTTTAGAAAGTTACCGGATTCTATGAAGTTTCGAGTTCAAGTTGGGCCTTAGTAAAATTTTGTGTTTAAGCCTAATAAGGAGAGATAGTAAGTGGCATCAAGGCTTATGGAAATAAAAGAGTAAATTGCTAGCATAAATGAGCATATGGAAAGGAGGTTATGGCATCAAGTGAAGTACCTTGAGGGAAGAGGTTCAAATCTCATTGTGTGCAAATTTTGACTATTATTTTTGTACTATTTCCCTAAATTTCGGCCAAGCTTGTAAATATGGCAAAATTGGATTTTTAAATTATGGTAAGGTGGACTTATTAAATTGTGGAAAAGTATGGTAAGGAAGAAAATAAAGAAAAAGAAAAAAAAAAGGAAATAAAAGAAATAAAAGAATTTGGAGAGTGGAGTAGGTGGATGAAAAAGAAATAAAAGAATTTGAGGAGTGGAGTAGGTGGATGAAAAAGGAATAAAAGAATTTGTGGAGTGGAGTAGGTGGATAAAAAAAAGAGAGATAAAAAGAAAGAAAGAAAGAAAGAAGAGATAAAAAAAAAAGGGGGTTATGAAAAATAAAGAAAAGAGAAGTATCATCTTTTCTTCTCTTCATCACCACCTAAAATTGGTAGCAAACAAGGGTTGGAGAGCTCAAAAATTTCAGCAAACAAATCCTTTAGCAAGTAAGTGATTTTGATGACTTTAGTTGATAATTTTTGTATTTTTGGAGCCCCCAAAGCTTAAGCTAGCTAATGAGGGGACTAATTTGTAATATGGTTGAGAGTCTAGGGACTTTCCATGAGAGAGTTTATGCTGGTTGCAAGGTCTCGAAGTACTTTATCAAAGGTTCAATCGAAAACTTATCCCTCGTTATAAGTGACTCGGATTTTTGGTGCCGCGGAGAGCATCCCGTTACGGATTCCGAATAAGGTGTGTAATCTCATACTCTTCCGAATATATGTTTGAAATGGTGAGAAAATCTCACATCTCTCTGAAAGTTTACATGAAATATTCTGTGATTCGGTAGAAATATCGAAGAAAATTGATAACCGGTATCCGTGATCAGTCGGACGTGCGTTTGATGGTAGTGATAATCATGTTTTGTAATAAAACAGTTTTGGTTAGAAGCAGTGATATGTTTTTTTAAAATCACTAAAAATAGGAGAAAAGGAATTAGAAAGTGAATAAGATATCAAATTAAAGCTTACTGTGTCTATTTTAATATGGAAGAAACGGAGAAGGAAAAGAAATTTTATATTCTGAGATATCTTGATTTTAGTGAGACTGGTTCTGATTAACTTCGGGGTTCACTGATCTGTTTTAGAAAAATCATATAAAATTGTACAAAATGAATTATGGGTTATAATTTACATGTATGGATTCCTTAGTGAGTCTATTTTCAAGAGAAACAAGTTGTAACAGTATATGAAAACCGTACAGTGAGATATTTGAAATTAAGTTAAGAGAGGTCAGAATCATTAGACAGTGAAACAAGGGAAACTTTAAGGAATAAACTGTACTAAATGGCTAGGCCAAAAATTCTGGAAAAATTTTAGTAAGAAGATACATGAGTCTAGTTTCAAGGAAATTTTACGGATCTCGATTTCGAGTTTTCTAACTCGAGTTATATGCAATTTAGTCAGTATGACGCAAATGGACAGTTTAAATTTGTATGCCCCAAATTACTAGTTAAGTTTTAGTTGCGAAATTACCCCGTTTGGGCTTAAAATGGATTTTTGACCAATAGTTTCGTAGAGACCCAAATAGAGTTCTGTATCACTCGAGGCGATAGTGAATCTTCGAAAACACCGTTAAATATGAAATTACCGAATTACCCTTGTAGGGTAAATTACCGAATTACCCTTAGAGAGTAAATTATCGAATTACCCTTAGTGGGTACGATTACTGAATTACGAAATGTCCCTATGGGTCAAACTACGAAAATACCCTTTATGGGTCAAAATGTTATAATTGCTATATGGGCCAAATGTTATATTTGCTACATAGGCCATATTTGGTATAAGTGGTGACCGATTGTGTATTTTGGTTTCAAGGGTAAATCGACAGGCATAAGGAAGTTCTGGGATCGTGTTAAATTCAAGTAGCTAAGGATTTCGCTAAATAGTAAGGTGTGTGATTAACCCACTGTTTTCCGGGTTTATGTTATATTGTATGTGTGGTGTAAATGCTAATGTGTGCAGTGACAATTATGAATGGATACCCTTAAGGGGTATATCGAAAATCAGGTCAGTGTTAAATATTAAGAATGTGAATATGCCAATGAGAATATGTTTGTATGCCGAATAGCATGTGCATGCATTATTTTATTATGTTATGACATTATCATATGTTGCATGTGCATGGGATGGGATCGGAATGTGAAAGAAGAAAGGGTGTACATTATGTACGTGGTCTAATGTTAGCCTTGTGCTACATTAGCGCTTGATGTTAGCTATGTGCTTCATCAAGGGAGGTGTTGGCTAGGTGCCACATCTCGGCGGTTGATAGCTGTGTGCATCACCGTAGATTGATTGATATGTGGGATCACTTATGTGATAGGTGGCCTATCCACGGCCTTGAGCAGCAAGTCTGCCAAGGTAAGATATGTGGATCACTATGTGATCGGTGGATTAGCCACGGCTTTGGGCAGGGGGTCTGCCAAGGTAGGTGTAAAGGATGGACCCTAGGCTGGGTTGGGTGCATTTTGCATAAATCTGTCTGCTATGTGAATTAATGTGAAAATGGGCCAAGCCCAGTATGTGGAAACATGTGGTTGATTACACTATTATAAGAATGTGATGTGGTTGTGAGCCAAGCCCAATAAGTGAAAGCATGTGATTAAATTATCTTAATATCTGTTATATAGGTTATTATATGGTTTGACATGTGGATGGAATTCAGTGGTCTAATTACACACTGAGTCTGTATGACTCACCCAATTTTTATCAAACATCGCAGATGATTTTAGGTGATCGGACCGGGTTGGAGTGGATACGAGGTGGCCCATGCAGAAGTTAATTTTATTTGTTTCCATATTTTATAAATTTCAGTATTTTGATAAGCATTATTGTAATAAAGGCCACTTAAGTATTTGAAGTTTATTATTATGTTTCATTATGGATTGACGATGAAATGTTATTTGCAAATGATATTATTTTCTTAAATTTATATATATATTAAAGTTTTCAAATCTGGATACTTTATGACATCAAATTTTTACTTAGCATTTTAAATAAACAATGTTTTATAAATAAACATAAATTTCCAAGTTTTATTTTAAGGTTAAAATATTTTAAACGTTTTTCCGCAGTGACAAACCAGATCCGGTCAAGACTCGTGGGCCGGGTTTGGGGTGTTACACAAACAATATATGCTATATGATATACAAAATTTATAAAACATAAGATGATTTAAATTATACATATATATAATATATAATATATAAAATTTTGAAAATGTATAATGCAATAATTAATATACAAATTATAAAATAATATATATAATAAATAATATTAAATCAAATAAAATAATACAGGATAGTAATTTAATTATATAAAAATAATAATAAAAAATAATACATACGAATTTTATACCATTAATAAAATTAATGTATAAATAATAAAATAATATAACATTTTAATATGATAAAATAATTCAATATAGCATTAGAATAATAAAATAAAATAAAAAATAAATAAAGAAATAAGGATTAAATAGTAAATAAAAAATAAATATAAAAGGATTAAATTAAAAAATGTAAAAGGATGACATTGAAGTGCGCTACAAATTGTAGGGACCTAATGGGCAATTATGCCCGGTCTCCTAAACGGCGCCGTTTTGTCATTGGCCTTTAGGTAGCCCGAAGAACTAAATTGAAACATGAGAGATAATTCTGGGCCCAATTGTAAGATAAAAAAATAACAGGACGTAATTGTAAAATTGAAATAATGCGGAAAGGCCTATTTGGCAATTAGACTTTTTAACAAAAACGCACGGATCCTCCCCGGGTTTTTGGGTCAACGTGCGGATCCTTTAAGCAAAAACGACGTCGTTCTTTCTTGCCTATATAAATTAAAATTCGGAAAAAAAAACATTTTAACACCGTTTTAAAAAAAAAACTTAAAAATTCTTTCAAAATCCTCCCCTCCTCTGTCCTGGGTCTAGTCACCGGAGTCCTGGGCCACCGCCTCACGCGCCACACGAGCCACCGTCGGCACCGCCCAATACGGCTGTCAGAGGTTTAAAAACCTCTTCTTTTCAGCATGAATCAATAAGTTATCTCCTTTTATATTTTTTAAATGGTTTTTATATACATAAAATGCGTAGATCGAAATAAAACATAAAAATAAAAATGAACGAAATCGAAAAAAGAAAAAATTACCTCTGTTGTTTCTTATTATTCTCTGTATTTTTTTTTGAATCTTTGCCTATTCTTTCTGTGTGTATCTCAGTGTGTCCGTTTACAGATTTCTATCAGGGTTATATAGCCCTAAAAAAATAAATACGAATCTTTTCCTTCTATTTCTGCCATTGTTTCTTTCCTTTTTTACAGGCGAGAAACGGAGAACGTGGCGACGATAGGGGATTTGCGCAAGCTGCGGCACGACTGGATGCGTGACCGAGGGGCTGCTGGGGCGCGAGGGTTTGTGGCGCCTAGGGTTTCAGAAACCCTAGGCTTCTGAAACCGTTTAGCATTTGGGCCCTTTTGGGCCTTGTAAGTTTTGGGTCTGGGTTAATGGGTAATGTATTAGGTCTGTTGTTTAGTATTGGGCTAAGGGTGTAACGGGGTATTGGGTTATTGGGTTAGTGGGTTAGGTTTGTAAATGGGCTGTAAATGGACTGTAAAACATTGGTTTTTTATTTTCTTTTTTGTTTTGGTTTTCACGGGCTTGGGCAAAATGGGCTGATTACAAGGTCTTCCGCTAACATTTCCTTTCTTTTGTGCTTTAGGTAATTCTTGAAGTCATTCCAAGCAGGAGGCAACTTCTCAATAATGGCTGCCACTTGAAAGGATTCATTTATTATCATCCCTTCAGCAAGAATTCCGTGAATGATAGTTGAAGTTCCTGCACTTGATTCACAACTAATTTAGAATCAACCATTACAAAATTTAAGAAATTAACAACTAAGAAATTTTTAGTTCCAGCATCTTCGGCTTTGTATTTATGGTCCAACGATGTCCATAATTCCTTAGCTGTTTTCTTAACACTGTACACTTCGTACAGTGCATCCAACAATCCATTCAAGATGTAGTTTTGGCATAGGAAATCTAAATGTTTCCAAGATTCAACAGCAGTGAAAGCGGTAACTTTTCGATTCTCCTTTATTTCAACTTTTCATTATGGTTTTATTTGATTTTCATATTTGATAAATTAATTATAAATCATTCTATTTATATTTTATTTCATATGTGTTTATTTACAATTAATTATATGTTCGCTAACGCATGTTTTGTCCAACAATCTTAAGACAGATTTGGCCGCTCCTACGGTACTTGGAGAAACGTTTGTTGAATGTCTCCCAAGATACAATAACAACAGTGATCAAAGTAGTAGCACCTCTACAACGATCAATTAATCAAAGTAGTAGCACATCTACAACGATCAATTAATGAACTTTGCATTTTTCTCTCACCGAAATGTTTTAGAAATATGGAGAGGCAAAAAGAAGAATTTTGAAATCAACAGAATTTAAAACATTGACCAACCAAATATATCAATAAACAAATAACATTTGTTTAACTAGTAAAATAATACCCCATAACAAGCAGAAATCTTTATGTTACATTGAGTGCCTTTTAGAAGGTAAATAATTTGTCAAGAACCTGCATCAAGTCAAGAAAATGAATTCATGATTAAATAAAGTTATATTTGAAATTCAGATTATACATCCTTTTACTAAGGCATATAACCTCTAAATAGCAAATGTCAAGCTAAAATAGAAATTTGTCAAAAAAGAAAAAAAAGAAAAAAAAAAGTAGACATGATTTTAAAAAACATAAACATTGAGTTCAGTTTGACAAAGTAAAATAGAAATTTATCAATAATAAAATATCAATATGAAAGCTTAAAAGTAAGTTGTTCTTATTTGGATTTGCGTGCTCTCTTTTAAATTGTTCTTGCATGTGCCTAATAAGATCATCACTGTATATACTGGTCTTCGTTAAGAACACCAACAATAAAATAAAACATAACTATAGTTAGATCTAACCAAATAGTGTCAATATAAGAATCTGCCATACACTATACATTTTTTTTTACTTTTATCAATACTAATGCTATACAAGAAGCAACTCTCAAACAAGAAAAAGAAGTGCAAATTATTACAACAAATAGCAACCTAAATATTATAAAAACTTTTATAATAGAAACTAGAAAGTATCGAGTGGGTTTTAAATCTGACATAGAATCATTAATACAGATCAAATATATATATACACGTGTGTATCAAATTTAACATAAATAGATCAGCAAACATAAATAAATTAATAAAAAGATTGATGAGGTTAAAATTTAAAAATAGTATTAATCCTCAAATCTAACCAAGACACAGGTCAAATGATAGTTTACCAAAAGATGGAATGAAGTTGCTAGTTTTGCAAGCATATGGAACATGTGACACCTTATATCTTTAGAGGATCCGAATATAAAATGTCACATTCAAATGTCGAAACAACTTATTTTACTATTTTATTTTATTGAAATGGTAGTGTAGCGGTAAAATTATTATTATTTTTTAAATAAAGGGTAGCCTTTCTGCTTATTTTACGTAAAAACCCATTGCAAAATTTAGATTTTACAATATATATATATATATATATATATTCAAATCATCTCCCAAATCAAATCCTAACACTTCGATATTCTATAACATACAGCAAACTAACATATCACATTAAAACCATTTAATTAATTAATAATATTACAATTATAGAAACCAAAAGTTAATTTTTTTATGTCACAAATACATATCTATAGCTAAATGAAATTTTTTTATGTCACAAATACATATCTATAGCTAAATGACTTTACTAAAAACCAAGTACATGCCAACTTGAAACAATACAAAATATACAAACTTTGTTGAGTCTAGGATTTGCCGATTGGATGCTGACGACTCTGAGTACAAAATCTCAAAATACACCTAGCCTGCATATGAAAACAAGACCATTTGGTGAGTATTAATTTCAAATGGTATTACTATAACTTACTCAATATAGCGTGAAATTTAAATAATTGGACTCGGTTGATTTGTTTCTTCCTTAGACCAATTCAAGTATGTTTCATATCAAAGTTTATCCAATACATTAATATACACATGTATCTCAAACAAACCAAATGCGGTATTGTAACTGACCAATCTATTTTAATGAACTTATTAACACTTTATGCTAACGGTGTATGCAACCTTATTCGGTTTTGTCTAATTTTGTCTTATTGCATTACACTATCAGTTTGAATCAAATTATTCTTCATGTTCAATATTGATGTTCACTAATACATAGCTCTGATCTGAACTCATTTACTGATCCTATTAATACTATAATTCTACACCTAGTGCCTCATCGATATGTCCCGAACTAAACAAATTGCACCCAATGCTCATTTGTTAATCCGAAGCAATAATCATGCCTAACACTCGTCGGTACATTCGATGGTTAGTGCGCCCAGTGCTCATCGACCTATAGTCGAAGTAATTTTATATCGGTACATCCGACGTAAATAATTTGCACCCTGCGCTCATCAACTCAGTCGAAGTAGTAATTGTGAAAGCCACAGTTGGGACGTTCGAAGGAAAATGTGTCTAGTGCTCATCGACTTATAGTCGAAGCAATTATTATTATTTTACTCAATTCTATAACTCATTAATTATTCTCAACTTTACCCAACAATTACTACAACAACCCATAGTCTTATTTCATTCTCAGTTCAGTTTCCATTCCATTAATCTCAATAAAAATCTTCTGTTGAATATCATTTCATATAAAACATGGCATGACTCATCTCATGTTTAAGCCAAATGCGCAACTTTACTAAATTATACTATTTCAAATTTTTATACAATTTAACTCTCTGTCACAGTAATCAATCTCAATATTGTATTTCTAATCAGCCACTTATGTGTAACTTCCTCCGTTTTGCCAACTTACCTAACAATGAAATTAAAAGGAAAAATAAATAAAGGTTGAGTTATGGTGATACTTACAAGGAATTTTGAACTATTAATCGGTGACTTTTGCTTTTTCCTTCGCTTTTGAAGAAACCGGATCGTAAGTAGCTATGAATTAACATATTCACCCAATTCACAATCAATTATTATCTCAAACAAACTTTACATTTCATTCAATTTAAATTCTTAAAACCAAAACAAGCATAGCTCTCCATTCTAAGCGTTGATTTATAATCCGACTTCAGTTCCTTTTATTTTAGACCCTCTATTATCGATTTCTAGCAAAATCTCATAACAACTCTACTTGATATTCACTTTATTTTTTTAGGTGAAAAATCTAACATCTAACTTCAAAATCTAGTCCTTTTTCATGTATACACTAAACTCTATCAATTTAACATAAAAAACATAGAAAAATCATTAATGATAACTTTCTAAAATTTTAACAGTTTTATAAATTAATACACAAGTTAGTTAAATTATGATTACCTGATCTCAAAAACATATAATTTATAAGAAAAGTAATAAATTACACTCATCAAGTTGTGGGTTAAAGCTTAAAAATCACAAGCAAATTTCCTCTGTTTCTTTTCTTTCTTTCTTGTTCCTCGTGCGTGGAAGGATGGAGAAGGCATCTTCTCTCTCCTTCCACTTAAATCATTTCACTTTATTATTATTTTTCTTTTTTTTAAAAAAATAATAACATAACAGCCTTGTTCTTTTTAGCCACAAATTTGGCATGTCTTAATGTCATCTTAAGTGTTGGGCTATTAGTTATTTTAGTCCCTTTAACGATTTTCAAATTAAAATTTATAGTGATCTAACTTTATAATTTAATCCTTGAACTAGATTAAATACTCAAATCAACTAAATTACTTATCTTCATTTCAATTCATTTACAACATAACTTCGTACATATTTTTATTAATTATTTATAAACTCGATTCATTAAAATAAAACCTGAAATCGTACATTTTGACACTACTATATCGGGTTGTTACAATACTCCCCCTCTTAAGAAATTTTTCCTCAAAATTTACCTGGAAAAAAGATAGGGGTATTGGGATTTCATTGTTTTCTCTGATTCCTAGGTCGCTTCTTCTAAATTATGATTGCACCATAGAACTTTTACCAGTGGTACACGCTTATTTCTTAGCTCTTTCACTTCTCGAGTTAAGATTTTCACCAGTTCTTCCTCATAATTCAAATCACGTTGAACTTCAATTTCTTCTACTAGAATCACATGAGAAGAGTCAAAATAGTATCGTCTCAGCATGGACACAATGAAATACGTCATGAGTCTTTTGCAATTCCAGTGGTAGGGCTAGAGGATAAGCAGTTGGTCTCACCCTTTCAATAATTTCATATGATCCTATAAATCTAGGACTCAACTTTCCCTTATGACCAAATCGTAGGACTTTCTTCCACTGGGAAACTTTAATACTCTCTCTCCCACCGAATACTCAATATTCCTTCGTTTCAAGTCTGCATATGACTTTTGTCTATCGGATGTTGCTTTTAATCTATCTTGTATGATTTTAACTATATTTTCTGTTTCTTGAATCAACTCTGGCCCTATCACCCTTCTTTCACTCAACTCAGCTCAATAGACTAGCGTTCTCCATTTTCGGTAAGTACTTCTGTTTTAATTAGTATAGCTCGTAAAACTTGAAATAACATCGATTCACGTTAATCTTGTAATTCGATTACTAAATCTTTCTCGATTCTTGCTAAATCTTTCGATATCATTGACGAATCTTGAAAACAAACATTAACTATTGTCTAATTTTTTATTGAAGGACCCGTTCTAGGTACCTCGGATCATATTTGAACGTGAGAAACGACGCTTGAGACCCCAGTGGCAGGTGTGTATTCTTTTACAAGCAATTCGAGGCAAACCATGCCCCATAATAGGGCTACATAGCTAGCCACACGGCCGTGTGGACCACACGGCCCCTCCCACGACCATATTCCCCTAAAACCCAAGGATATTTCAATTCTCACACGGTCTAGAACCCTTCACACGGTTGTGTTTACCCTGAAGCCTAATTTTGCATGTTCTACACGGCTTAAGGCATTGCACATGGATTGACCACACGACCATGTGCCCCTATTTTATAGTTTTACCTAGAATTTTATGTTTTGTTTTGTTTAGTCCCTAAATGGTTCCTGAACTATTTTTCTTAGTGTTTTATTTAATTCGATTGAGCCATTGATAAAATGAATAATGATAGCATCCATACTCTGATTGACTGAATTATTGTTATACATGCCTGAACTGTGAACAATATATATATTTGTCTATTGTATTTATATTTGTGAGTATATGTACAACATGCCTTATTTGTACCATTAATTCGAATCCCTGTTAAGCATGTTATTGTTGCTATAGTGATTAATTGAGAACATATTTATTGTTGCCACAATGATCTATTATAAGTATATAATTTCATTCCCGTTTTAATCTGTTATAAGCATGCCATATTGCATTACATGGGGCGGGGCACTTTGAAAAGGAGGAAGTTTTGGTAGATTATTAATCTGCAGCTCTGGTGGTTTATCCACATACTTTTTGACAACTCTTATCTACATTTATGTTGTGCATTCACAACCATCTGGCAGTGTATTAACCTGCAACTTTTGTGGTTTATCCACCACCCGATGTGTAGGGATGAATGAGTTTTGGGGAACTCTTACTATAGTGTGTAGCAATGGGTTAGGATCTTTTCTAATAAATTTGAAATTGTGTTGCATTCTTCGAGCATATGCAAACGAATCTAGAATGTATGAGATAATATATATGTATATATGTTGATAGTGTTGAACTGATATTCTGATGCTCCGAAGCTACTATTGAGAATTAATCTATGTGATGTGATTATGTATGATAATCGGTTGCACTGATTTTCTTGTGACGGAACTCACACGAAGCTTCATAGCTCACCCTTTGAATTTTCATCCTTACAGACAACCCACCAGGTTAGGATAAAGACACAACATCTAGAGGGTCTCGGCTCGATTTTGTTAAAATATTTAGATTTATTATTTGATACTTTATTATTCAGAGGTTGTGTTATTTTATTTTGAACTGTGGCATGAGACATTGGGTTTGTTGTTTTATTTTACTTATAGTTGCATGACATGTCTAATTTTTTAGGATATTTAATTACGATCATTAATTAGCTATGCATGAACCCCGGTTTTTATTAAAATCATAAACATGTATCAGTTTTCTGCTGCTAAATTATAATTAGAACTTGAGTGCTAAAGAAATTAGTAATAAACGAGGTTTTCAAAAGTAAACATGGTACACAGGATAGTAAATTTAAATTGTTCTATTGGAAGTTTTTCTGAAAATAGACTAAATTCTTCTAGAATACACTAATGTTTTAAAATGACTATTTTCAAAACTTCGATAGCTTACTGAGTCATTTCGGTGGCTAATGTAGTCTTCCAAATTCTGGTCTAACGTCTAGGCCAAGTTAGAGAGGTTACAAAAATAATAAAAGTAATTTAATATGAATTCAAAATTTTATTAAGTGATAATAATTATTGCATTCATAATGAAAATATTATTAATAAATAAATTTATACATTATAGGTTAAATTACCAATATATTGATATTACCTTTAATCTCACACATTTAATTTATTAATTATAAAAAATGATTTTAACATTAGTAATTATTATCACATTTAAAATAAAATTATATATGATATTTATTTAATTAAACAACTTGGTTTTTTATTTTAATTTATTCAATTATATTCCATAATTTTATAGATTTATAATTTTATTAATTAATAATATATTATATTATTTTTAAGTATAACTTTGAAAAGATATGACTAAATTGATTAATTTCCCATTAATATTCAATTAATATTACTTTTATTATTATTATCACATAATAATATTAATAAATTATTATTCTAATGTCAATTTATTAATTTAATTAACAATAAAGGGTATTTTCATCAATTCAAAATTTCTTCAGACTCATACGTGTATATATATATATATATATTATTATAGAATATTTTGAATAGATTAAATATATAGATTATAGATTAAAATTTTCATTTTTATTAATATCCTAAGGCTATGGATAATTTGTAATTTTATATTTAAATCTTTTTTCTTGTTAATGCTTACAATAATTTATCAGAAAGTAAATTAAAAAAAGAAGTTAGTAAGTGAGAGATATACTACTTTATTGATATTTTCAACTTTGTTAAAATAACTTGATTAGTTTCGAAAATCTATGCGATTGAGTTAATTTCATTTATTAATTAAATTTTAAAAAATTATTAATTTTATAAAGTAAATTATTTTATTACGAGAATGTTTTTATATTTCACTTAAAAATTGATTTGATTTTTATATAATTTTTTATGAAGTGTAAATTTTACATAATTTTTTTTGCCCAAAGTACCGTAATTTAATTTTATTTAAAAATGATGTATATATATAACAATTCATTGGAAGAGCAATAAATTTTGGGTTGTCTTTTAAGGGCTCTAAGGCCTTGCCAGCCTATTAAGGATTCAAGTTAAGGCCTGCCTCTACCAACAGCGGGCTTAAGTAAGATTAGGTCAAAATGTGGATTTATCTAATACCATAATCAACTCCTTTACTAAATTTAGTATTACATACCCACTCAATTAGAAAAATAACTTAAAAATCATTTTCTAATAAATATTACTATAATAGTATTTTTTTTTTTATTATTTTTATATCAAACATTTAAATAAAACAATTAAAATTATTATTTTTAAAAAAAAACCAAATATATAAAAATTGAGGTTTTTTTCATAACTGACTTAAATAAATTGATTATTTATAAAAATGATTCAGTGTAAAATATTGTATGAAAATAAGTTGTTTATTAATAAAAAATAATATTTATTTATAGGATTCACAAACATGGAAGAGATTAAATGTGAGAAAAAAAAAGTGTGTACAGTATGTTATAATCAATCACTATTAATTTGATGTAGCAAATTTGGCATCTTCCTTAGGCATTTCTGGGCGTTTTCTAATTTCTTAATCAAGAACTGTAATTGTATGCAAATGTTGAAAAAAAAAAAAAAACCTTTAATTTCTAAGCCATCATCTGCCGACCATTATTTTTAATTTTTAGTTATAAGCGGAAAACAAATTTAGAAAGAATTTTCTTTTAATTTATAAATTTAGCTAGTTAATTAAATTAAAATATTAGTTTATTTTAAAAAAAAGTTTTGAATTAATTTAATTGGAGAACTTTAGATGTGTCGTTGAGTTTCATGCATCATCAGTGAATAATAACATGATATCTCTTCATTAAATAAAATAAAAATAACAGAGGATTTATAAATAAATATTACTAACTTTATTTAAATTTAATTAAAAATAGTTTTAAAAAATTGGTTAGTTGATCCAATTTTCAAAAATGAAATGATTAGGGTTTGAAGGTTTACATTTAAGCATTTGTATTAAGTTGTCGTTCTTGACATTTACAAGGAATGGATAGACTTGTTAATATTACTTGTATTCATGACCCGCTTACGCTTTTTTTTCTAAAATTAAATACTAGTAAGTTTAATTAAAATTAAATTAATCAAGTATTAATTATTAGTTTTTATATTAAAATTGTATTTAATATATTATGTTTTGTTAATTATTAAACTTACAAATTAGGTTAAACTATATCATCAATCCTTGTATTTTAAAAAAAATATAGATCTAGTACTTATACTTAAAATATAAAAAAGTAAATCTTCTTATTTTTTTCGATTTAAAAATCTTAATCTAATCATTAATATATTTAAGATTTTTCATTAGAATTTACCAACTTGACATGTTAATTATATTGTCCTTATATTAATTATTAGCTTTTATATCTTCGAAGTAGTGGTAAAGCTAGGGTTGGCAAGGGCCTCAACCTCCCTAAATAAAATTTTTTTACATTTAGGCCAATTTAAAATTTAAAATTAGAAATAGTAAAATTACATTTTGATCCCTAAAAATGATTAAAAAATAATTTATCATTTAAAAATTATAAAGATATAGGCTATTAAAATAGCGGAATTGTATTTTTACTATTGTAAAAATATACAATTTTATTCCAGCCCCTCAAAAAAATTAAATAGGCTTAATGGTTAAGTGTCATTCCCCCATCCTAGAGGTCCTAGGTTCAAGCTCCCTGTAATAGCCCGTTTTCAGTGGTGTCAAAAATAGTGGTTTCAGGACCATAATTCCGACCAGTGAGTTAGTATATTGTTATTTATTTATTATCTATAAAGTTATTAAAGTGTTATATTAAAATTTTGTTAGAAAATTTTAATGTTTAGATAGTTAATTAAGTAAAAAGAACTAAATTGTAAAAGTTACATGTAACATCCCAAAAACCGGGTTAGAAGAAATTGAGTTTTGAAACCAAGTGTAACATCCTGAAATTGGGCCTAGTAGGATTGAGCTCAATGGGCCTTAAGCGTAGTAGCGTTTAAAATTTTAGAGAACGGTATTAATGCAAGTTAGACTTATTAGGTAAGTGATTTTGGAAGGTTAGAGGGCTTCTATGAAGTCCCGAGATCGAACATTGGCTTTGGGGAAATTTTGGTTTTAGGCGGAAAAAACCCTGGAAGTTGGCAGGTAGGCCTTAAGAATAAAATATGGAGAAAATGGCACAAGTGGAGTGTGTGGTGTAGTGGCAAAGTGACGCCACATAAGAGACAAGGGAGTGACGCCACAAGGAAGGAAGGAGGTCCAAGGTTCAAGTCTTGGCTTTTTGCATTTTGGTTTCTTTTTACTTGGATCTTAGAATTTGGGCCATAGTTTATATTTAGTTGCGCATGGTTTAAGACACAAGAGGAGCTTGTGGCCAAGTGGTTAGCGGCGTGGATTATGTTGCAAGAGAGCCTGGGTTCGAATCTCATGAGAAGCAAAGGAGTATTTATTTTGCGGATTGGACGGCAAGAGTTTCAGTTGAATTTAAACTCTACTGACGAAGGGATCCCACATCGGAAAGATACAAAGAATGAAGGTGAAGAGCTAGCTATATAAAGAGCATCCTAGGAGGAGAGTAAACACATCTTGGAGGGCGTTTGGGCACAGGAGTGGTCGCAGCGCGGTTTAGCACCAGAGTCCTATCAGGTGTGTACTTCTCTACTCTAGTTGTAGAGCGGCTAATGCCGAAGTGCCGGTCACGGCAATAGTAGCCACACGAGCGTGCGAGCGCACGTGTGGGGCTTCGACGCGATAGTTGAGGCCATCAGTAGTATTCTTGTGGGTTGGGCTGTTTAGGTCACGATGGGCCGAAATGGGCCCAATGGGCCCGTGGGCCCAAATGAGTAAATTGTATGATTGTTTAGTATATGTTGAACTAGACTAGGTGGAACTTATATACGTGGCTAGATTTGTGCTAGGTGGGCCACACGAGCGTGTGGGCCCGAATGGGCCGAAATCGGGTTTTAGGCCCAATAGTCCGGTAAGGACCGGAAATGGTAGCTGAGTCGCTAGTGGCGACATTAGGCCTTCGAAAAGGCCATTGCAGGTGTGAATTTATGAAAATACCCTTGGTGGGTAAATTACGAAAATACCCTTGGTAGGTAAAATTACGATTATACCCTTAGAGGTTGATTAGCTTGATTTTGTTGTTTTATGTCTATCTGATTATGATGGTAACTCATGTTATTCTTATATTTGATATATGTTTTGCATACATGACACATTGCATATATCTGAATAATATGTATGTTGCATGGGCATATGGGTGATATGATATGAAAGGGGAAGTGTTCCGGTGGTTTTTACCACATTATCCGGTGACTTATGTCACATATTATGTATCCGGTGACTTTGTCACATATTATGATTCCGGTGACTCTGTCACATTATCTGGTGGCCATGCCACGATTATAAGGGCGATGTGCAGTTGACTGCAGCGACTGCCTTCGATGGTGTGTAGCGGATGGAGGGTCGATTTAGTAATCCCCACGGTGTGATTGGCAGGTACGGGTGGTGTGTAGAGGATGGATACCTAGGTGGGTTCGGGATTGCATTTTCATTCTTATATGTACATGTGATTTAATATGCTATGGTTCGATATGCTATGTTATGGGCTTATGGCCGAATATGACTAGAGAATGGGTTTTGCATCATTTGGCATTCGCTATCTGCTATACTGTGATGTTAGGGCTAAGGCCCAATTCGATTTATGTGGGCTTCGGCCAAGTATGTTATTGTGAGGGCTAAGGCCCAATCTGCTTCTGTGGGCTTAGGCCCAGTTATCACTCGTAAGGGGAATTGCACACTGAGTTTTCGTAAACTCACCCCCTCTTTTTAAATGTTTCAGGTAATCATTAGACCGCGGATTTCGGGAGCCGAGGCAGACTTGTGGTGGCCCTGCAATGTTTTCTCGTAAACTCGTTTCTTATATTTAAACTTACTTTTAATTTTGGGATTTTGATATGTAATAAGGCCTTTGGTATTTTATTTGGTTTTAGCTTTCAATTTGGTTACTGTTTACTATTTAATGTTCAATATGGGATTTTCCTGAAATGATAATAAACTGTTTTTATTCAAAATTACTTAAACTCGATTTTCACAACAAATACAATTTTATTCAAATTAATAACAACTTTGTAAAGTGGGCATTGAATGAATTGGCTTTTATAAACAAACCACAAAATGCGGAGTTTCAAAAAGAATACGAACTTTTTAACAAACGCACAGTTTTTAAACAACCCTTTTATGTGACATGCCAGATTCGGTCGTAACGTTTAGGCCGGGTTTGGGGTGTTACACCAAGCGTGGTTATTTTTCGATTTTGAGTCTAGATTTTGGAAATTCTTGACAAGTAAATTGATCTGGTTCAGTGGTTAAGTGTTTTGGTCATGTATGCAAGGTTTTGGACTCGAATCCTGTCTTCTGAAATTTTGCTATTTTTTTAAACCCCTATCTTTGGACATGTGGGTTGTAAGTTATTTTGATCAAACGATGAGCCTAGTGGTTCAATGGATAAGCTTCTATGTACTTTTTGGTCTAATGTTTGAATCCCTACGAAAGCAATAAGAAAAATGTTTTTTTTTCTTTTCTTTTATACTGCATTGATAAGTCATTTAGTTTATCTTTATAATTTAAAAATAACTAAACTTATTTTTTAGAAACTCCTCTCTTCTTTGGAACGTCAGTTCTTTTCCTTCTCCTGGTTCTTTTTTTTTCTTTTTGATAACTCCACTACTAGTTTTGTTGAAGAGATTGTGCACCTTGTCGTTTTCGAAAAAAAGATTAACAGTGTAAGTTTGTAGTCGAATTTATGCTAATTTTCGCTCTTAATCTCTATTTTTTAAAATTTAAGTGGTTCTATTTGTTTTGTTAAATTTCATTTTTAAGGGTTCAATTGGTTCTCTTTCTTAGGTGAAGGGATTGCATATCAAGGTTCTCCACCAATTTAATTACTTGTATTGCTGAATACGAGTGGGGGTAAGAGTTTAAGTTCAATTTTAGGTTTATGTCAAAAGTTTTTGATGGAACATTGGTTATAAATATGTTAGTTATTGAAATGGTTATGGAAATCATTTGATTAAAGTTTAATTGTTGTTTTAGGGACTAGAGTTCATCTATGTTGCTTCTGTATTGAATCTGTATTAGGTGGGTGCCAAAAACCTAAATTTTTGCGATTTGCGAACATCAGAAAACATGGCTTTCGACGCCACATGACCGTGTGCTAGGCCGTGTAGTAAACCGTGTGAGGCACTATTTAGGGTCACACGGGCTAGAGACATGAGCGTGTGCCTAGGCCGTGTAACTCACTGTTTAGGATCACATAGTCATGTATGAGGCCATGTGGGCCACACAAGCCAGACACCTAGGGTGTGTGGGTCAAAATTCTAAAAATTTTCCTTAGGACCGTGAACGTCATTTGGATTGAATGTAGGCCTTCCATAGGGTTTGTACGATCTATATCAAGCTATAAAACTCAAGAATCGTTGATCTATTAGTGTATAATCTACTATCTGTACGTATGTCTGTTTTGGTTTAAGATAAGTAAAAATGATTGCTAACATATAATGTACCCCTGTTTGGATGTGTTGAGGAATGTGAATTATCCAGGTACGATCCGTATTCTGCTAAGTTTGATGGTACGCCCCTGTGTTACTCTATTGATTAAGAATATGTGATATTCGAATATGTTGAATCGATTGGTATTAATTATGATTTATTACCATGCATATGACTTCATGGTAATTTGATGTGATCTGTTGAGACTTGATAAATCTGTTTTACCAAGCATGGACTCCCATGCTTACTGATTCTGTTATTGTACGATAGCATGACCTACATGCTTATCGCTCTGACTGTGTATATGCATGCCATGACATATTGCATGAAATTTGGGATGATGTGAAAGGAGGAAGTTTCTGGCAGTTTAATGATTTATATTAGTTATTGGTTTATCCACAATTCTGTTCTAGCAGCATTATTGTAATATAGTGGCTTGACTACATGTATCTGATCTGGCAATTTTAACTACAAATTTAAGTGGCACTATCCACAATTACCTGTTGGTGTGATTTGGTTGGACGAGTTCTAGGAAACTCTAGTTTGGTGTGTAGAGGAGATAGATAGGATGTTTTCTGATAAATCTGCACTCTGATTAGTTTTGAAAATACTGCATCAACATATACATACATTTGTTGTTCTTTTCTACTTTGTTCTGTTCTATTATGTTGTATTACCATTGTTGAAATCTCTATGATACCCTAGATTTGTTCCGTGTGGGTTATATGACCTCTATTAAGTTCTCTGCGCTACTACGATTTCTATGTTGTGATCTATTTATTTGCATTTGATTTTGGTTATATACTGTGCTTTGTAGCTCACCCCTTTGTCTTATCTTTATCTGTTCATGTAAACTTCTAACTTAGGACTGGATGGAGTACGAAAGCTCGGATTGTTTTTGCACTGATGTAACTATGATTTGATATTTTAGGTTTGTAATATGTTTTTGAACTCACATTGCTTTTTGCTAATCTCGTCAATAACTGACAATATCTAACACGAAACTACAAAATCACATAAGTCGACTAAAATGGATTTTTGGTTTTCAAAGTTAAAACTCCAAAAAGTTTTCCGCTACAAAACAATTAAAGTTTTAAGTGTTTTCTAAATTCTTATCGAAACCTGTTTTCAACGCATTGATATAACTCCTCCAAATTTGGCTTAAACTTCTAGGCTAGGTTTGAGGCGTTACACTGCAAAAGTCAATCGCTATTAGTTAAATTGTACTAAATGGCTATGGAATCATGAATTGAGGGTTTTATATAGTAATTAGACCTATTTAGAATGTAATGGACAATTATGTACATGGTGGGGATATTATTGTATAAGTTTAAAAAGGGATAAATAAGTAATTAAATAAAAATCTAATTAAATGTTAAAACATGTAAAAATATGCTATCATCTTTGGTTGTCTTCTCCCACCGATTTTTGTCCACCATTGTTAAGGGAGAAAAGCTTCAAATATTGAAGACATTCGGCCATTGCATATCAAGAAACAGATTAGTCTGTTGATAAACATGTTGGGAAATGTGCCCATATTGTAGTAAACATGTAACTGTTTTCTATTTATTTGAACGATGAATAAATGAATAAAGTTAATGTCACATTTCACTATTATGTCTTTTGAATTTTCTATCTTTTATATTTTACATGCATAGCGAAATTGTGACAAGCAAATATTAGCTCATTGATTGTCTAAAGTTCAAACTGAAGATAAGTGGCATTATAAAGAACGTTTACATTGCAAGAAAGACAACTTACTTCAGTAGATAATCTAAATGAGTTCGTAATCCCATAAAAGAATCAAAGTGAGCATTTGATTCAAATACTGAGAAGGATTATTATGTCGTTTACAATTCGAATTGGGGAGATGACTAATCTTAGCTATCGAAGCAGTTGACTCCATGAGTAGAGACATAGATGTATTCATTGGTAGAATGATACACTGGACTGAACCCAAGATAAATTAATTTTGAATCCTTTTGTGAATTAATTCCCTTGTGACGTTAATGGTGTGATTTACCCAAATCCTGAGTTAGTCACTAACCAGGCGTATGCAACTCATGTGCTTTGATATAAATGGAGACTTATGCTCTAAAGATGATCGAGCCCATAGCCGGTATACTGGGTACATGACTTGTGTATGAGATGACTTTACTAGCAACAGTGGAATTCAAACTTCAATTAAAGAGTTAATGATATCCTTTAATTGGCATTGTGTGGATTGATAAATGTGGAACGTGGCCACTAGTTGCTTATTCTCGAACGAGCAATTTATCACAACCATTTATTGACAGTGATCATATTAATCATTAAGAAGACACAATGGTAACAATGAGATAGACTAGGATTGTATTGAGTGAATAGATTTAACTAAAATGAATCAAGGATATCATATGAGGGTAACACACACATGACAAGGTCATTGGACAAAACAGTTGGATGAATTGCTTTCATAAATAGTATACAATAATGAGTTTTCAATCATTGTACTTCTTGTGGACTGACTCCATGATTAAGTAATTGCGAATTATCAGAACGATACTTCTGGACATAATTGCAATCACTAGAGCCTAATTGTATATGTTCGATTGATCCCTCCGCTAGCTCAACAAAATCTCGATCGGACTGCATTTGAATCAGAAGAAAATTTTACAACTTTGGGAATAATTTAATTGAGTCGATTTATTCGATGTTGAATTAAATTAGGTGGTCATAAAAATTGTTCAACTAAAGAATTTAATTAAAGAACTTTCTTGAAAATTTAATTTGGAAAAATAAGTGACTTTTGGAAAAATTAATTTTGATAAAGTAAAATTAAATTAATCAAATCAATTAAAATTAATATGATATTTTTGGAAGTTAAGTTTCAAGTCAGACAATTGGCCCAATGGGTAATTAAACTTGAAAATTGGACGTAAGATCATAAGTTGGGTCTGGGAACCCAAAATCGATACCAAGACCCAAAAATTAGTCGAACTGGATCCGGTATGTGAAATCGGGCTGATGATCCAACTAGTGGCTATACCAGACCGATTGGGTCGTCATTGACCCGAACCGATCAAGAAGCAGCTGGATCGGCTCGGGGTGCCATAAAAATGTCCATCTACATCATCGGACACGACGATGTCGGTGGCTGTGATAACGGCATCCCATTGGCCGACGGCGGTTGGTTGCCAGTGGTTGGGCAGTGGAAGAGTTACACTCCTACTAAGACTTTACCAGAGATTTGACTCTAGATTAACTATTCTAAAAATAATATTATTTTATTAGTTTAATATTAAATTTAATTTAATACTTATTTTAATAGTATTTTATTAATTTAATATTAAAGTGATTATCTTAATTTAATATTATTTTAATAAGATTTAATATTAAATTTAATCTAATATTTATTTTGATAAATATTATATTAATTTAATATTAAAGTGAATAAGTTTAATCGTAGCTGAACTCTCTAATATCTTCCTATATAAGGAAAACCTTGGGTCATTATTTACACACACTTGAATTCAAGAGAAAGTTGTAGAGAGAAAATTCTCTGAAGAGATTATTCTAAAAAAAATTTAGAAATATTTTTTTGATTTACAACTTGACTCAAAAGTGTAGGAAAATTTTAAAATTACCCCAGTGGTTCTTTTTGTGAAAAGACGCGAGCTTGAGGATAGCAGAGCAAATTACTCGATCAAACCACTCATCCTAGAAGAATCGAAAATTTACAATTTTTATTAAGTGTTTATTACTTTAGATATCACAACCAAGATCTTGTTTTGGAAAATTTTGAAAACTCTGGTTTTTCCCTAAATTTATTTTTCGTTGCGTTTTCTAAACCCGTTTTTAAAACAAAACGGGGGAAGGAAAAAGTCGTCTAGTAAGTGTCGTCGCATGTCATTAGCTATTGCATTTTGGTAAGTTCGTATTACATTTTTTGTATTATATATGTTTAATTTATTACGTGTTTAATAATATGAAACTTTAATGATGTGATGATTTATTGGATGAGTAATGATACGAAAGGATAAATTCGAGTATGAAATGTCTCGGAAAAATAGGATAAGCTCGTGTGAACTTGGTAAATAGTTAAGATTCAAATGACATGCCATTTAGGGCATAACAGGCTTCGAGCCGGTGTTTTTAGTGGGTACTATGTACCGGTGATGGATACTGTACTGATGGTTTAAGGTCTTGCATGTGTTGCGGATTCTTTGAAGCTTGTGTAAGCAGCATCGTGTATTAGTTAATGTCCTTATGTTAGCTCGTGTTAGCATTATCTCTCGTGTATCTGAAGTTGATTTATTGTTGTTCTCTAGGCAAAACAATTGTCTATTAAAAGGAAAAATGGAATGAGATCTCACTGAATATCCTAAATATAGGCCTGTGCATTTATATGTGGTACTTGATTAATTTGTAATTTAAGAATTTGAGGTTGAATTGAGGCCCTGATTAAATATTTGGATTAGGGTTTAAATTAATGTTCTGGGTAATTTAAGTGATATTTTGGGCTTTAAAAATTTGGGTTAGGTGGCTAATAAATGGTGTTAGCTCATAATTTCAGTAGATAGTTAATTAAGTGACAAGCTGAGCTTGTGGCCCAAAGATTTGAGGAGCTTTAAGTGGGCATAAGGTGGCGTCATAAGGGGGGAGGAGTTTGGGCCAAGTGAGGGCTACTGAGATCCCAAGTTTTGGGTCAAAAATTCGGTACTTAGGAGCCCTAGGAGTGGACGGCACACTAGCTACAAAATAGGGATTTTAATTCTTTTATTTTCTTGATAAATAGGAAGATAAAGGAAGAGAAAGATAAGGGCTATTTTTGAGGAGATAAGGGATTAAGATAACAAGAAAGATAAAAGCTATCAGATGACAGCAGAGTTGGCCGAAAATCCAACTCTGGGAGGGGGAGTGTATTGCCGAAATCTATATAAGCCAAGTGATCATCCTTTCTTTCAATTTTTCTCTCTTCTTCCTCACCTAGCCGAATTTCTCTTCTTCTTTTCTCTCAAAACCTTTTCTTTGCCGCAACTCTCCAAACACAGTTTACTTTCCCCTCTTCTCTTCTCAAAGTCGAATCTACAAGTGAGATCTCTGTTTCCCGAAGGTGCACCGTAAGCCGTATACTCCTCTTTAATCCGGTGAGTTTCGGGATTTCTCCTTTTTCTGTGATTCCTTTATTTTTATCAAGCTCCTAATCCAAATCATTATTTCCAAGGCCCTGTCGATTATACTCTTTATCCCTAGAAGCCGAATCTGTTCCATTAAAGCCGATTTGGTGGAAAAGCCGAAGGTAGGGAGGTAACGTTTCTTAGGGATTTTCAGGATTCGACAAATAAGGCTCTACGTTAAGGATAATAGATTTTCGCGATAACAGGTGTGTAATACTTCCCCACCATCTAGATCTAATCATAAAATTCATGATCATAAGATTTATATATGTTTTGATAATTGCCAACATCTCGGTTTATTGATGAAAGCCCAAGGAGGGTAAAAGCGGATCCCAGGTTAGTAAATAATCTGTTTAAATGTTATAAGTAAAATGCTTGTATGTGATTGCATGGGTTGGGTTGATGAAAGGAGGAAGTTATACGTTATATGTGTAGCGGTTTTTACCGTGATCTGATGTAGCGGCTAATGCCGTGAACTATTATACGGGCTTCGGCCATTAAATATTATACGGGCTTCGGCCATTATATGTTATAAGGGCTTCGGCCATAATACGTGGATGAGCAGCAAGACTGCTATCATGGTGTGTAGCGGTGTGGGGCGATTGTAGAAATCCCCAATGGTGTGAACGGTTGGTACGGGGGCGTGTAGCGGATGGAAACCTAGGCAAATGGGTTGGGCCTTGCATATTATTTGTTATTAATGTTTGTTATGAGTATTAAATTGTTTATTTTGCTTAATGGGCTTAAGGCCCAAAAATCTAGTGGCGCATGAGGGTTGCACACTGAGTCTCGCGACTCACCCTTTTAATTAACATTTCAGGTGATATCTAGTGCTTCGGACGGGGCTGGAGAGGAACGCAAGGTGGCCATGCAGCAGAATATGTGGATTTAGCAAAAAGACTCAAGTTATTATTTTATATTTTTAATTAATAGATTTTAAAATCTCGTTGTAATAAGGCCATGGGCCACTAGTTTATATTTTGCTTTATTATGGGCTTTTATTACTTTTAGTTATTTAAATTTTTATTTTAATTAAACTAAGACATGTAATTAAGTTTGGGTTTTATTTTACAAAGGCATATTCTTTATAAAATATATTTGGGCTTTTTTGAAAATACGACATGTTTGACAAAATTTTTCTTAGTGACATACCAGATCCGATCGTGGTGTTTGGGCCGGGTTTGGGGTGTTCCAAATTGGTATCAGAGCCCGGTTCAAAACTCGGCTCTAGGGTGTTTGGGCTCAAAACGTTTTCTAAAATGGGCTTTTGAAATATGACTGTCTTTAAGTAATAACAGATCTGTTAGCTCGGCATGGCACCTGCGTCTCCGGCCCAAGTCCGCCAGGTAAGTATTCTGAACCATTGTGTGATATAAATATGTGGGCTTGATGGGCTTTATGGGACGTAGATTAGTTAGATTAGAACTTGATGGACTCTAGGCTTAGCTGAAACAACTCCTTAAATCTCATAAGACTTAATTTCACTAAACAAACCCATAAACGAGTCGCAAGACTAGGGTGTGGCAACAGGCATGCGCATGTCTAGGATTGGATCCGGAAGAGCCTGGTACTTAAGCAGTCCTAGCGACTCACCTCCTCTTCACTAGAATCCTACCTGGTGCGTAATGACTATTCATCCTAGTTACGAGGACTGGTTGATGGGCTAAACCTTATGATTAAAACCCGAAAGGGACCAACCACCCTATTTTTGAAAAAAAAAATCCCAAGGTTTTGTAGAAAAATTTCGAAATGCATTTGATTTGTGAAAACTTCCAACTAACCCTGATTTTATAAAATACCGATGTTTTAAAAATTTACCGAAAATCTCACGTTTACAAGAATGACCCGGACCATGAAACTAGTTTTTTTTTCCAAAAGTACCCCTGTTTGAAAAAAAACAACAAACAACATCAAAGTTAGAAAAAAAAAATTTACCAAACTATCCTTGTTATGCAAAATGACCAAAATACCTCTAGTTTGTAAAATTACCAAAATACCCCTAGATTTGAAAATTTATCGAAATACCCTCGAAATTCAAAATTTTCGAAATACCCCCGAATTTCAAAATTTCCGAAAATACCCCCGGAGTGTAAAATTACTGAAATACCCCCGAAATTGAAAAATTACCAAAACACCCTTACTTCACAAAATCACCAAGGACCTTATTTTGAAAAATTACGAAAATACCCCTGTAGGATAAAATTTCGAAAATACCCCTGTAGGATAAAATTACAAAAATACCCCTGGGTAGTGACAACAACAACGACAACAACAACATCACTACTTCTCTGTAATGAATGCGAGTTCATAAATATTGATGATTGAATGAATGAATTTGAAACTGTATTGTGTATGGATTCGAAAGAACTACTTCTTAAAACTATTCATCATAAGACTGTTCGCGATAAATCAGTGGAAAGAAATAATGATTCATAAAATTCTTAATCAGATAAACGCAAATCGGAAGAATGAGTACAAGGGGTCGAGGATGTCCGCCACGTGGACGCGGTAGGGGTAAGATGGCTTTGTCTGAGCCAGCAAGGTCTGGCCACGGGTCAGGAAACGAAATGCCGGATCCCCCAGCTGTGGAGGGAGAGTTACAGGATCAGGCGACCGGAGATGATGCTGTATCTCAGGCGATGTTGCGAGTCCTTGAGAGAGTTGCTGGAGTAGGCATGGGCATAGGAGCCCGAAAATCTGTGCCGGAGCGGATTAAGGCCAATGGGGCAGAAGTGTTTAGGGGAGTTTCTGGTGTAGCCTCTAACACAGCTGAGTATTGGATGGAAGCGACTGAACACATAATGGATGACTTAGATTTCACGGTGGAGGAGAAGTTGAAAGGGGTCGTGTCTCTTCTTCGAGATGAAGCCTACCAGTGGTGGCTCACTGTGAAAGAAGGTACTGCTGTAGACCTGATTGACGGGATTTCTTTAAGGAGTCATTCCAGGGAAAGTATGTTGGGGCTAGCTATATAGATGACCAAAGGAAGGCATTCCCGAACTTGGTACAATGAAGTAAGTCTGTGGCTGAATATGAGGCCGAGTTTCTACGCTTGAGCCGTTACGCTCGAGGGATGGTAACAACGGAGTATGAACGTTGTGTTCGGTTCGAGGATGGGCTGAGAAATGAGTTAAGGGTTCTGATAGCACCGCAACGAGAAAGGGTTTTTGCTGTTTTGGTAGATAAGGTTAAAATAGCTGAGGAAGTGAAACGGGTTGAGAGACAAGAAAGGGATAAGGATCGGGGTAAGAATAAGAGGAGTTTTGGGCCATCAAGTGCATCAGGGAATTTTTAGAAGAGGCCTAGGGCTGATGGGCCAGTTCGTGCTCCGACAAGTCAAAATCAAGCATGTTCTACATGTGGGAGGACGCATTATGGGGAGTGCAGAATAAAAACAGGTGGATGCTTTAAATGTGGGTCCACAGAACATCTGATTAAGGACTGTCCTCAGATAGATCAGGGGCAGCCAGTGGGCCGAGGTGCTGATCAAGTGAGGAGAGGTGATCAGCCTAGACCAAGGAGTCGCGGTGCAGGTAGAGAAGGAAATGGGGCTGGTCGTGGTCGTGGAGCACTTGGTAGAGGTGCCGGTAATGTAGATACAAGGCAGTTGGGTCTAGTTTATACAGTTCATCGGCAGGAGGATAGTGACGCACCGGATGTCATAACCGGTACGTTTCTTATAGCTGACAGCCCTTTTCTTGCTTTGATTGACATTGGGTCAACCCACTCCTATGTTGCATGTTCGATATCTGAGACCTTAAGTATAGATCCTGAAACAACTACTAGGAAGATGACTGTAGTTAGTCCCCTAGGACAATCTAGGGTAGTAGACATGCTGTTTAAGGATGTACCTTTAGAGACTCAAGGGGTAGTGTTTCCGGCAGACTTAATGGAATTGCCATTCGGAGAGTTCGATCTTATCCTAGGAATAGATTGGTTGTTAAAGCATCGTGCTAAGTTGGATTGTGGGTCTAAGCGCATGGTGTTAAGTACCCCGGAAGGCGGGGAGGTGGTTGTGTTAGGAGAAAGAAGGAACTATTTGTCCAACGTAGTGTCGGCCTTGAAAGCTGTTAAGATGATTCGGAAGGGATGTAACGCCTTTTTAGCTTTTATTAATGCTTTGGATGCTAAAGAGGTGACTGTCGATGAGGTTCGAACAGTCAAGGATTTCGCAGACGTCTTTCCGGAGGAGTTGCCAGGATTACCCCCGGATCGCGAGGTGGAGTTTGGAATAGAACTACTCCCGGGTACGGCTCCGGTATCTATTGCCCCTTATCGAATGGCGCCGAAGGAGCTGGTGGAGCTCAAAGCTCAGACTCAGGAGCTATTGGATCGAGGATTCATCCGACCGAGTGTGTCTCCATGGGGAGCGTCAGTCCTATTCGTGAAGAAGAAGGACGGATCCATGCGTATGTGCGTGGACTATCGCCAACTGATTAAGTTGACGATTAAGAATAAGTACCCATTACCGAGAATCGACGATTTGTTCGACCAGCTCAAAGGAGCTTCGGTCTTTTCTAAGATTGATTTAAGGTCGGGATATCATCAATTAAGGGTTAAAGAAGGAGATATTCATAAGACGACGTTTCGAACTTGGTACGGTCATTATGGGTTTATGAGTTTTTGGTAATGCCGTTCGGTTTGACGAACGCGTCAGCAGCATTTATGGATATGATGAACCGGGTGTTTCAGCCATACCTTGATCGGTTCGTCGTAGTATTTATCGACGATATATTGGTTTATTCCAAGACTGAGGAGGAGCATGATGCACAACTTCGAGTGGTGTTGCAAATTCTAAGGGAAAAGCAGCTGTACGCAAAGTTCAGTAAGTGTGAGTTCTGGCTGAAGGAGGTGACTTTTCTAGGGCATGTGATTTCCGCAGAGGGGATTAGAGTAGACCCTCGGAAAATCGAAGCTGTGTTAAATTGGAAATCGCCGAAGTCTGTGGCGAAAATTCGAAGTTTCTTAGGATTAGCAGGATATTATCGAAGGTTCGTTGAGGGGTTCTCTTCAATAGCGGCACCATTAACTAAGTTGTTGAGGATGGGAGTATCTTTTGTGTGGACTGACAAACAACAGGAGAGCTTTGAGAGGCTGAAGAGAATTCTGAAGGAAGCACCGGTGCTAATTCAGCCAGAGGCGGGAAAAGAATTTACCGTCTATTGTGATGCGTCACACACAGGGTTAGGGTGTGTGCTGATGCAAGATAGGAAAGTTGTGGCATACACATCTCGATAGTTGAGACCGCATGAGTTGAACTACCCTACGCATGATTTGGAATTGGCGGCGGTAGTGTTTGCTCTTAAGATTTGGAGGCACTACCTGTACGGGGAAAAGTCGGTAATTTACACCGACCATAAAAGTTTGAAGTATCTCCTTACTCAGAAGGAGTTAAATTTACGGCAACGTAGGTGGATCGAGCTCTTGAAGGACTATGATTGCTCGATTGAATACCATCCCGGCAAGGCCAATGTGGTGGCAGATGCGTTGAGTAGGAAGGTGATAGCAGACCTAAGGGCAATGTTCGCTCATCTTAGTTTGTATGAGGATGGTAGGTTGGTGGCTGAGCTACAAGTAAGACCTATGTGGACAAGTCTAATCAAGGAGAAACAACTTTTGGATGATGTCTTAAGTACTTGAATCCGACAAGTGCAGGAGGGTCAAGTAGAAGACTATAGTCTGAACAATGATGGAGTTTTGTGTTTCCGTGGGAAGGTTTGTATGCCAAAAGATGAGGAGCTAAGGCAGATGATTCTTTGGGAATCGCATAGTAGCCCCTATGCTATGCATCCTGGAGGAGTTAAGATGTATCGGGATTTGCGAGACCAGTTCTGGTGGTCGGGTTTGAAGCAAGAAGTTACGGAGTATGTGGGGAAGTGTTTAACGTGTCAGCAAGTCAAAGCTGAACACCAGTTGCCTTCGGGATTGTTGCAGCCGATAAAGATTCCCCAATGGAAATGGGAGAGAATCACAATGGATTTTGTTAGTGGGTTACCCCTTACACCCACCAAGAAAGATTCAATTTGGGTAATTGTGGATCGGCTGACGAAGTCTGCTCACTTCATACCGATTCGGGTCGACTACTCTTTGCAAAAGTTGGCTAAGTTGTACGTGGTTGAAGTCGTAAGATTACAGGTGTACCGGTGCGATCATATCGGATAGAGACCCTAGGTTCACGTCACGATTTTGGAAGGCTCTTCATCAAGCAATGGGAACAAGGCTAGACTTCAGTACCGCTTTTCACCCACAGTTCGATGGTCAGTCTGAGAGGGTAATCCAGATCTTGGAGGATATGCTAAGGGGTTGCATCATCGATTTTAGGGGTAGTTGGGAGGATTATTTACCCTTGGCAGAATTCGCGTACAATAATAGCTACCAAGCTAGTATTCAAATGGCGCCGTATGAAGCATTATATGGAAGGAGATGCCGTACTCCAACTTGCTGGACGGAGTTGGGTGAACGTCAGATATTGGGTCCGGAACTAGTTTCAGAAACGGAGGAAAAAGTTACGTTAATACGGGCTCGATTGAAGGAAGCGTCTGATCGGCAGAAATCTTATGCGGATCTAAAGCGGAAGGAGGTGGAATTCGCAGTAGGAGACCAAGTCTTCTGAAGGTATCACCGTGGAAGAAAGTAATGAGGTTTGGACGAAAGGGTAAGCTAAGTCCTAGGTTTATTGGGCCTTATAGGGTGTTAGAACGTGTGGGGCCAGTGGCTTATCGTTTGGAGTTGCCTTCAGAGTTGGAGCAGATACATGACGTGTTCCATGTTTCGATGCTGAGACGTTATCAATCTGATCCATCGCACATAGTGCCAGTGGAAGAAATTGAAGTAAGGCCGGATTTGTCTTTTGAGGAAGAACCAGTGCGACGTGAAAGTGTTAAGAAGGAAGTCCATTCCATTGGTTAAAGTTTTATGGCGAAATCACGGCGCTGAAGAGGCGACGTGAGAGCCAGAGGATGTTATACGACAGCAGTATCCCCATCTCTTTTGATCAGGTAAATTTCGAGGATGAAATTTATTTTAAGGGGGTAGAACTGTAATATCCTAAATATAGGCCTGTGCATTTATATGTGGTACTTGATTAATTTGTAATTTAAGAATTTGAGGTTGAATTGAGGCCCTGATTAAATATTTGGATTAGGGTTTAAATTAATGTTTTGGGTAATTTAAGTGATATTTTGGGCTTTATAAATTTGGGTTAGGTGGCTAATAAATGGTGTTAGCTCATAATTTAAGTAGATAGTTAATTAAGTGACAAGCTGGGCTTGTGGACCAAAGATTTGAGGAGCTTTAAGTGGGCATAAGGTGGCGTCATAAGGGGGGAGTTTGGGCCAAGTGAGGGATACTGAGATCCCAAGTTTTGGGTCAAAAATTCAGCACTTAGGAGCCCTAGGAGTGGACGGCACACTAGCTACAAAATAAGGATTTTAATTCTTTTATTTTCTTGATAAATAGGAAGATAAAGGAAGAGAAAGATAAGGGCTATTTTTGAGGAGATAAGGGATTAAGATAACAAGAAAGATAAAAGCTATCAAATGACAGCAGAGTTGGTCGAAAATCCAACTCTGGGAGGGGGAGTGTATTGCCGAAATCTATATAAGCCAAGTGATCATCCTTTCTTTCAAATTTTCTCTCTTCTTCCTCACCTAGCCGAATTTCTCTTCTTCTTTTCTCTCAAAACCTTTTCTTTGCCGCAACTCTCCAAACACAGTTTACTTTCCCCTCTTCTCTTCTCAAAGTCGAATCTACAAGTGAGATCTCTGTTTCCCGAAGGTGCACCGTAAGCCGTATACTCCTCTTTAATCCGGTAAGTTTCGGGATTTCTCCTTTTTCTGTGATTCCTTTATTTTTATCAAGCTCCTAATCCAAATTATTATTTCCAAGGCCCTGTCGATTATACTCTTTATCCCTAGAAGTCGAATCTGTTCCATTAAAGCCGATTTGGTGGAAAAGCCGAAGGTAGGGAGGTGACGTTTCTTAGGGATTTTCGGGATTCGACAAATAAGGCTCTACGTTAAGGATAATAGATTTTCGCGATAACAGGTGTGTAATACTTCCCCACCATCTAGATCTATTCATAAAATGCATGATCATAAGATTTATATATGTTTTGATAATTGCCAACATCTCGGTTTATTGATGAAAGCCCAAGGAGGGTAAAAGCGGATCCCAGGTTAGTAAATAATCTGTTTAAATGTTATAAGTAAAATGCTTGTATGTGATTGCATGGGTTGGGTTGATGAAAGGAGGAAGTTATACGTTATATGTGTAGCGGTTTTTACCGTGATCTAATGTAGCGGCTAATGCCGTGAACTGTTATACGGGCTTCGGCCATTATATGTTATAAGGGCTTCGACCATCATACGTGGATGAGCAGCAAGACTGCCATCATGGTGTGTAGCGGTGTGGGGCAATTGTAGAAATCCCCAATGGTGTGAACGGTTGGTACGGGGGCGTATAGCGGATGGAAACCTAGGCAAACGGGTTGGGCCTTGCATATTATTTGTTATTAATGTTTGTTATGAGTATTAAATTGTTTATTTTGCTTAATGGGCTTAAGGCCCAAAAATCTAGTGGTGCATGAGGGTTGCACACTGAGTCTCGCGACTCACCCTTTTAATTAACATTTCAGGTGATACCTAGTGCTTCGGACCGAGCTGGAGAGGAACGCAAGGTGGCCATGCAGCAGAATATGTGGATTTAGCAAAAAGACTCAAGTTATTATTTTATATTTTTAATTAATGGATTTTAAAATCTCGTTGTAATAAGGCCATGGGCCACTAGTTTATATTTTGTTTTATTATGGGCTTTTATTACTTTTAGTTATTTAAATTTTTATTTTAATTAAACTAAGGCATGTAATTAAGTTTGGGTTTTATTTTACAAAGGCATATTCTTTATAAAATATATTTGGGCTTTTCTGAAAATACGACATGTTTGACAAAATTTTTCTTAGTGACATACCAGATCCGGTCGTGGTGTTTGGGCCGGGTTTGGGGTGTTACACTCACAATGACTTACATATGGATTCATGATTTTTTAACGTTGTTTTGATGATATGAATCATCTAGGTTTAACTGTTTCGGGTAGTTGGATTGATGGATTATGATAAAGGAATTATTAGTTGCATTGTTATGTACGATTTATATTTAAATTGTCAAGTATGATATGTTTGATTTTACAAACTTACTAAGTTTATTCGAAAGCTTACTTTCTTTAGTTTATTTCTTTGTAGATTGTTAAATTTTCATTTTCGATTGGAACGTGTTGGAGATCACACTATCCATCAACTCATTCGGTAGCTATCTGTTCATTTTGGCCTGGTTATAAATGACATGTAAATAAGGTTTTGGTTATATAAGTCTAAAGCATTATGATTATACGATGTGTACTTTGAAGATCATGGTGAATGTGATTATGTAAGTTCTATTTGTAATGACTCGAAAATTTGGGGTCGTTGAAAAACATACTTCTGGGAGCCCGCCATTGTGTGTCAGGTTTAAAAATATTATTATTATAGTGTTTGGAGTTTCTTTAGAAGTTAATCAAATTGTAAAGTAGTAAATATTATTATTATGTGGTTAAATTCTATGTTAGGTATTAGGGATCGAATTAAACAAGTGACTAAATGTTGGGACAAGTTATAATAATAGTGGAATAATGTGATTGTATAAGTATAATTATTAAATTGATGGAATAGCATTGATTGAATGAAATTGTGAACTTTGATTAAGGAACAAATCAATCGAACGTGAATCAAGGAAAAACAAAGGTAATGGAGTAGCTATTGACCTCGCTAATACAACTATTTTGTTAATGTAAATTCGTAGACTCGAACTTAATTTTTTTTTTACTTGTAATTACTATTTAAATTGAATATTGGTAAATTTGTTTATGATACAAATTGTATACATATTATTGAATTAAGGTAAGGAAAGGTAAATGAGGAATTTGTGGAAGTAAATAATTGTATAATTGTCGATATATTCGACTAAATCTGGGCGCAATCTTTGACAGCTTGTCTGACTAGTGCTGGGCGCAAACGCCGTTGGTTTATCCAACTAGAGCTGGGCTCATAATAATTATCGTCGATAAATCCAAAAAGCACTGGGTGCAAATATTGTTGGTCTATCCAACCAAAGCTGGGCTCACATTTATTGGTGTCGGTTAATCCGACTAGCGCTGGGCGTAACTTTTCTGCAGTTTACCGCTAGGCAATGGGTGCCACATCATTAATTGAAATCTTATTTGGCTAATTTAGAACTTCATATTAAGAGAGGCTGGAATTATGTTTAGCTAATGAATGGAGCCTATTAATGATAAATTGATTTACATGTTGCAGGATAGATATATAGTAGAATTGGACTAGGCATCCAGTGAGAATCCTGTCCTCAAAGTTGGTGACATTTCTCTTTTTTGTGTTTTGGCATGTACCTAGGATGCAAATTTAGTGATAATGTCCTTTTGTTAATGAACATTAAAGTCTTGGTTCTTTTTGTAAGTGTTTATAATTGTAAATACTTGTTGTTATTTTATACTATGTTAAAAATGATGTTTGCTTAAAACGAGTTGAATATAAATGATGAATGAAGAATGTGCACTTAGTAAATTTAATGTTGTATATGATAATAATACATGTTTTAAGTCTATTCATGGGTTGGTTTGAATATTTATTATTTCATGGTCTTGTGCGTATGGTTGAAATTAGGTTGGTATCTATTTGGTTGAGAAATAAGGCTTGGTAAATAGCCTATTTTTGTCCACACAGGCAGAGACACGGGCGTGTGTCTCAGCCGTGTGTGGAAAATGGTCATGTGCACGGGCGTGTGGTTTGGCCGTATGTCCCTTGCCCCTTAATTTTTGACAAACAAAATACTCAAAATTGAGCACATGGGCAGAGACACGGGCGTATGTCTCAGCCATGTAGACAAAACAGTCTCGAACACGGGCGCGTGCCCTGGCCGTGTAAAGTCTGCACCTATTTTGTGAAAATTAATTTTTCACACGGTCTAGCACACGTGCGTGTGACTTGGCCGTGTGATCTCAATTTGTTTCTGAGTTACAAGTCAGAGAATTACATGGGGTCGGGACACAGACGTGTGTGACCATACGGCTTGCCCACACGGGCGTGCGTGACCACATGGCCTACCCACACTGGCGTGTCCCAAAACCACATGGGCATGTGACCCCTTTATAGTGGAAAATTTTTTAAGTTTTGTCTCGGTTTAGTCTCGAACCACTTCCAAAGCATGTTTGGGCCTCGTAGGCTCGTATTAGGGACTCCATGAATGAATGTAAATGGTTTTAATTTGGACGCAAATTTATGACTCGGAATTGTGTGATTGCTTGTGATGTAAGTCTAGTAACGCCTCGTACCTTGTTCCAGCGTTGAATACGGGTTAGGGGTGTTACATTTAGTGGTATCAGAGCTTACAGGTTTAATCGATTCTCGAACTAAACCAAGCTCAAAAGTGAGTCTAGAGGTACATGTCAAGGTCGAGTTGAGTTTGAGTCGGGACTGGATGCTGATTATCATGTTTTCATTTATAATGTAAAGATGTCAGATGATGCTAATAACATAGTTGATTAAGAAGTACATATTGGTGATGAATCCACTGGGGAATTTGATGAATTTGCGTCGGTAACCCCGAGTGTGCGCATTGACGGGGTACGATGACTTAATGCTACTAGTGGCCCAATTGAGCGGCAATCCGATAATGACGTATTGCGGGTGCTAGCGGATGCTCTTTAGAGGGTAGCAGGAGTCGCTCCGCTCCCGACGACCACATCTGTGGCTAGGCGAGCTCCTATTAAAGAACTAAAGAGGTACGACGCTACTGAGTTTTCTAGAATAAAGGGAGTTGACCCCTCAACGGTAGAATTTTGGTTAGATTCAATGACTCGAATCTTACAACAGTTAGAAAACACTCCCTAAGAGAGCGTTATTTGTGCAGTTTCACTATTACATTGAGAAGCCTATGCATGGTGGAACATGGTTACGAGGCATGTGGCTACAGAAATAGTCGATTGGGAATTTTTCCAAGTTGAATTCCAGAATAAATACGTTGGTGAGCTTTATCTTGAAAATAGGAAATAAGAATTTCTCCTGTTAAAACAAGAAGATATTTCGATAGTAGACTATGAAATGGAATACTTGTGACTTAGCAAGTATGCGAAATGAAGTTTAGACCCAACTAGTAGCATTGAGAATTAAAGAGTTTGCGGATTTATCAAAACGAGCAAAAATGGTCGAACAATATCTAGGACTATGCAAAAAGGTTGAACCCACTCGTGCTACAAGTAAACGATTCGGGAACTTCAATCCTTCCTCTGCATCAAAAAGAAGTAGAGCCTTACGGGAAACAAGAAAATCTACTGCAAGGTCGAGCATGTCAATTAAAGTGCAAGACTGTCAACCTACAGTATCAGTGGGTAGAGTAAAAGGGCCAAATAGGGTTTTAGAGATGCAGAATTACGAATATTGTGGAAAGAAACGCTGGGGAAAATGCTAGAAATTAACGAAAGGTTGTTTTCACTGTGGGTCATTAGAACACTTTGCTAGAGAATGTCCGAAGCACGAGAATGATTCACCCGATGATTCTCTGAGAGCCGCGTAAGGAGGATCGGTTTCGAGGGGAGGATCGAGAAAGAAGGATGATATAGTCGCTCATCAGATTGAGACCAGAGCGTCTGCACGTGCTTATGTAGTACAGACCTGTGATGAAAGAGATACTACCGATGTTGTAGCATGTATTTTTCTTCTATACTCCACACCTGTTTATACTTTAATAAAACCTGGCTCTTCTCATTCATATGTCAATTCCAATATGGTTAAATTTGGGAATATGAATTATGAAATGTCAAATGTATCTATGTTTGTGTCAAGTCCCTTGGGTCAAACTGTATTTGTAGACTAGGTTTGTAAATGTTGTCGTTTAGAGATTCAAAATCTAGTGTTTCCTGTAGATTTATTGATTATGCCTTTTGGTGATTTTGATGTAATATTGGGAATGGATTGGTTGACCGAACACGGAGTAGTTTTGGATTGTCGCAATAAAAAGTTTTCGATCCAAGATAAATAGGGGAAAGTCATAGAGGTTTGTGGTGTGAAAACAAATGGGCCAAATCAGATTATTTCCTTGATACAAGTAGATAAATTTTTGAAGCAAGGTTGTGAAGCCTTCTTGGCATATGTCATTAACTCGAAAACGGGAAGCGAAGACATTAGTAGTATTCAGACTGTTTACGAGTTTTCTGACGTATTTCCTAAGGAATTACTGGGATTACCGCCGAATAGAGATGTCAAATTTGCAATCGAAGTGTTTCCTGGTGCGGCTTCCGTATCTATAGTTCCGTATCGAATGGCTCCAACTGAGTTAAAGGAACTAAAAGTTCAGCTACAAGATTTTTTAGAACGTGGTTTTATTCGCTCGAGTATATCGCTTTGAGGAGCTTCGGTGTTATTTGTTAAAAAGAAAGATGGTTTGATGCGAATCTGCATTGATTGTTGTCAGTTGAACTAGTTAACAATTAAGAATCGATACCTCCTTCCGCATATAGACTACTTGTTTGACCAACTTAAAGGAGCTTCTATCTTCTTCAAGATTGACCTTAGATCGGGCTACTATCAGTTGAAAGTAAAGGATAGTGATGTACCAAAAACAGTCTTCCGAACACGTTACGATGACTATGAATTTTTAGTGATGCCATTCGGATTAACAAATGCTCTAGCAGCATTTATGGATCTAATGAACTGTATTTTTTAACCGTATATTGATCGGTTCGTGGTTGTTTTTATTGATGATATCCTGATTTATTCAACACTTACGAATTGTGTTGCAAGTGTTGCGAGAGAAGCAGTTATTTGGGAAATTCAACAAATGTGAATTTTGGTTAACCGAAGTGGTGTTTTTGGGACACGTGATATCAGTGGATGGAATTCGAGTAGATCCGAAAAAGATTGAAGCAATCGTACAGTGGAAAGTACCGAATAATGTGTCAGAAGTTTGTAGTTTTATGGGTTTGGCCTGGTATTACCAAAGATTTGTGAATGGCTTCTCGAAGATAGCAATGCCAATGACAAAACTCTTTTAGAAAAATGTGCATTTGTTTGAAATAAGAAATGCCAAGAGAGCTTTGATAAGTTAAAGCAATTGTTGAGAGAAGCACTAGTTTTAACTCTACCTAAGTCGAAAAAAGAATTCGTGGTGTATAGTGATGCTTCACTAAGTGGTTTAGGCTGTGTCCTAATGCAAGAAGGAAAAGTAATCGCGTACGCGTTTCGGCAGTTGAAGACTCATGAACGTAATTATCCGACGCACGATTTGGAGTTAGCTACAGTAATTTTTGCTTTGAAGGTTTGGAGACATTATCTATATGGTGAGTGATGTCATATATACACGGATCATAAAAGTCTTAAATATCTTCTAACCCAAAGGGAGTTAAATTTAAGGCAACAGTGTTGGATCGAACTTTTGAAAGATTACGACTGTGCTATAGATTACCATCCAGGCAAAGCCAATGTTGTAGCAGATGCACTAAGCAGAAAGGTAGTAGCTGACTTAAGAGCAATGTTCGCTCAACTCAGTGTTAAAGATGATGGCAGTCTTTTGGCCGAATTGAGAATCAAGCCTGTATTATTTGGTCAGATTATAGAAGCACAATTTTTGGATTGCAAATTGTCAGGGAAAAGAAAAATGGTTCAAGATGAATCGGTTAAAGATTTCAGCATCGATGATCGGGGTTGCCTACGATTCCGAAATTGAATATGTGTCCCTAATGTTGTAGAATTAAAAGAACTGATTTTATGAGAGGCACACGATAGTACTCTTTCTCTACACTCGAGTGGAACAAAGATGTATCGAGACCTTTGAGAGTTGTATTGGTGGCCAGGCATAAAAAGAGAAATAGTGGAATTTGTGGCTAAATGCCTAACTTGCCAAAAAGTCAAGGCGGAACATCAAGTCCCCACGGGATTGCTTCAACCTATTTCCATTCCTCAATGGAAATGGGAGTGCATAACCATGGATTTCGTCACCGGGTTACCACTATCTTCAACCAAGAAAAATGTCATATGGGTGGTAGTTGACCGTTTCACAAAGTCGACCTATTTCATTGCAGTCCAAATGGATTGGTCTCTACAAAAGCTAGTTGAAGTCTATATACAAGAAATTTTCAGGTTACACGGCATACCTATATCAATTATATCACATCAGGATCCCCAGTTCACTTCACGATTTTGGAAGCAATTGCATGAATTGCTTGGTACTAGGCTAAATTTTAGCACAACTTTTCACCCTCAAATGGATGGACAATCTGAACATGTTATTCAGATCCTAGAAGACATGCTTCAAGCCTGTGTGATTGACTTTGAATCTGGTTGGAAACGCTATTTCCCTTTGGCCGAGTTCATGTATAATAATAGTTTCAAATCAAGCATTCAAATGGCTCCTTACGAAGCTTTGTATGGTCGGAGATGTAAAGCACCTTATGTTGGTCTGAATTAAGTGAGAAAGAAAGTAATTGGGGTAGAGTTAATACAAGAGACAGATAGTATGGTTAAGGTGATACGAGACAGATTGAAAGCGGCTTCTGACAGACAAAAATCGTACACAAATTTGAAACGCCAGGACATTGAATTCGCAGTGGGCGATAAAGTGTTTCTAAGAGTATCCCCGTGGAAGAAAGTATTGCGTTTTGGGAGGAAAGGGAAATTAAGTCCTCGATTTATAGGTTCGTATGAGGTTACTGAGAGGGTAAGACCTGTTGCCTATCGACTTGCACTACCTGCGGAGCTGTAGAAAATTCATGACGTTTTTCATGTGTCGATGCTTAGAAGATATAGGTCGGATCCATCTCATATCTTATTGCCAGAAGAAATTGAATTACAGTTTGATTTAACATATGAAGAGGAACCAGTTAAAATTTTGGCTTGTAAGGTAAAAGAATTACATAACAAACAAGTTCTGTTAATCAAATTCCTTTGGCATAGTCATAATGTCGAGGAAGGGACATGGGAGTTGAAAGAAATGATAAGATCACAACACCCTCACCTCTTTTCAGGTAAATTTCGGGGGCGGAATTTCTTAAGGGGGAGAGGTTGTAACAACTCGAAAATTTGTGGTTGTTGAAAAACATACTTCTGCGATCCCGCCATTGTGTGTCGTGGTTAAAAATATTATTATTATAGTGTTTGGAGTTTCTTTAGAAGTTAATCTAATTGTAAAGTAGTAAATTTTATTAATGGGGATTAAAAATTTATTTATGAGAATGAAATAGTTACAAGGACTATTTAAATAAATAACTCATTATTTTTATTGGTCAATTGGAGTTAGTGGACATATGTATATAGTATATAAAAATACATATGTAGGTGATATTATCAATAGCTATGATAGGATAGCTATTATATATTAGAGTTAGTAAAAGAAATAAATAAATAAAAGAAAAGAAAATAGAGGAGTTAGTAGAAAAAAGAAAGAAAGAAAGAAAGAAAAACTTCATCTTCTTTTTGCTCTTACCTGTTGAAATTGGGAAGAAAGATTCAGCCACTTTTGCTCAATCTTTAAGGCTCAAATTGGTTAGTAAATTCTAGTTTTTGTTTCATAGATTTTATGTTTTTGGAGTCCTAAGAGCATGAGCTAGTTTACTCAAGTTGAAATTTTAAAAAAATTGCATAGAAAGTATGGAAGTTTCCATGGTTTAGAAACTCAAAAGTTTTGGAGTTATTTTGTTGTATACTAAATTTATTTGAGATGATAAGGTGAATATAAGTTTTGTAGACTAAGTGGGTCATGTTGTGGGTGATATTAATGGTAAAATTTTCTAGAGATATGAAGGTAGTAAACTCAAAGTGATATATTTAAATAATTAAAGTTTTGGTAGAAATAGTAGATTTATTTGGGTGGATTATTTAGTTGAAACGCTTTTAAGTTATATGTAAATGTTGAGGATTTAATGTGGTTAAATTCTATGTTTGCTATTAGGGATCGAATTAAACAAGTGACTAAATATTGGGACAAGTTATAATAATAGTGGAATAATGTGATTGTATAAATATAATTATTAAATTGATGGAATAGCATTGATTGTATGAAATTGTGAACTTTGATTAAGGAACAAATCAATCAGATGTGAATCGAGGAAAAACGAAGGTAACAGAGTAGCTATCGACCTCACTAATACAACTATTTTGTTAAGGTAAGTTCGTGGACTCGAACTTAATTTTTTTACTTCTAATTACTATTTAAATTGAGTATTGGTAAATTTGTTTACGATACAATATGTATACATATTATTGAATTAAGGTAAGGAAAGGTAAATGAGGAATTTGTGGAAGTAAATAACTGTATAATTGTCGATATATTCGACTAGCACTGGGCGTAATCTTTGTCAACTTGTCTGACTAGTGCTGGGCACACAATCGTCGGTTAATCTGACTAACGCTGGGCGCAAACGCCGTTGGTTTATCCAACTAAAGCTGGGCTCATAATAATTATCATCGGTAAATCCAAATAGCACTGGGTGCAAATATTGTTGGTCTATCCAACCAGAGCTGGGCTCATATTTATTGGTGTCGGTTAATTCGACTAGCGCTGGGCAAAACTTTCTGTGGTTTACAGCTAGGCACTGGGGGCGACATCATTAATTGAAATCTTATTTGTCTAAGTTAGAACTTCACATTAAGAGAGGTTGGAATTATGTTTAGCTAATGAATGGAACCTATTAATGATAAATTGATTTACATGTTGCAGGATAGCTATATAGTAGAATTGGACTCAGCATCCAGTGAGGATCCTATCCTTAAAAGTTGGTGACGTTTCTCTTTTTTATGTTTTGGCATGTACCTAGGATGCAAATTTAGTGATAGTATTCTTTTGTTTAATGAACACTAAAGTCTTGGTTCTTTTTGTAAGTGTTTATAGTTGTAAATACTTGTTGTTATTTTATACTATGTTAAAAATGATGTTTGCTTAAATGAGTTGAATATAAATGATGAATGAAGAATGTGCACTTAGTAAATTTAATGTTGTATATGATCATAGTAAATGTTTTAAGTCTATTCTTGGGTTGGTTTGAATATTTATTATTTCATGGTCTTGTGCTTATGGTTGAAATTAGGTTGGTATCTATTTGGGTGAGAAATAAGCCTTGGTAAATAGCCTATTTTTGTCCACACGAGCAAAGACACGGGCGTGTGTCTCAGGCGTGTATGGCACACGGGCATGCGCACGGGTGTGTGGTTTGGCCGTGTGTCCCTTGCCCTTTAATTTTTGACAAATAGAATACTCAAAATTGATCACACAGGTAGAGACACGGGCGTGTGTCTCAGCTGTGTGGACAACACAGTCTCGAACAAGGGCGTGTGCCCTAGCCGTGTGAAGTCTGCACCTATTTTGTGAAAATTAATTTTCCACACGGCCTAGCGCACGGGCGTGTGACTTGGCCGTGTGTGTAACATCCCGAAATTGGGCCTAGTAGGAATGGGCCCAATGGGCCTTGGGCATAGGAGTGTTTAAAATTTATGGGAATTTGAGAATGGCATTATTTCAAGTGGGACTTATTAGTAAGGTGATTTTGGAATGTTACGGAGTTCTATAGAGTTTCGAGTTCGAGTTAGGCCTTAGTGAGAGTTTGTGTTTAAGCCTATTAAGGAGAGATAGTAAGAGGCATCAAAGTTTATGGAAATAAGTGAGTAAATTGTTAACATAAATGAACTATTGGTAAAGAGGTTATGGCATCAAGTGGAGAGCATGGAGGGAAGGGGTTCAAATCCCATCTTTTGCAAATTTTGGATTTAGTTTTGTGTGCTCTTCCAAGTGTCAACCATGACATTATTAAAGGAAAGAAATAAAAGAAAAATGAAATGATGACTAAAAAGATAAGGTAAGGAGGAAAACAAGGAAAAAGAAAAGAAAAAGAAATAAAAGAAAAAGAATAATAAAGAAGTGGGAAAATAATAATGATGGAATTTGAAATAATGGAGTAGGTGAAAACAAAATATGATGGGATTTGAAAGGTAATAGAGTAGGTGAGAAAATATCAGCCATGGGAGGGCTTTGAAAGCTTGAAAATTTCAGCAACTCATTTTCTCTTCAAGTAAGTGATTTTGATGGCTTTAGTTGATAATTTTTGTATTTTTGGAACCCCCAAAGCTTAAGCTAGCTAATGAGGGGACTAATTCGTAATATGGTTGAGAGTCTAGGGACTTGCCATGAGAGATTTTATGCTGGTTGCAAGGTCCCGAAGTACTTTATCAAAGGTTCAATCGAAAACCTATCCCTAGTAATAGGTGACTCGAATTTTTGGTGTCGCGGAGAGCATCGCGTTACGGATTCCGAATAAGGTGTGTAATCTCATACCCTTCCATATACATATCTGAAATGGTGTGTAATCTCACACTTCTCTGAAAGTTTGTATGAAATATGCTGTTAATCGGTCAAAATACCGAAGAAAACCAAAAACTGGCATCCGTGATCACTCGGGCGTGCGTATGATCGTAGTGGTAATCGTATTTCGTAATAAAACAATTTCGGTTAGAAGCAGTGATGTGTTTTTGAAAAATCACTAAAAATAGGAGAAAAGGAAATAGAAAGTGAATAAGATGCCAAATTAAAGCTTACTGTGTCTATTTTAATATGGAAGAAACGGAGAAGGAAAAGGAATTTTATATTCTGAGATATCTTGATTTTAGTGAGACTGGTTCTGATTAACTTTGGGGTTCACTGATCTGTTTTAGAAAAATCTTATAAAATTGTACAAAATGAATTATGGGTTATAATTTATATGTATGGATTCCTTAGTGAGCCTATTTTCAAGAGAAACAAGTTGGAACAGTATATAAAAACCGTACAGTGAGAAATTTGAAATTAAGGTAAGAGAGGTCAGAATCATTGGACAGTGAAACAAGGGAAAATTTAAGGAATAAACTGTACTAAATGGCTAGGCAAAAACTTCTGGAAATATTACAGTAAGAAGATATATGAGTCTAGTTTCAAGGAAATTTTACGGATCTAAATTTTGAGTTTCCTAACTCGAGTTATAATCAATTTAGTCAGTATGACGTAGATGGACAGTTTTAAATTTTTATGCCCAAATTAGTAGTTAAGTCCAGAATTGCGAAATTACCCCATTTGGGCCTAAAATGGATTTTTGACCCAATAGTTCCGAAGAGACCCAAATAGGATTCTGTGCCACTCGAGGCGATAGTAGGCCTTCGGAAACACCGTTGAATATGAAATTACCGAATTACCCTTGGAGGGTAAATTACCGCATTACCCTTGGTGGGTAAAACTACTGAATTTACCCTTGGAAGGTAAATTACCGAATTACCCTTGGTGGGTAAAACTACCGAATTTACCCTTGGAAGGTAAATTACCGAATTACCCTTGGTGTGTAAAACTACCGAAATACCCTTAGAGGGTAAATTACCAAAATACCCTAGGCTGCGAAATTACTGAAATACCCTTAGAGGGTAAATTACCGAAATACCCTGGGTTGTGAAATTACTGAAATACCCTTGGAGGGTAAATTACCGAAATACCCCTGGGTTGCAAAATTATCGAAATACCCTTAGAGGGTAAATTACTGAAATACCTCTGGGTTGCAAAATTACCGAAATACCCTTGGAGGGTAAATTACCGAAATACCCCTGGGTTGCGAAATTACCGAATTACCCTGGGAGGGTAAATTACCGAATTACCCTTAGAGGGTAAATTACCGAATTTACCTTTGGAAGGTAATTACCGAATTACCTTTAGAGGGTAAATTACCGAATTTACCTTTGGAAGGTAAATTACCGAATTTCCCTTGGTGGGTAAAATTTCTGAATTTCCCTTAGAGAGTAAATTATCGAATTACCCTTGAAGGGTAAATTACAGAAATTACCCTTGGAGGGTAAATTACCGAATTTACCTTTGGAAGGTAAATTACCGAATTACCCTTGGTGGGTAAAATTTCTGAATTACCCTTAGAGAGTAAATTACCAAATTACCCTTGGTGGGTAAAATTTCTAAATTTCCCTTAGAGAGTAAATTATCGAATTACCCTTAGTGGGTACGATTACCGAATTATGAAAATGCCCTTACGGGCCGAATTACGAAAATGCCCCCAATGGGCCGAATTACGAAATGTCCCTATGGACCGAATTACGAAAATACCCTTTATGGGCCAAATGTGATATTTGATATATGGGCAGTTTGATATTTGTGATATGGGCCAGAGTGTGTAATTTCACACTTATCTCATAGGTTAGATATTATACCGTAAGCATTAGAATAAATCGTAAAATTTGTAAAATCAGAAAATACGGTATAATAACACTTTTTGTGTAAATGCATGAAACCGGAATTAAGGTTGTGGGAATTACGGATTTGCCCTTAATGGGTTATTTTGTTAAAAAGTGATATTTTGGGCCATATGAATTATTTTGATAAATGGGTCAATATGATATTTTGATAAATGGGCCAATCTGATATTTTGATGAATGGGCCAATCTGATATTTTGATAAACGGGCCAATCTGATATTTTGATAAATGGGCCAATCTGATATTTTGCTAAATGGGCCAATCTGATATTTTGAAATGGGCCAATCTGATATTTTGCTAAATGGGCCAAAATTTGCTAGATCGATTAATGGGCCAAAATTTGCTAGATCGATTAATGGGCCAAAATTTGCTAGATCGCTTAATGGGCCAAATTGTTAAGATTGATTAATGGGCCAAATTGCTAGATTGCTTAATGGGCCAACTTGTATTATGGGCCTTATGATGAAATTATTCTATGAATATTGTTATGCTTTGTATATGCATACATGATTGCATGGGTTGGGATAAAATTGAAGAGAAGTGCTAGTGGCTCTGCCACAATCTAGTTCGGTGGCTCTGCCACAATCTAGTTCGGTGACTCTGTCACAATCCAGTTCGGTGGCTCTGCCACAATGTAGTTCGGTGACTCTGTCACAATCCAGTTCAGTGGCTCTGCCACAATCTAGTTCGGTGACTCTGTCATAATCTAGTTCGGTGGCTCTGCCACAAAAATTTTAAATGGCTTTATACCTGCGATTGGTGTGTTGGCGGGGTGGGTTGACTTGATCCCCACAGGTGTGCTGGTTGGTACGGGTGGTGTGTAGCGGATGGAAACTAGGTTTGGTTTGGGATTTGCATATCATATGCATATTATATACATGTTATTATGTTATAATTGTAAATGGGCTTAGGCCCAAAATATTGCTATGTGTGTTCTGACCCAGTGGATGATGGTAAGGGGATTACACACTGAGTTCTTGTAACTCACCCCCTTTCTCTTAACCTTTTCAGGTAATGCTCAGTGACGTGGACTTGGGCCTTAGATGACTCGATGGAGACCATACTTCAGAAATGGTTTATTTGGACTTCAGACTTCTTTCTTATTTATTTTATTACTCTACTATTTTGGGTTAAATGTTGTAATCAGGCCTCGGATTTTCTTTCAAAATGCTTCTGCAACTCTATTCCCAAACGTCCCATTTTTGTAAATTGTTTATTTCAAATATGTTTTCACAACCAAAAAGGTTTTTAAAGATAATTACGTTTTCAAGTAGATAACAATTGCTTAAGTGTTTTGGGTTTTAACAAAGAGGCTGTAATTCTCAAACAAGTTTTTAACAATCTCAAAGATGGTTTGAAAAAAAAAACTTCCATGTGACACGCCAGATTCGGGCTTAACTTCTAGCCCGGGTTTGGGGTGTTACAGTGTGATCTCAATTTGTTCATAAGTTACAAGTCAGAGAGTTACACGGGGTAGGGGCACAGGCGTGTGTGACCACACGGCCTGCCCACATGGGCATGCGTGACCACACGACCTACCCATACGGGCGTGTCCCAAAACCACACGGGCGTGTGACCCTTGTACCGTGGAAAATTTTCTAGGTTTTGTAAAAAAATTTAAAGTTTTCGTTTTAGTCCCGAACTACTTCCAAAGCATGTTTCAGGCTTCGTAGGCTCGTATTAGGGACTCCATGAATGAATATAAATGGTTTTAATTTGGACGCAAATTTATGAGTCGAAATTGTATGATTGCTTGTGATGTAAGTTCGGTAACGCCTCGTACCTTGTTCCGACGTTGAATACGGGTAAGGGGTGTTACACTATTTGGTAAATTTGAATGTTTGTGGTTTGAGTTGATGAATGTATGAATGGTTGTATAGATGTTTTTAAATGTTTGTTTTTGGTAGGTTAGGTTAATAGGAAACCTTGAAATGCTTATGCTTGAAAAATGACTAATTTGGTTATGGTAAGATATGATCTTATGATAAGTTAAATGAACATTTTATGGTTTGATTGATGATCGAAAGTTGGAATGTGTTATCTTGCATTTGAAAGGTGTTTGAAATAATTTTACTTGTAGTACATGTTATGATTGTATGGTTCTTGTTTATATATTTGAATTATGGTGCCAATGAGGCCATATTGGTTAGGCACCTAAGTTGAGTGTGAATTGGTATGTTTTGACTCTTTTAGGCACATTTTGGGTAGCTTTGGTTCTTGGTTATTGCATTGCTTGGAAGCCAAGCACTCGAATGTGAGCTAGCATGATTTTGAAGGAAAATTTGGGCACACACAACCTATGACATGACCATGTTATTCTTTAATTTTGGTGTAGAATTTTCCCAGACGGTCACAGGTTATTACACGACCTAATGACACGACCGTATGGTCTGGCAACATGATCGTGTGACCTTATTTTGAATTGCACACGGTCTGGCAACACGACTGTGTAACCCTATTTCAAAATGCACACGATAGGGTACACGATTTGGTGACACGACCGTGTAACCCTATTTTCGAATTGTACTCTCTTTGGCCACACAGCTTGGCCATATGACCGTGTGACCACTATTTTCAATTTTATTTTTCTTCATTTTCTGTTTTGTTTCAGATTAGTCCCTAATTGTTTTCAAATTTATTTTTAGGTTCCATACACATAATTTAAAGCCCATTTTTTTTATGAATTCCACGATTGATGATTGGTTATAAATAATTAGTATTTAAATTAACATTTTATTAGTTTTTATGATGTAATGAGAGTTGTAATGTGTTGTAAAATGTCGTAACCCTAATTCAACAACGGAGACGGGTTAGAGATGTTACACTCCCTTCCTTCCATTTCTTTTCTTTTAAATTTCAGCAACCTAAGATAAAAGTCACACTAAAATAAATAGTATTTGGTTTAAAAATCAAATAAGAAATAGGCTTAGGCCGAATTGTACACGACGCTTGAGGAACGTCGGTTAGACTCTTGGTGAAAGATGTGTGTCTTTTCCTAAGTGAAACACTGGTGATCGTGTGTAGGTATACAGCCACACAGCCTCCCACATGGGCGTGTACACCACAGGGGTGGACCATACGGCCCCTCACACGACCATGCCTTGAAAACCCTAGGCTAGTTCGTGAACCACACGGCTAAGAACCTTTGACACGGCCTTCCTTACAGTCGTGTCTCCCCTGTAGGTTAATTTTTGCATTTTCCACACAACCATAGCCTGTTACACAGCCCAACTACGCGGCCTATAGCACCCTACATGGCTATGTGTTCCCTGTTTTACAATTTTGTCTAGAAATTTATGATATGTTCAGTTTAATCCCTGTATATTTCATGAATTTTTTTTTTAGATTTTTTATTTTTTCAATTAAGTCCCTGATATTGTGACATTTTGGAATTTGTGATTTAATGATTGAAGTGTTATGGTTATACCGTATGTGAAGTGTATATTACATGCTACTGTCATTGTGAAATAGATAAACTGTTAGTGCTAATATTGTCACAACCCTATTGAATACATGTTAAAGCATGTTTACTACTTGTGTTGAACTGAATACACGTTAAGCATGTTAATTGCTAGTGATGAATTGAATACATGTTAAGCATAATTACTACTAGTGTTGATTTATTCTATTACAAAGTATGTCATACTGGATTGCATGAGGGTGAGATGATATGTACGGGGGAAGAGTGGTAATTTAATAATTTGCAAATAGTGTGGTTTGATCGTGAACCAAGTGGCCGTTCATTTAATTTGTAAATATGGTGTGCACCCACAACAAGTGGAAGTAGCTGCAGATATGTGGTTCAATCACGAACCAAATGGCAGCTTGTCTACAAATGTTTTTAACTAAAAATATTGGTGGTTTACCCACAATTTTTACAAAGCCAATGACACATTTTATTTGCAATTATGTTGTGTATCCATAACAAGTGACAGCTTATCTGCAAATCAACGATGGTTAATTGACAACCTAAAGTTAAAAAGGTTGTATGCTATGCTTTCTATCTTAAGAATAGTTCAATCAGTACAAACAGTAGACAAATCATACAAAATATCAACTTATAGAGTAAATCACAATTTATTAGCAATACAAAATATTGACAATTAAAATCAACTAATCAACATAATATTTCAGTGTTCATAGCCATGTATATGTCTTATGAATGTAATGCAATTTCAATTTATCAGAAAAGGTTCCTATCTCGTCGCTACACGCCACGGTAGGAGTTCACCTGAACTCCTCTACCTTTACACCATGTTGTGGATGAACCACTGATCATTACAGATGAACTATTAAAGATTAAATATATAAGTGGATGAACCATCTGTCTATGCAGATAAAAGCTGCTAATACGTTGTGGATGAACTATTGGTCGAGTAGATGACTGTCGACTAAAATATTGGTGGATGAACTATCCATTTGTGCAGATAAAAGCTGCTAATATGTTATGAATGAACCACTGGTTGAGTAGATGACTGTTGACTAAAATACGTTGTGAATAAATCACTGGTCTAGCAGATGACTGCTGACATGACATGCTTATAATGGATTAATATGGTAACAGTGACATACTTATAACTAGTCGAAACAGTAGCAATTATCCTGCTTAATAGATCATTACAGTAGGAATAAACTATACTTAACACATGTTCGATTTAACAGTAACAGTGGCATGTATCTCATGCAATCAATATCATCATGGTTTGAATAACAATGCCAGTTCATTAGAAATACAATGATAGTAGAATGTAACAATCACATATCATGCATACACAATAATATTTCAGTTAACTAGATCATGGATTCTACCATTATTCATAACATCAGGAACTTAATTGAATGGAATAAGTCACTAAAAATAGTTTTAGGACCAAACTGAATAATTCACAAAATTTTCAGTAAAACTGTAAAATTTGTAAATCAGGGGTTACACATTTCTTTTATTGGAGAAGGTTTTTTTTTCTTTTTTTGGGTTTTACAAATTTATAAATGTGGAATGTTTCTATTTTAAAAGTTAAAAACATGGTTAAGAAGTTTAAGGATCAAATTGATATGAATTTATAAATGTGAAGAGTTAAATTTATTAAATTATTAAGAATTAGGATCAAATTGATAGAATATGTAAGTATTGAGGATTAAATGTGTCATTATATTAGTTAGAAAAAGGCTTTTCGTTATCAATTTAACAACGGGTGATCAAAATATGAACAAATTCAAACGTTATACCTAAACTGAAAATTTTTAAAGTTGGATGACAAAAAAAGAACACGAGCATCTTCGGATGACTATTTATATAGTTTACCCTTAAAATTATTGTAAAGCAATCTTGAAAAATAATAATATTTTCACAACATAATAAAATTTTTAAAAATTTCTTAATATATTGTTATTGTTATAAAAAAAATTTAAAAAATGTATACACTATTCATATAGTAATTTTAAAATTTTATAATGTATAGTATTAAAATATAGTTGTTTTACATATTTTTACATAGGTAAAAATATTATTTAAAATTTAATTTTTAAAAAATAAAAACATTTTATGAAATAATATGTTTAAATCTATTTTCATATTATTAATTAATTTTAAAAATTAATAAATAATTTAATATATTTTAATTGATATATACAATCAGTCCTTGCATCACAATAGTAAAAAAACTAATTAATTAACTATATTAAAAATTAGATTAGAGTTAAATTAGTTTCCTCTTAAATTAAATTAGTGATCTATACTAAAAGTCCGATTAAAGTTACACTCTTATTTTAAAGAACACGTTATCATAATCAATAGCTTAGAGAGTGATTATCTTTTAAATTATAATTAAATTTTTTTAATAATTTCATTATAGGTTATGATTATATATGCTTTTTTTTTATTATCCATAGCCCCTCTTCAACCCATAAATAGGTGGATAATGCGTTTCAACGTACTCGAACTCACGTCCTCCTGCATTGACAACAATACCCATGCCAATTGAGTTAAGACTCAATCGACACTTTATAACTAGACTTGAATAGAAATGATTATGAACTATATTAATTGCAATATATATCCCAATTCCCAACTATCACAATAACAACAAATGAAACCACACTTGGGGCTCCTTTGGTTTAGCTGTTAACATCAGTGTGGTGCAGATGGGACTACCAAACTCACTGATATGTTGTTTGGTTCGACAACACAGTCCAGTGAAAATTGATTTCAGCCACACTGATATGCTAAAAAGTGGCTGGGGGTTTCAGGAGCAATTAAACCTAGTTGGTTAGTAGGTATTTCTAAGAGACAAAAATACCCATACTTTGAGTTATTATTTTACCATTTTATCCTTGAAACTTAAATTAATTTCTTTCCCAACCTTATTTGTTTTCAGATTTGGGAAAGAAACAGCCATTTTCCTTTTCATATTTGAGAAGTAAAACACTGATTTCTCCTCTCTTTTTTACTTTGTTCTTGGTTGTGGCTACTTTTTGAAGGTATTTTCATTAATTTCTTGTTATCTCTAGTTCTGGCTTTTTCTACTCTTCTTTGTCGCAGTTGTTATTATTATTACTATTATTTTTATTATGATTTGTTAGTCCTTTTGACTATTAATTTTAATGGCAGTAGATTATGTGAAAAGGTTATCAATGAAACTAAATAGTCTCACCATTGATGAATTTCTTAGAACTATTGAGTTCCGACCTTTAAGGGCATTGCAGGTTCTATCACTATATGATATCTGAAGATGAAATGAAATGTTATGATTTTCATTGCTGAAGAGTTCGTTTTGGGGCATGGATAGGAAAAGTAACAAAACGTGTAGTTGCTTTCTAATTTCCTAAACTAGACTAGAGGTGAATGTTATCTGTTGAAATTAATTCATGATCACCCTACATATGCTCACCTTTGTAGCAATGCTGCCATTTCTGTTTTTGGCGCAAAGTCTCTCTGTTTCTTCTTGATGCTTTTTGTATGTAATTTCTTTTCATTCTTTCATTTCTTTACCCTTTTTTATGTTTCCTTTTGCTTCCATTATAAATTAAAATGCAATTTTGAAACTTTAAGTAATACTCGTGTTGTCTATTGCAGGGCTGGAAATCAATAAGAGACATTTGAAACGCCCCTTTTTTTTATTTTGAGAAACTATCGATATCTGAATCATCCCAAAGAGGTATTTCTTTTCATGATTAAATTCAAGGGTCATTCTTAATTTGCATGCTCCATAAATTAGAAATTTCTAAAACTGAGGTAATGATGTTTATTATTAGAGGAGTTGAAGAGTAGTCATGTTTGTGGTGAATCACAGGGGCAATATTCATGTTTGTGGTGTGTGAGTTGGCAGTGGTTTACTTATTGGTATCACTATTTCTTCATAACTACATCTTTCTACTGATGATATATTTTCTAAAGTTTATGTCACACTTGGCTTATATCTTATAATCCATCAATACATCAACATGTTCTCTAGGCTAGTTTGGAGCTAAATGAACTGAGGTAACTAAATTGGTGAAATTTCTATTAATGGACTTTGTTAGTTACTTTTTTTAAAACATAATGCAAAAGGAATATCAATAGAGGGGATAGGGTGAGGAACTAAACTTGATTCTTATTTTACCTAGAGCTGTTAATTTAGAGTTTGTACTGTGATTTACTTGTTATTGTTACCATGGATTTTTGAGAATTTTTTCTTTACTGTTCATCTTATGGCTTTCATCTTTTTGTGATGTGTTATTCTTAATTTTTTATGAACCTATATTATTATATCTAATTATATATTTATGGTTTTATGTCGGTTGACATTTAAAATCAAAATAATAATAATAGATGGTAAAGGCACGAAAATTTGTAGAGGGAGAAAGTACCTTAGCAACAAAAGTTGTTTGGGATGATGAGCTGACGTTGATATTTTGTGAACTTTGCGTGAATGAAGTCAATGCTGGTAATAGACCGACAACTCATCTAAACTTAAAAGGATAGGAAAATGTCGTTGCTCTTTTTCAAGCAAAAACACAAAAAATTATGGAAAACCTCAATTGAAAAATAAGTGGGATACATTAAAAAAGGAATGGAGGTTACGGAAGGAGTTGCTTAAGGGTTCTACAAGTATTGGATGGTGTCCATCTAAAAAGACGGTCGATGCTACCGAGGAATGGTGGGCTGAAAAAATACAGGTTAGTGTTAACTTTATCATTATTTTAATGTATAAAGTTTATTGAAGTTAATAATTTACAAAAATAAAAATCTGAGTATAACATTTAACATTTAACATGTTATGTAGGAAAATCCTGATTTTAAAGGATTTAAGAAGAAAGGAATTGAACAACGATTGAATGATTTAATGTGGCAAATGTTTGGTGGCATTGTAGCCATTGGAGAGAATGCATGGGCACCTTCGTCTGGTGTTCTTCCAAATGGGGTTCCTATGGGAGATGATACACCTAATGAGGGATTTGGTGATTCAAATGAAAGTAGTAATAAGAATGAAGGTATCCCTCCTAATGAGGTACCATCAAACCCTTCTCATGAAACTCTTAATCGAAGAAAGGAAACACTTGGGGTTGTACACGGTAAAGGAAAAAAATCAAGTTCAAGTAGAAAATCATCAAGAAATTCATTAGCTACTCATATTGAGAAATTGTGTGGGAGTATGGCTAGTCCAAGGGAGTCAGTGAATGAAATTATTTTTCCTCACTCTCAATATACTATTTCAAATGCAATGGATGCTTTGCGTGATTTGGGAGATGAAATTCCAAAAAAAAAAAGATGAACTATACTATTTTTCCATCAATGCAACACCCCAAACCCGGCCTAGAAGTTAAGCCCAAATCTGGCGTGTCACATTGAAGTTTTTTTTTTTCAAACCATCTCTGAGATTGTTAAAAACTTGTTTGAGAATTACAGCCTCTTTGTTAAAACCCAAAACACTTAAGCAATTGTTATCTACTTGAAAACGTAATTATCTTTAAAAACCTTTTTGGTTGTGAAAATATATTTGAAATAAACAATTTACGAAAATGGGACGTTTGGGAATAGAGTTGCAGAAGCATTTTGAAAGAAAATCCGAGGCCTGATTACAACATTTAACCCAAAATAGTAGAGTAATAAAATAAACAAGAAAGTAGTCCAAAGTCCAAATAAACCATTTCTAAAGTATGGTCTCCATCGAGTCATCCAAGGCCCAAGTCCACGTCACTGAACATTACCTGAAAAGGTTAAGAGAAAGGGGGTGAGTTACAAGAACTCAGTGTGTAATCCCCTTACCATCATCCACTGGGTCGGAACACACATAGCAATATTTTGGGCCTAAGCCCATTTACAATTATAACATAATAACATGTATATAATATGCATATGATATGCAAATCCCAAACCAAACCTAATTTCCATCTGCTACACACCACCCGTACCAACCAGCACACCTGTGGGGATCAAGTCAACCAACCCCGCCAACACACCAATCGCAGGCATAAAGCCATTTAAAATGTTTGTGGCAGAGCCACCGAACTAGATTGTGGCAGAGCCACCGAACTGGATTGTGACAGAGTCACCGAACTAGGTTGTGGCAGAGCCACCGAACTGGATTGTGACAGAGTCACCGAACTAGATTGTGGCAGAGCCACTAGCACTTCTCTTCAATTTTATCCCAACCCATGCAATCATGTATGCATATACAAAGCATAACAATATTCATAGAATAATTTTATGATAAGGCCCATAATACAAGTTGGCCCATTAAGCAATCTATCAATTTGGCCCATTAATCAATCTTAACAATTTAGCCTATTAAGCGATCTAGCAAATTTTGGCCCATTAATCGATCTAGCAAATTTTGGCCTATTAATCGATCTAATAAATTTTGGCCCATTAATCGATCTAGCAAATTTTGGCCCATTAATCGATCTAGCAAATTTTGGCCCATTAATCGATCTAACAAATTTTGGCCTATTAATCGATCTAGCAAATTTTGGCCCATTAATCGATCTAACAAATTTTGGCCCATTAATCGATCTAGCAAATTTTGGCCCATTAATCGATCTAGCAAATTTTGGCCCATTAATCGATCTAGCAAATTTTAGCCCATTAATCGATCTAGCAAATTTTTTTTTTAATTTCACACTTGGCCAATTTATCAAAATAATTCATATGGCCCAAAATATCACTTTTTAACAAAATAACCCATTAAGGGCAAATCCGTAATTCCCACAACCTTAATACCGATTTCATGTATTTACGCAAAAAGTGTTATCATACCGTATTTTTCGATTTTACAAATTTTACGATTTATTCTAATGCTTACGGTATAATATCTAACCCATGAGTGAAATTACACACTCTGGCCCATATCACAAATATCAAACTGCCCATATATCAAATATCACATTTGGCCCATAAAGGGTATTTTCGTAATTCGGTCCATAGGGACATTTCGTAATTCGGCCCGTAAGGGCATTTTCATAATTTGGTAATCGTATCCACTAAGGGTAATTCGGTAATTTACTCTCTAAGGGAAATTCAGAAATTTTACCCACCAAGGGTATTTCGGTAATTTTGCAACCCAGGGGTATTTCAGTAATTTACCCTCTAAGGGTATTTCGATAATTTTGCAACCCAGGGGTATTTCGGTAATTTACCCTCTAAGGGTAATTCAGTAGTTTTACCCACCAAGGGTCATTCGGTAATTTACCTTCCAAGGGTAAATTCGGTAGTTTTACCCACCAAGGGTAATTCGATAATTTACCTTCCAAGGGTAAATTCGGTAGTTTTACCCACCAAGGGTAATTCGGTAATTTACCCTCCAAGGGTAATTTCGGTAGTTTTACCCACCAATGGTAATTCGGTAATTTACCCTCCAAGGGTAATTTCGGTAGTTTTACCCACCAAGGGTAATTCGGTAATTTACCCTCCAAAGGTAAATTCGGTAGTTTTACCCACCAAGGGTAATTCGGTAATTTACCCTCCAAGAGTAATTTCGGTAGTTTTACCCACCAAGTGTAATTCGGTAATTTACCCTCCAAGGGTAATTTCGGTAGTTTTACCCACCAAGGGTAATTCGGTAATTTCATATTCAACGGTGTTTTCGAAGGCCTACTATCGCCTCGAGTGGCACAAAATTCTATTTGGGTCTCTTCGGAACTATTGGGTCAAAAATCCATTTTAGGCCCAAACGGGGTAATTTCGCAATTCTGGACTTAACTACTAATTTGGGCATAAAAATTTAAAATTGTCTATCTGCGTCATACTGACTAAATTGATTATAACTCGAGTTAGGAAACTCGAAATTTAGATCCGTAAAATTTCCTTGAAACTAGACTCATATATCTCCTTACTGTAATTTTTCCAGAATTTATGGCCTAGCCATTTAGTACAGTTTATTCCTTAAAGTTTCCCTTGTTTCACTGTCCAATGATTCTGACCTCTCTTACCTTAATTTCAAATATCTCACTGTACGGTTTTCATATACTGTTCCAAATTGTTTCTCTTGAAAATAGGCTCACTAAGGAATCCATACATATAAATTATAACCCATAATGCATTTTGTACAATTTTATATGATTTTTCCAAAACTGATCAGTGCACCCCGAAGTTAATCAGAACCAGTCTCACTAAAATCAAGATATCTCAGAATATAAAATTCCTTTTCCTTCTCCGTTTCTTCCAATTAAAATAGACACAGTAAGATTTAATTTGATATCTTATTCACTTTCTAATTCCTTTTCTCCTATTTTTAGTGAGTTTTTCAAAAACACGTCACTGCTTTTAACCGAAACTGTTTTATTATGAAATACGATTACCACTACGATCATACGCACACCCGAGTGATTACGGATGCCGGTTTTTAGTTTTCTTCGGTATTTCCACCGATTAACAGCATATTTCATACAAACTTTCAGAGAAGTGTGAGATTACACACCATTTCAGATATGTATATGGAAGGGTATGAGATTACACACCTTATTCGGAATCCGTAACGCGATGCTCTCCGCGACACCAAAAATCCGAATCACCTATTACGAGGGATAGGTTTTTGATTGAACCTTTGATAAAGTACTTCGAGACCTTGGAACCAGCATAAAATCTCTCATGGCAAGTCCCTAGACTCTCAACCATGTTACAAATTAGTCCCCTCATTAGCTAGCTTAAGCTTTGGGGATTCCAAAAGTACAATTTTTTATCAAGCAAGATCATAAAAATCACTTACTTGTGAGGAGAAATGTTTGCTAAAAATTTTGAGCTCCATAACCCTTATTTCTCTTCAATTTTAGGTGGATGAAGATGTAGGAATAGTGAAAAGATGATAACATCTTTATTCCTCTTATTCTATTCATTTAAAAACACCTAATCACCAACTTTTGACCAAAATAAATGCTCTTGTCCCTATTTTTTTTTGGCCGGCCTACTCATTTAGACAAGGCCAAATTGTACTTTAAGGACCTCCAATTAATATTTCTTAGTCAATTTGCACCTCTAGCAATTAAAATTAAACTTAGCACTTTATGCTATTTAGTCCTTTTTCGAAATTAAGCCCTCAATCGCTAAAATTGAGACACCAAAAATTTCATACATGTTTATAAACATGTTATACACATAGAATAACATGAAAATAATTTTCTCTATCCTCGGTTAGTGATTCCGAGATCACTGTTCCGACTATCCCCTAAATCGGGCTATTACACCCTCCATGCATTTTTTTTCCACCTACCCCATTCTTTTCAAATCTCATCATTATATATTTTTTTCACCTACTCCATTATTTCAAATTCCATCATTATTATTTTCCCACTTCTTATTATCCTTTTTCTTTTATTTCTTTCCTTTATTTTTCCTTGTTTTCCTCCTTACCTTATCTTTTTAGTCATCATTTCATTTTTCTTTTATTTCTTTCCTTTAATAATGTCATGGTTGACACTTGGAAGAGCACACAAAAATAAATCCAAAATTTGCAAAAGATGGGATTTGAACCTCTTCCCTCAAGGTACTTCACTTGATGCCATAACCTCCTTGCCATATGCTCATTTATGCTAGCAATTTACTCTTTTATTTCCATAAGCCTTGATGCCACTTACTATCCCTCCTTAATAGGCTTAAACACAAACTTTTACTAAGGCCCAACTTGAACTCGAACCTTCATAGAACCCCGTAACTTTCTAAAATCATCTTCTTAATAAGTCCAACTTGAAATAATGCCATTCTCTTATTCTCAAAATTTTTAAACACTCTCATGCCCAAGGCCCAATAGGCCCAATCCTACTAGGCCCAATTTAGGGATGTTACAATCAAAATGTTCCAAATACCGGTGAAACGAGACGTGTTTTTGAACTTAGATCCAGATGTTAGGGTTTGGTGGCTTCGACATGAGTATGCTGAACAAAATCCAATTGCATCATTTTCATCTTTGGTAGCAACATCCTCATTTCCCTTCCAACCATACCATCCACCACCTCCACCATAAGCTCCTTAGAATTATTATTGTAATATAACTATATTACCTTTTTATATGTAAAACTAATGTATGATCTACTTTTTTATATGCAAAACTAATGTATGATCTACTTTTTATATGTGAACCTAATGTTTTTTATATGCAAAACTAATGTATGATCTACTTTTTTGTATGTAAACCTATTGTATGATCTACTTTTTTATATGTAAGCCTATTGTATGATCTACTTTTTTATATGTAAAACTAATGTATGATATTTTTTATGTTTGGTGTTTTTATGCTATGCTTTTATTCAATTTTTTGTGTTGTATAGAATTTCACAAGTTATTAATTTATTTTCATTTGATTACTTTTTTAGGTTATGGATGAATTTAACAATATGTATAATAGTTTTTATAAGAATTATGATACCCCTGAATTAAGTGAAGAAGCTCAACAAAGAATAGCCACAATTGTTACACAAGTTGAGCACAACAATTATCATGAAGAGGAAGAGCAAGTGTTAAGCAGTGTATTGGTACACCATGAAACTTATTTCACTAAGCAATCGTGTATGGATTCAAATTATACAGGTCAAATGTGGGTGGACAAAGTATTAAATGGGCATGATGATCGTTGCATGAATAGTTTTAGGATGCCAAAAAATACATTTCACAGCTTGTTGCATGATTTGCAAACAAATTATGGCTTAAAGCATGGGAAGGTATCTGCGATGGAGAAGTTAGCATTATCATTGTATATTCTTGGAAATAGAGAATCAAATTCAAATGCAGCAAAGCGATTTCAACGATCTGGGGAAACTGTTAGTCGAATTTTTACTGATATGTTACATATATTTGCTCGAATGGGAATAGACACGATTAAACCCACTGAAGGTCAATTCGAGGAAGTACCGAACCATATTCGACATGATACAAGATATTGGCCTCACTTTAAGGTAAAATTTACACAATCTTTATATTTTTAAAATATAAATTATTTCTAACTTTTATCTCATTACTTGTATTTATTTTAAAGGATTGTATTGGGGCCATAGATGTAACACGCATTAAAGCATGCATTTCGCCTTCTTGTCAAATACCTTATATCGGACGGAAAGGTGAACCAACTCAAAATATTATGGCAGTTTGTGACTTCAACATGTGTTTTATTTTTGCATTTCCTGGTTGGAAAGGAACAGCACATGACAGTAGAATTTTTTTGCAAGCACTTAGAAAACAAGAGTTAAAGTTTCCACACCCTCCACTAGGTTGAACTTTAATTTTTTAATTAATCTTTACATAAAAACAATATTAAAATTTTTAGTTTATTTTTAAACTTGATATTATGTTTTACTTTTTTGTAGGAAAACATTATCTTGTGGATTCAGGATATCCGCAAATGGCAGGTTTTCTAGGTCCATATAGGGGGGAACGATATCATTTACCTGACTTTCATCGAGGTAATCATCGAGCATCTGGAAAAAAAAGAAACCTTCAATCATGCTCATTCTTCGTTACACTTTGTGATTGAACGAACATTTGGAGTGTGGAAAAAAAATGGCCAATATTAAGAGATATTCCAAGCTATTCATTCGACAAGCAAGTTTTAATAGTTATTGCAACAACGGTTTTGCATAATTACATTCGAAGACATGCTTGGTCAAATGATGAGGATTTTCGACAATTTGAGAATATACCCGACATGCCAATCTCTTCAGGCCATTTTGATAGAGGTGAATCGAGTTCTTCTAACAGTGAAAGTGACCTTGAAATTGCAATGTTAAGAGAAACCATTGCAAATAGTTTAATGAATCAATATTTGTAAAAACAATTTTGTATCATAACCTAATTTCTAGTAATAATGAAACTTGTTATGTCTTATGTTACTATATTTTTTTATTAAAAATCATTCGTTTAGATACTTCAAAATTTGATCCAAGTATAATGTTACTATTTGTGAAAATAATATTTATCATTGTTATAAAGAATATTTAAATATAAAAAATTAAAAATAATTTTCATTTTATCTAATAAATAATTTAAATTGATTATATAATTCATTAAAATATTTATAATAAAATATTAGAAGATAAATTTTAAGATTTTATTAAATGAATTTATAAATTCACATATTTTAATAATTTTATATAAGTAAAATAATTTAAAAACTTCTATTATATATCAATTCTAATATGATGTCCTTAATAGTCATTTTTTATTTTCACCTCACCGCTACAGCTGCGTTTGAATCCAAACACACACTCCACTGCTATTTTTAATCTCACCACTACAGTGTCTAATCTCACCGCTACAATAACTAATCTCACCACCACCGCTGCTTTTAACCTCACCGGAGGTAAACACACCGCCCATCCAAACTAAGCCTTAGTGTGACAGAATTATTGTTGGTTTGCAATTTAGGTTAGGGTTTTAGTCCATGAATCACTTATCTAGGGTGAAGTCAAAAAAAAATTTTAGGAGCCGAAATTAAATTTTAATTTTTATTAGAGTAAAAATGTAATTTTTAATGAATTAAATCAAAATTCTATCATTTTTAAGAGGGTCAAAGTCTATGTATTCCCTGTTTTACAGTTTTGTCCAGAAATTTATGATATGTTCAATTTAATCCTTGTATATTTCATGAATTTTTTTTTTAGATTTTTTATTTTTTCAATTAAGTCCCTGATATTTTGGAATTTGTGATTTAATGATTGAAGTGTTATAGTTATACCGTATGTGAAGTGTATATTACATGCTACTGTCATTGTGAAATAGATAAACTGTTAGTGCTAATATTGTCACAACCCTATTGAATACATGTTAAAGCATGTTTACTACTTGTGTTGAACTGAATACACGTTAAGCATATTAATTGCTAGTGATGAACTGAATACATGTTAGGAAGATTACTGCTAGCATTGATTTATTCTATTACAAAGTATGTCATACTGGATCGCATGGGGGTTAGATGATATGTATAGAGGAAGAGTGGTAATTTAATAATTTACAAATAGTGTGGTTTGATTGTGAACCAAGTGGCCGTTCATTTAATTTGTAAATATGATGTGCACCCACAACAAGTGGCAGTAGCTGCAAATATGTGGTTCAATCACAAACCAAGTGGCAGCTTGTCTACAAATGTTTTTAACTAAAAATACTGGTGGTTTACCCACAATTTTTACAAAGCCAATGACACATTTTATTTGCAATTATGTTGTGTATCCATAACAAGTGACAGTTTATCTACAAATCAACGGTGGTTAATCGACAACCTAAAGTTAAAAAGGTTGTATGTTATGCTTTCTATCTTAAGAATAGTTCAACCAGTACGAACAGTCGACAAATCATACAGAATATCAACTTATAGAGTAAATCACAATTAATTAGCAATACAAAATATTGACAATTCAAATAAACTAATCAACATAATATTTCAGTGTTCATAGCCAAGTATATGTCTTATGAATGTAATGCAATTTCAATTTATCAGAAAAGGTTCCTACCCCGTCGCTACACGCCACAGTAGGAGTTCACCTGAACTCCTCTACCTTTACATCATGTTGTGGATGAACCACTGATCATTGCAGATGAACTATTAAAGATTAAATATATAATTGGATGAACCATCCGTCTATGCAGATAAAAGCTACTAATACATTGTGGATGAACTATTGGTCGAGTAGATGACTGTCGACTAAAATATTGGTGGATGAAATATCCATTTGTGCAGAGAAAAGCTGCTAATATGTTATGGATGAACCATTGGTTGAGTAGATGACTGTTGACTAAAATACGTTGTGGATAAACCACTGGTCGGCAGATGACTTCTGACATGACATGATTATAACAGATTAATACGGTAACAGTGACATACTTATAACTAGTCGAAACAGTAGCAATTATCATGCTTAATAGATCATTACAGTAGGAATAAACTATACTTAACACATGTTCGATTTAACAGTAATAGTGGCATGTATCTCATGCAATCAATATCATCATGATTTGAATAACAATGCTAGATCATTAGAAATACAGTGACAGTAGACATGTAACAATCACATATCATGCATACACAATAATATTTCAGTTAACCAGATCATGGATTCTACCATTTTTCATAACACCAGGGACTTAATTGAATGGAATAAGTCACTAAAAATAGTTTTAGGACCAAACTGAATAATTCACAAAATTTTCAGTAAAACTGTAAAATTTGTAAATCAGGGGTTACACATTTCTTTTATTGGAGAAGGTTTTTTTTTTCTTTTTTTGGGTTTTACAAATTTATAAATGTGGAACGTTTCTATTTTAAAAGCTAAAAGCATGGTTAAGAAGTTTAAGGATCAAATTGATATGAATTTATAAATGTGAAGAGTTAAATTTATTAAATTATTAAGAATTAGGATCAAATTGATAGAATATGTAAGTATTGAGGATTAAATGTGTTATTATATTAGTTAGAAAAAGGCTTTCCTTTATCAATTTAACAACGTGTGATCAAAATATGAACAAATTCAAACGTTAATACCTAAACTGAAAATTTTTAAAGTTGGATGACAAAAAAAGAACACGAGCATCTTCGGATGACTATTTATATAGTTTACCCTTAAAATTATTGTAAAACAATCTTGAAAAGTAATAATATTTTTACAACATAATAAAATTTTTAAAAATTTCTTAATATATTGTTATTGTTATAAAAAAAATTTTAAAAAAATGTATACACTATTCATATAGTATTTTTAAAATTTTATAATGTATAGTATTAAAATGTAGTTGTTTTATATATTTTTACATACGGTAAAAAATACTATTTAAAATTTAATTTTTAAAAAATAAAAACATTTTATGAAATAACATGTTTAAATCTATTTTCAAATTATTAATTAATTTTAAAAATTAATAAATAATTTAATATATTTTAATTAATATATACAATCAGTCCTTGGGTCACAATAGTAAAAAAACTAATTAATTAATTATATTAAAATTTAGATTAGAGTTAAATTAGTTTCCTCTTAAATTAAATTAGTGATCTATACTAAAAGTCCGATTAAAGTTTCACTCTTATTTTAAAGAACACGTTATCATAATCAATAGCTTAGAGAGTGATTATCTTTTAAATTATAATTAGATTTTTTTAATAATTTCATTATAGGTTATGATTATATATGCTTTTTTTTAATTATCCATAGCCCCTTTTCAACCCATAAATAGGAGGATAATGCGTTTCAACGTACTCGAACTCACGTCCTCCTGCATTGACAACAATACTCATGCCAATTGAGTTAAGACTCAATCAACACTTTATAACTAGACTTGAATAGAAATGATTATAAACTATAAATATATCCCAATTCCCAACTATCACAATAACAACAAATGAAACCACACTCAGTGTGACAAAATTATTGTTGGTTTGCAATTTAGGTTAGGGTTCTAGTCCATGAATCACTTATATAGGGTGAAGTAAAAAAAAAAAATTAGGAGCCGAAATTAAATTTTAATTTTTATTAGAGTAAAAATATAATTTTTAAAAAATTAAATCAAAATTCTATGTCAAAATCAATTTTACCTTTATTGTAATCATAAAAGAAACTTTGATTCATCTCTATTCTTTCTTCAATTTCATAATAATTACGCTTCATTTATTTTTTCTTAATTTTGTATTTAAGATTTTTTTTTATTCCAATTTGATACTCAAACTTGACATTATTACTAATGTAGTATTTAAGTTTTTTTTTTGGGTCAATTTGATACTTGAACTTGACAATTTTTCCTAATTTGGTATCTAAACTTGTCAAATATTATACAAATTACTCTAATATAACAATAGTATTTTTATGTTATTTTTTATGAGGTAGAAAAAATAATCAATATTCAGTTACTTTTAGTTTTATTTATTTATTTTTTTTAAAATTTAATATAATTAATTTAATATTCATTCATTAAACATAACTCAAATCACAATATTTTAACATAAATTTCCTTTTAAACTGATGATATTTTTGTGGAATTGAGGGCTTTATGAGGACTAGACTATGCTTTAAGCATAAGGTCCCTCTTGAATTAATAGCCAAAGTAATCTTGGTCCCAAATAAAAAGTGAAATTTCAGCATATTCTTTTGCGAAACAAAGGAAACTCCAAATAAATGTAATCATTCCTACCATTAAATTCCATATAATCTACCACGTCAGACATTCATTAGTTAACTTTTTCCTCTCATTAAAAAAAAACTGCTAGTATTTTGGGATAATTTGTATAATATTTGACAAGTATAGGTACCAAATTGGGCAAAAAAAAAAGGCTTGGGTGTCAAATTAGGAAAAAAAATGTCAAGTTCAAATTAGGGGTGAGCGTTTGATCGAATCGAATGAAAAAATTTCGAGTTAATAGAGTTGACGAATCATATTTTATCATCCTAATTTGATTTGAAATTTTCTCGAACCGAGTCGAGTGAGATGGCATTCGAATCGAATATATTTGTTTGAGTTAAATTTTAAAAAATAATTTTGGGTTCTTGTAACCATTGTCACCCATCGTAATAAAATTTGTCCACCTTAACTAAATTTTTTATTAACTTTCACCACCAAATAATTTATTTATTAATCTTTTATATACGGGCTAGCTTCTTTGCTTGTTTAGTTCTTTCAATTATCTTCAGATTTTTGTCACTATGTATTTTGGAATTAAAAAATATATTAAATGTAAAAATGTGATTTTTTAATAAAAAGTTATTTTAAAGATAAATGTGAAATTGATACCAATATAAAATTTTAACACGAATATTTATGGCATAATTAATAATTCAATTTTAATATAAATATTCAATATGACTAAACAATTCGATAATATAATAATATAAAATGTGAAATTTAATTTAATAATATAAATAGTAGATATAAATAAAATTATTACTATTTATGTTTAGTGATTTTTTTTTGGATAATTTTGATTTTTTATTTGAGAGTAAAGGGTGAGAAGTAAAAGTTTAGGGGGAGAATAAAAAGTTTTGGAGAATAAAAGTTTGAGGGAAAATAAATAGGGGAGTAAAATTTTGAAGGGAAAATATTAAAAAAAGATTGGAGGGGGGATGGGTTTGGGGTAGATGGGAGGTGAGATGGGAAGGGAGTAAAAGTTTTAGGGAAAAAGTGAGAGGGAGTAAAAATTTTGGGGGAAAATAAAAAGTTTTGAGGGTTTTTGGGAGTAAAAATTTGAGAAAAAGTAAATGGGAGAGTAAAATTTTGGTGGGAAATGATTTTGTGTAGATTGGGGGGTTGGGATGGAAGGAAGTAAAAGTTTTGGGGAGAAAGTGGGAAGGAGTAAAAGTTTTGAGGGAAATGTAAAAAGGTTTGGGAGTTTGGGGTAAAAATGTAAAATATTATAGTTTGATATTCGAATTATTCGAATTATTCAAGTTATTCGAATTCGAAAACTCAACTCGATTCGAACTCGAAATTCGAAAAAAAAATCGAGTTGACTCGAATAACTCGATTCGTTTAACTCGAAATTCGAATTTTTTTTCGATTTTTTAGAGTCGAATCGAGTTTTGCTCACCCCTAGTTCAAATATCAAATTGGACAAAGTAAAGGGCTTAGGTACCAAATTATGAAAAAAAAAAACTTAAATACCAAATTAAAAAAAAAAACTTCAACGCACCAAATATTATATTATATTAAGCGTAATAATTATGAATCAGCATGAAAAACCAGATGATCACTTGCTTAAAATATTTTAGGAATTTTACCAATATATATATATATATATATATAGGCATGGATTTTATTAATCTCTTAGCAAAACTTCCAAAATGTTGATGTAATTATGAAAATTGAGGAAATTTCCAAGTAAAATATTTCTTCACATCCTTATTTAATTTCATTTTCAATATCCATTTTTGAAAATCAATACAACGCAAATTCAAGTTTTACTACAACTTTGTTTTCAATGAAAATAAGTGGAATGAAATCCACTTTTTTAAAAAAGAAAGAAGTATAATTATAAATAATAAACATTTCAAGAATGAAATCATTATAATGCAAGTATGGATTGGAAATTAAAATGGATTTAAATCTGAATTAAAATAATAATAAAATTTAAAGAGAATCCACACATAAAATAAATTTTAAAATGAGATTTCAAAATTTTCAAAATTTGAATTGAAGACCGGAAACAAAATCGTTATGATGGCTTTTAATAAAGGGTACTTACATTAGTAGTAATGCAATGATGGTTTTTTTTAGTCATTCAACTAGTTAAATTTTTTTTTTGTCACCAAATTATATTAGATTTTTGGGTATTTCCATTTTTACGTTAGTTAGCTGATGACAAAAAAAAATAAAATTGAATAGTTGGGTGATCGAAAAAATATATACTAATAGCTAGGTGACCATTTTTGTAACTTTTCATAGTTGAGTGGTCAAAAAGAAAAAAGAACATAATTGGGTAACTAATAAAGCAATTTTCCCTTTGAGAAGAAATTGTTAATACTTTTTTGACAAATTAAGCAGGAAATGAGGTCCCGTGTGAGATTAGCTTTATGGATTTTCTTTTTAAAAGAGATTAGCTTTATGGACTTATATAGTGAATCAACTTCCTTAATTCTAATATGTCAAACTCATTGCTTTTAATGTGATTAAATTAAGCTGCAGTTCCTCTGCAGCTAAGACTGATCCAATAGCGAACGATTCAGCCAATAATCACGCTCTGATCACACAGCCACCATTCATCAACCAGACTTGGAATCCTGTCTCCTGTTCAAGTAAGGAGGTACGAGCTTAAGGACGCACAGGAACTGAACGTAGAAGCTAGCCCATCCGTGGATCCCAAGACTGGCCCAACATCGACCAAGCTGGCTGAAACTCAAATGGTTGATTCCCATGGCAGCTTCAACAATAATAGGCACACTGCAATTTCATTCAAAGAGAAAGGGAATAATGAAAGCATGAATACGAGAAGGCCTTCTAGGAAGATAACGGGAGATAAGAAAGGCGGTTTCCGGGCCACTAGAAAAATTAATATAACCCCGTATGGGAAAGGAAATAACACCAAGAGTAAGAATTACTCTGAAGTTTCCCTGAGTGATTCAATGACCAGGTTGGCCAATGCTATCTCCATGACTAAAAATACGGACACAGTCGCTTCTATCCCAGATAGTGGTAAAAGTGTCTAATCACACCCTATTATTTGATTGATTTGATTGGATCATTAATTCTCTCAAATGCTGTCAATGCCTTTATTTTCCTTTTTAATTTATCATTATATTATGATTTCTAACCTTTCTATATTTTCTTGGAACTGCCAAGGGTGTGCAAGTAGTAAATTCCTCCGTGCTTTTCGTAACTACAATCTCGAATATAAACCAGACATTGTGTGTCTTCTGGAACCGAGAGTTAGTGGTCATAAAGCTTACGCTATTATTGACAAATTGGGATTTGATCGCTCTCACCGCTTTGAATCCATTGGTTTTTCAGGAGGCATTTGGGTGGGTTGGAAGGATTATATCTCCATCAGTATTATCCACAACCATCCTCAGTTTATGCTTCTCAATATTAAAGATGCTTCTATGAATAATGATCTTTTCATTTTTGTCATTTATGGTAGCCCAGACAGAACTAAAAGGAAAGCCCTATGGGGCGACCTAATGAATGTCTTACCCCAAGATCACTTGCCATGGATGATTCTGGGTGACTTCAACGCCATTCTATCCCCCATGGAAAAAAAAAGTGATCAGTCGACAGGTAAGAGATGTAAATTATTTGGTAACTTTGTTGATACATGTAATCTACAGGATCTTGGCTACATCGGACCTCTCTACACATGGCAAAGAGGGCGCACATCCGAGAGGTTGGATAGAGCCTTGGCAAACGATGCTTGGATTTCTACATTCCCACATGCCTTGGTTTATCATCTTCCCCGCATTAAATCGGACCACAGACCCATATTTCTTAAAACCAGGCCCACGTTTAACGCCCCGAGAGGGAGACCTTTTCGTTTTATTGCAGGTTGGACAGAGCACGCAAATTTTAAAGAATTGGTCTCAAGCAAATGGAAATACTCAGGCAGTATGGTCGAAACGCTATCTGAGTTTACCTCGCATGTAAAGGATTGGAACAGACACACTTATGGATACATAGACACTCGTAAAAAGAAACTTTTGAGATCTCTTGGGAAAATACAGGAAGCTATGGATCAGTCAACCTCTGGAAGACTAGTAAATTTGGAAATGGAGGTTCGCGACGAGTTGGAAAACGTACTCAACCATGAGGAACTTTTATGGAGACAAAAGTCTAGATGCGACTGGCTTCAGTTTGGGGACAGGAATACCAAGTTCTATCACAGTCGAGCGATGCAGCGGAGGAAAGTTAACCGCATCTTGTCCTTACGTCTCAACAATGGGGAATGGTGCTCTGACCAGGACACTCTCAGCGAGGAAGCTGTCAAGTATTTTGAGAATTTATATGGGGAAACCACAAGCACCCCTACTAATGTCCCTTCTGAGATTTTACCCCGTCTCAAACAACAAGATATTGATCTTCTCAACAAGGCGATCTCGAATGAAGAAATTAAGAAAGCCCTTTTCGACATGGCGCCACTGAAAGCCCCAGGAAGTGATGGATATCATGCACACTTTTTCCAAAGTCAGTGGGACACAGTTGGAGGGGCAGTTTGTGAATGGGTACAGGGAATTTTTGCTGGCAACAGTATTGAGAAGGATCTTAATAACACGCTCATTATTCTTATTCGGAAGACAGAACGCCCGGAAGAATTCAGTCAATTTCGACCAATTAGCCTGTGTTCGGTTTTGTATAAGGTGGTGATGAAGGTGATCGCTAACAGGTTCAAGCTAATATTTCCTAATTACATTTCCCCACAGCAAACAGGGTTTATTGCGGGAAGAAACATCTCAGATAATGTCATTATCGCGCAAGAAATTATCCACTCTATGCGTAGTAAGAGAGGTGAAAAGAAATGGATGGCCATTAAGTTAGACTTGGAGAAAGCTTATGACAGGATTAGTTGGAAGTTCATAGAGGTATCAAGAGACGCTGCTGGAGTCCCCGAGAAAATTAGAAAAGTGATTATGGATGCAATTTCCTTCTCCACTATGCAAATTCTTTGGAATGGCGTCCCATCTCGAGTCTTCAAACCTGTAAGAGGGATTAGACAGGGGTGCCAATTATCTCCTTATCTCTTTGTTCTTTGCATGGAATGGCTAGCCTACCTCATCAAATCAGAGATGACCTCCGGCAAATGGCAACCTATTAAGCTTTCTAGATCAGGACCGACCCTATCCCATCTCTTTTTTGCAGACGACTTAGTTATTTTTTGCAAAGCAGAAATGGACCAAGCAATTTTGCTTAAGGCAATTCTGAAACGGTTTTGTGACCTTTCGGGACATAAAATAAGCACCACAAAGAGCAACATATTTTTCTCAAAAGGAGTGAATATCAATCTAAGCGACCAGATTAGCCAATTTTTTGGCTTTTGGAAGGTGCTTAATCTAGGAAGCTACTTGGGGGTACCTCTTCTCCATGATCGTGTCACGAAGAGCACTGAATTTTGTGATAGAAAAAGTGAGAAGCAAACTACAAAATTGGGAGGCAAGGAAACTCTCCTTAGCAGGACGTATTACTCTGGCCCAATCTGTTCTCCTGACTATTCCCAGCTATTTTATGCAGTCCTTAGCTATTCCGAAAGGGGTATGTGATGAGATAGAGAAGATAGCTAGACAATTCATTTGGGGAGGATCAGCTGGTAACACCAAAATTGCCTTAGTGGGATGGGAGTCCATTTGCCAGCCCAGGAACCGTGGAGGGCTCGGTATCAGGCATCTCCAAGACCATAATAATTCTTTTCTTATGAAAATTGGGTTTAACTTGGTTACACGTAAGGAAGCACTATGGGCCCAAGTTCTTCGTTCTAAGTATGGTTGGAAGAACCAGTTGCCTGAGTCTATTCTTAAGAGCCAAAGTTCGCATCTTTGGAAATCCCTATCCAAAGTTTGGCCCCTCCTTTGAGAAAATCTCATGTGGTCTGTTGGGGATGGATCCACTATCCGAGGCTGGAAAGACAACTGGATACCCGACATTGGACCTCTATTATCATATGCTCCCGCCCAGAACAGACTCAATTTAGATAACACTTTGAAGGATTGGATCCTTCCGGATGGCTCCTGGAACGTTGACATGCTTCGACTGTGGTTACCTGATGACAAATTGAAACGCATTGTAAGCATCCCTCCACCCCATCCTGATGATGGCGAAGACAGAATCATATGGGCTCGCTCAGGGTCCGGCTCATTCTCCATCCGAAGCACCTACTGGACATTAAAGGAGAACTCTTGGAGACCAAAAGACGACGACTGGAAAATCATATGGAAGTATAAAGGCCCCCAGAGAGTAAAGATTTTTCTTTGGCTCGTGGTGAATCAGAAACTTCTAACCAATTCAGAGAGAAGCAGAAGAGGAATCAACCATAGCAGTGCCTGTCCCAGATGCGGGCAGGATCCCGAAGACACCATGCATGTTCTCCGAGACTGTTTGATGGCCAAAGAAACTTGGAAGCTTGTGGTCCCTACAGAGGAACAACCCAGGTTCTTTTCTGCCCCCTTACAAACATGGCTAATCTCTAACCTTAATTGTTATCTTAAACTGCAGGAAAAAGGTACTACATGGTCGTGCCTCTTTGGGATCATAGCTTGGAGAATTTGGAAGAACAGGAATCTCTTCATCTTTCAAAACATAGATGGGACTCCCCTCGAACTCGTTAAAGCATCCCTCGGTTGGGCACAAACCTTAGAGGCCATTTTCACAAAACCCAACGATGTCGAGATTCCCTTGAGAAACCAACAACAGAGCACTGATAAATGGGTTCTTCTTTCCTCTGATGGAGCAGTAGCTAGAATATCTGGAAACGCTGCAGCGGGCGGGGTGGTACGTGATTGGAATGGCAATTGGATCCTAGGATACACACACTACTTGGGCAGCTGCTCACCACTAGAAGCGGAACTATGGGGCCTACTTGATGGAATTCACATTTCACTGAATAAAGGATACAAAAAGGTCAGGATCCAGACGGATAACCTTGAAGTGATTAGGGCTCTGACGATGGAAGATATGGCCAACTCAGGGAACACACTTCTCAGAAGGATCAAAAGACTCATGAACTCTGAAGGCCAATGGGAAATCAAATATGTTCCCAGGGAAGGCAACCTAACTGCAGACAAACTTGCGAAGACAGGACTCTCATGGCAGACTCCTCTTCGAGTTTTTGAAGTGCCACCTGATGTGGTAATTACGACTCTCCTCCGGGACAAAGAGTATAATGTATCTTAGAAGCTTTTAAGCTGTCTTATTAGTCTTTCACCAAAAAAAAAAAAAAAATTAAGCTGCAGTTTTTTCTCTTCCAAACTTGGTCAAAAAAATTGTCTCCCACTTGTTAACATAAAATTAATTTAATATTTTATTATTTTTCAAATAGTAAAAAAAAAATCTTTTGATTAACCACAAATCATACTTAAGTTGTGTTTTGTTTCCCATTAATTTTTTTTTAGAAAATTTGATAATTTTTTTTATTTAAAATGTTTTACGTTATTTAGTAAATTTTTTAAAAGTTGTTCTTAATAACATAAATAGAACAAAATATTATGTAAAATCGAAATTTATTTTAAGTAAGCAATTTTTGTGAAGAAGGCATGGAAAATATTAATAGAGTGAGTAACAAAATGAGCTGAATTAGTTTTGTGTTAGCTTCATCTTTAATCGTCTCTCATTCTTGTATATATAATCATGGATAGGCTTAATAAAAAGATTTCTATCTATTTATGAGTTGTTTGCTTTTCTGTTAAAATACACTATAAATTGATAGTTTTATGATTTTATGTTGAATTTTAAAAATTTACAACAGATTGATAGAAGAGACCAAATTTATAAATGGTAATTGTTAAAAATAATTTTAAAAATTAATGTAAAAACACCTTTTTATAATTTGTATAATTATCTCTCCGTCTTTAATGTTTATAATCTGTAAACCTAAATTAATAAAATGTATTAATCGAATTTAAATTTTGTAATGTGAATTTTTTTCATAAATGTACTTAATTTCAAACTTCTAAATTTTTTTTAAAAAATATTTTTTTAAAATATTTTTTTCAAAAATAGATAAGTTGCTTTTAAATTTGTAAATTATATTGCTCAAGAAGTATAGTAATATAATCATATTTCAAAAAATAGATTAATAAAATTTAAATTGAATTATTTTGACACATTTTTAAATAAAAACGGTTTAATAAAATTTAAATTTGTTGAGTGTTTTTGTTGTGTGTCCTCTCAATGAAGAGAATCGGGTATTTATAAGGTAAGGTTATTGTGCATCGAAATGATGTCTTAGGTAGGCTCTATGCACACCAACACATACTGCTTTAGACTTAACAAGTGTTTATCGTACAACACACTTGACTCCGCATCCTTTGCCTGTGAACCCTCAATAACATGCATGCGAACCTAGCTCACAAGCTCTCCCTGCAAGCCCTTAATGTCTCTACCTTGTGGGGGCAGGTTCTTCTGCATCTACTTGGTTTGTGGGTCGGTAGTTCGAAGTTGTGTCCGGATTTTTGGTTGGTAACGGGAAATACCATAACAAAATTAGAATTTATTTTTAGAAAAACTTAAACGGTTTCTAAAATCAAAATAATTTCTGACATATTTTAAAACTTTAATCATTTTAAAGTGCATTTTGAAATAACATATTTATTAAATTAACAAAATTAAAATTTGTAATCGTTAAAATAGATTTACAGAACATATTCTGTAAACAATTTTCAACTAAATTACCTAAAAAGGCCCATTTCCAAGCATATTTACGTAAATGGGCCGATTACACCATTATTTATCGGAAAGGGTCACTTTTTGCAAAACGCGCCTACTTGGCGCGTTTAAGGGGGAAATTGCCAGCAAAGCGCTGACGTGGCAAAAAACACGTATAAAATCCCCTCCTATTATTTCACACATATTTTCTTTACAATTTAGCAAAAAATCTCTACAATTTCTCCCTAAAACTCTCAAATTTCTCATTAAATTTCTCAAAGCTCTTTATAATTAGTTATTTACTTTAATTTTTTTCTAAATTAGTATTTTTTATAATTTCAAAAATATTTGATCGTGTTAGCAATGGTCAGGGGATTAATTCGTCTCGATCATAAACATATCTCCGTCGAACAAATGAAAATGGTAACAGTTTATCTTAAAATTTGAATATTATTTAATATTTTTTCATTTATTTTAAATTTTGAATATTATTTAATATTTTTTCATTTATGTAATTTTAATTAATTTGTATTTTACAATTTTTTATAACAGTCTGTAGATCGGGTGTTACAATGTTATATTCGTAATATGTCTGGTCCGCCATCACTGTTGATAGAAAATTGCTTGAGGGAAGTGGGTTTTTGGCACGCGACGACTATAGGCCGGGGGTACAAGTTGGACCCAAAACTCCTTAGCACGTTAATAGAGAGGTGGAGACTAGAGACACGAACATTCCATCTTCCATGCGGAGAGTGTACTATCACATTGGAGGACGTCCAGTTACAATTAGGATTGCGGGTGGATGGGGCCCCACTCACTGAGTCTGTTCAATCTACTAATTGGGGAGTCATATGCTACGATCTTTTGGGTGCGATTCTGGGTAATATCTACGGAGGTCGGATCAAGATGGGCTGGTTACGAGACACATTCCCGGAGCCAGGGAACAATTCAACTGAAGTAGAAAGAATACGATATGCTCGGGCATACATCCTTGAGATGATTGGAGGTTATCTGATTCTGGACTTGTCACGAAACCTCGTATATCTGAGGTGGCTGCTGAAACTCATTGATTTTAGAGCAGCTGGCGAACTTAGTTGAGGGTTTGCTGTGTTGGCAACATTGTATCAAGAGATGTGCGGGGTGACACCACCAAATAAAGCCAAAATTAAAGGTTGCTTATCACTACTACAATCATGGGCTCATTTCTCTTTCCATTTTTACGTCCTTAAGTGAACCACCCATATACATTCTCACTCATAACAAGGTAAAATTTTTATTTGATTTTACAATTATTCCATAGATTTAAAATAAAATTGTATGCTGAAAATTTATTTAATTAGGTGGAACCATCCAGCGAGTTATGTTGGAATACCTACAACTCTTGAAGATATACGGCTTCTATTAGACCAACGGTCGGAAACGCAAGTAAGTATTAAATAAAACATATATACATAAAATAGTCATTTCATATTTAGTATTATATATATAACTAATATTTTTATCCTGTTTATATAGTTTTAATGGACGCCATACGAGGATCCGGCAATACGGGCTGTAATTCCAGAAGAGTTCTTTCAAAATCCGAACATTTGGATGTTAAGGTCTCATTGGTCAACTATGTTATTGTTGAGATGCACCAGACGGATAGAGTGTTGCGACAATTTGGATTTCGACAATTGATTCCTGAGGAACCTGATGGGTTTAATGACCAACACAGAATCGACTTATGGTAAATGAATATGGATTAACCGGTATTCTGGTCAGAATATATTGATATTTGGGAAAACCAGTATGATCATATACCTGATCACGAACCGATCATCATCCCAGAGTTAGCGTGCACCCCAGATTGCATGCCATGGTTTAGTATCCATGGCAAGCCATATTTGCTGTCAGAAGAGCAGAGGCGTCGGCAAATCCGTGTGGAAAGGGAACTATAGGGCCCTTTAAATCCAAGGAGAAGGGATGATGGCACGGGCCCATCAATAACGCCCATACAATCACTAGGCCCATCAACAGTGCCCACACAATCACCAGGCCCAATGGCTCAATCAACGACACCCACATCACAACCCCTTCAGATTATCCAAGTGCGTATCCTAGCCCTTATATGTATCCTAACCCTTATATGTTTCCTTTTCTCAGTCCTATGCCAGGTTGGAATGCATGGCCCGGTGCATCTCCTTTCCCGATGACTTCGACTCAACCGATGATATATAGGCCATCGTTGTCATAAGAATCACACGAGGCACCGTCGCCAAGCTCATCTCATTACAATTCACCATCGCCTTATGGGATTCAAACACCTCCCTGTGGATGATGCAAACACTTCCACATTCTTTATTCTAGTAAGGTGGGTCATCCTCCCAACACCCACAACTGGAGCAACCACAACCCCCGTCGGAGCAGCCACAACCCCCGCCGGAGAAACCAATGAGGAATACAACGCATAATCGTCGTCCACCCTAATGTGGCGCTGATTTCGACTGGCATATACATTATTTTTTAATATATTTGTAGAAGCTGTTTCTATATTGTTTCATTTAATAAAAAAGAAGTTATTTTTTAATATTTTAATAGTAAATTAATTTTATATTTTGAATAAAATATAAGTTCTTTTGAATAAGGCTGAATAGAAATAACGCAACATCGTTTCATAACAGCAATTATCAACTATTTCAGTTTGGACATGATCGAATTGTATGACCTGGGTTCCTACACCATCCACACAACTTCTGTTGGTTCGTTCTTTCCCGGATATCTATATTATTATGTATTCTACTCGAGGAAGGTCGACCTTTTGGTTTGCGACACAATTCTTTATCCGGTAACAACTTAAATGGAGCAAGCGATACAGACGACCACTTATGTTTATCTGGGACTGGTGGGAATACGTGTCTCCATACATTGTACATGTATTCTATTTTGTACACTTCGTCGACATATCTCATGGGATCCAAACGGATATTCTAGCAAGCTGCAATTGCATGAGCGCATGGATAACAAAGTGCGTCAAATGTCTCACAGTCGCAAGTCCTATTTATCAAGTGTATACGATATTGCCTCCCGGTAATACATTGGCTCGGTCTGTCAAAATTTGTCACACGAAACCATAGGTTGACACGATTGTGACACACAGTGTGCATCGTGTTGACCCGCGCCTTCGCCTAGCAATACCTTCCGTAACCATACATGGCCTCCCTGCATTTGGCCTTTATAACTCGTTGCTCGATTTAGAAATAGTGCCGCCAAACAAAAATATGTCTCTCGCACAATCGAGGTTATCGGCAAATGACATGTTCCTTTTAGAACAGAATTTATGCATCAGCTAGGTTTGTGGTCATATGACCATATTGTAGGCCACTGTCGTATGCTTGTGTCCACTGTTCGAAAGGTATGTCACAGAAGTAGTCTGCGCCTTGATCGTTAACTGAACGCAAATTCCTCAACATCTTATGAAAATAGTCCTAATTGATATTGTACCCTGCCAATATAAGTTGATAGCGAAAATTACATACCAATATTCCATTCAAAATAAATTGAATATTACAACTGAAAGTATATTAATAGAGATTAAATACCCATGTTGGTCAATTGCTTTTGTTCAGTTGTAGACCAATATTGCCCGTAGTAGTTGGACGCAACATGCCTTAGACAATACCGATGGTGTGTGCGATCCTATAAGCTTCCATGTCACTCAATTGCGGCTAGTATTCCAGTGCCCCGATACGATATAATGTAGATATCAGTTGGGGGCATACATGCCACCTTAACCTAGAAAGAAAGAAATCCCAGTCATCAGCTGACTCCCCCAATGTTATTGTAAACGCAATTGGAAGGATTCTCTCACTGCCATCCTGTGCCACAGTTAGCAATAGCCGATGGGTATATCTACCATACATAAAGGTACCATCAATTTGTACCAATGCCTCCAGAATAGACGTTTGAACACTGGTATCCATAGAGCAATCGGTCGTTGTAGTACGTAGGAACCGTTTCAAGGTCTGTTATGCAACCTGGGATGTACCTCTCCAACACCTGACACCACTGCCAAACCTCATTATATGAAGGGTCCCACCTACTACGCATCTTTTCCAACGCCTTTTGCTTAGCTATCCAAGCCTTACGGTAAGAAGGCGTGTACCTCAATTGGCTACGAATACTGGCAATTATGCATGACACAGAAGTCTTAGGATCTGCCTTCAACATCGGTAGTATTAAGCTAGCTATCATGCCTGAATCCATATTGGGATGATATTGTGAAACACCTATCAATGAAGTATGTTAAATAATGCAACATTAAGTAATAACATTATTATTCAAAACCCTAAACACCTAGTGATATTGTACCGGCAACACAGGTATGTGGACCATTGTACTTTTTTATCTCCCACAAGCTTGTCTTTTTCCTAAAAGAAGTCATGATTTTCCATGAACATGTACTGTCTTACACTGCATACTTGGCCTCGAACTTCTCGGATTTGGATTTAACCACATTGTAGTTAACCCCGTGATTGATGCTATGTTGTTTCAAAGCACAAAGAAAACTATCCTTACTGGAAAACTCCTTACCAACTTCCAAATCACCCGAATCCAATGTCGAACCTGTACGGTCATGCGTTCTGTGTGATAGATCTGGAAACTCCAACACACCATCTGCCGATATATCGACATTATGCATGTGGGCTGGAGGCGAGTACGCCCTGAATCGCGAATCTTCTTCTTCTTCATCTGAACCCCTTTCAACATCTTCAAGTTCGGATAGAACAGGCTCCGGTTCAGAAAATAATACAACTTCTGCACCATCGGGGCCGGGCTCTCAAGGTGGATCCATATCGGGCTTATCATCCAACCCGCCATCATCTACAATGTACGAGGTCCCCTCGCCGGTGGACGTCGTAAGGAGTACATCATGTAACAGTCCGGTTTAGACCCTAGTTGGAACAGTGGTTTCGGGACCACAAACCCGAGTCAAAAAATATTTTAATATTATTTTCTATGTCTGTAGTATATGATTTAGCATGTGTTAAAGTTCCGTGAATTAATTTATCCGTCTGTGTGCTTAATTTGAGAAAAGGACTTAATCGCATAAAATGAAAGTTTGATGGTTAATTGTGAAAGTATCAAATTGTTGATGTCTTTATAATGTGAAGCCCTTAAAAGGCAATTTTCCTATTATTATTGATAGTGGACAGTTATGGTCAATAATGACCTTGAAAACTATGTTTTATAATTTTATTATATAAGGTTAAAGTTGTAAATTGATTAATAAATGAATTAAAACATAAAAACAAAGTATGAAATGGCTATCATCATCTTTTTTTCCACCGAAATTATAAAGAAAGAATAGGGTTCATGAGTTTGAAGCATTCAACCCTTGTCTTCTTTGATTAAGGTATGAGTTTTGATCGATTTTTGATAATTTCTACGTTTTTGCAATCGTTGTTTCTTATACTACAAAACCCATGTCTTAATTTTGAGAATTGATAATGATTTTGAAATGTGTCTTTGATGAACACATGAGCTTTGAAATATTTGATGATGAAATATAGAATATATGTGTTTAATTAGCATATTTTGTCTTTGGAGTTTTGTTGATTTTGAGTAATTTGGTTGTAATTGAGAAAATGATTATTTGAGGGACTAAATTGTGAAATAAATGAAATGTATGGACTAGTATGAAGCATGTAAAAATTCGGCTAGGCATGGGTAATTTGGAATTTGATGTCTTTTGTGATTTTGTGAAATAGGGACTAAAATGTCCAAATGTGTAAATGTGAGGGCTAATTTGCAAATTGCCCTAAATATGTGTTTTTGGATTGAATTGAATGAGTTGTTGAATAAATGAATTAAATTTGAATATGTGTAGATCAAGAACCGAAGAAAACGAACTTAGATCGCGGGAAATCGAAAGTAGTCGAATAACCGAATCCGATCGATTATCCGAACTTGAGGTAAGTCTATATTGTAACAGACCAATTTTGACCTTAACCGGAACGGTGGTTTCGGGACCACGAATCCGAGCCTGTGGGATATTATAATATTATGTTTGTGTTTATTATGTGTGTTTTTAGTGAGTGTAAAAAAAAATTTCGTAGAAAATTTTGGCTATCTAAGTGCTTAATTTGCTAAGAAGGCTTAAATTGCAAGAAGGATTAATGTAGTGGGCATTAATAAAAAGGGAGCTAAGTGAATTGTCCATAAAACATAAGGATTTGCATGTCAATTTTCCCCCTTTAAACAAGGTGGACGGCAAGCATGCATATATGCTCTCTTTTTTATATTTTTGTATGACATTTAGGCAATTTTATATTAAGCATGCTAGGATTATATACTTTTTAATTATACATTTTGATTTTTAGTAAAAATTAAAAGAAAAGCATGCTATAATTTATGGAAAAAGAGAAAAACAAAAACAAAAAAATTCTCTCATCCTTCCTCCCTTCTAGCCGAATTCTACTTTGAAGAGAAGAGAAGAACTTTCATCTTCTTCAATCGGCCCTTGCATGTGTTAGTATAGGTAAGAGTTTGAACTTCACCTTAATAATTTATCTTGACATGGCTTGGATTCTTGATTATTTCTCTTTGGAAAACAAGCAAAACTTGTTAAGTTAGTAGGATGAGATTCGGCCATGCATGTGGGAATCAAGATAAGAGTTGAATCTTAGCTTGATAGCCAACCCTTAGATTTTGTTGATTTCTTTAAGCATTAGGGAAAAACAAGTAAAGTTTTGTGATGCCATGCATGAGGAAGTTCGGCCATGGGGGGGGGGAAGGGTTATAATTTGAGCTAAAAATAAGCTTAGATAGTATAAGAAGAAATAGCTTGAACTCGTAAGAAAGCTTTGTCGATTTTTGGCTTGAAGATACCTTCATATTTGGCCGAATATGGGGTTGAACATTCATGAAAATAATTCCTTCTTGTGTTTGGATGTTCGGCCATCCACATATAATGAAGTTAACCTTAGATTAATTGTTATATGTGATGTGTTAATTGTTGGGTGAACTAAGTATAAGACTTGAGTATTTGAAATAAAATAGTGTAAGGAGTAAAATAGATGGAAAGAAGAGCTAAAAAGAGAATTCTAAGAACCTAAGGGCCATTCGGCCATGTAGAAGAAATCCACATAGGTTGAATTGGAGTAGTCAAATGCATGAAATTAGAATGGTTATTTAGCTTGTTGCTAGGTTGCATGTTGAAGAAAATGCATGGGGGTTATTGACATATTCGGCCATATGAGAGAATGAATTTGAGCTATGGTATTTAGTGATATATGTATAATTACATAAAAATTTATGTATGGCAATAAATATGAAAGTAGGTTGTAAGTTAAAACGTATCAAGGAAAGCACTACCAAGGTGTTCCTTAATAATTTTGAATGTATTTGAACAAATAGAGGATAAATGTCGAATGTAAATGTTTATGTCTTGGGATTATTATTTTTATGATTTTGCTTTCGAATTAAATGGAAGTGTGGGTTAATTGGTTTAAATTGAACCAAATTAGATCAAGATCAACAGGAGAAAAAGTTGGAGCGAGGAAAAGCTAAGCTAAACGAATAGTTGAAGATTTTGAATCTATCTACTCCTAAGGTAAGTCCCTTAGTTAAATCATGTCAAAGAGTTAAGTATGGTTATCTTGACTATTAAAAATTTATGAATGCTAATGTCTAATTATATCATGGCCGAATGTATATGGACATATTGGTTGATGATTTAAGTTGAGAATGTGATGGAAATTATTTTGGCGAATGCAAGGTGAATAAGTAAGTTTTTGAGCTACCTTATATCTAAAGACTCTTTACATATCTAGTGAATGATATAAATTGTATAAGCTTGGTATAAATCCATGAGTTGGTCGATTGAAATAGTGATGGATTTGATCGATTTCAAATTTATTAAATGCAATGGTAATAAAGGTGTATGATTCGATATGTATAGTGAAAATGTGAAAAGCATGTAAAGATATTTTGACATTCAGGCTTTTATGCCTAGCAGGCCTCGTGCCGGTGTTATCTATCGGGCTTTTACGCCTAGCAGGCCTCGTGCCGGTGTTATCTATCGGGCTTTTACGCCTAGCAGGCCTCGTGCCGGTGTTACCTATCGGGCTTTACGCCTAGCAGGCCTTGCGCCGGTGTTACTTTTCAGGCTGTTACGCCTAGCAGGCTTGATGCCGGTGATGAAATTTACCTAAGAGGAGTTTAATCCTTGTCAAGACAATTTAGAATTGAATTGTCAAGAATATGGCTCGGGTAAGTAGGTAAGGTATGTTGTGTTAAGTATTACTTGTGCCAAATTGTCATTGGTGAATGTAATTTGACGGAAGTCGAGCTTAGAACATGCTATTATGGGACAATTGATTTGCATGTATGACTGCTATGAAAGTAGGTTTCGAATTATTAATATTTGACCTTGTGTAAACTAGTTGCTTAGTTGTTTATGTAGAATGCCACATATGTATTGTTTTATTTTCGTAAATAATTAAATGTTTTAATTTCTATGAGTTGGGACTTACTAAGCTAGTAAGCTTAATCGTGTGAGATGTTCCTTTGTTTTATAGATTAGGAGCAAGCCACAAGCTCACCGGGATCGTTGGAAAGTCGCTCACACTATCAACCTACATTTTGGGTACTCCTTCATTTTGGGTTGGTCTTTAAAAGAAGGCATGTATAGGATAGACTTGGTTTGTTTTGAGGAAATTTTACAGTTCACTTGTAAACACTAAAAGAATAGCCATGCGAAAATGGCTAAATTTTTGTTAAGTACGTTGGGTGTTTTGATGTAAGTTGGTTCATGATGGCAATGTCCATGCATTCCTAAACAAGTTAATCGTTTTACTAAGGAAATGTTTGAATATAAATTTAATCCTTGAAATTTAGAAGTAAGGAGATTCGGGTAGGAGCTAGTTTATTTTTGAAATAAAACAGCATGTAGCAGCAGCAGTGACGCGAGTTAGAAAAATCACCAAAAATAGGTTATATTGAAGTAAAAGGTGAATGAGACCTGGAATTAAACCTTATCGTGTCTATTTTTACATGAAAGAAACAGAGTAGGCAAAAGACTCATACATTATGAGATAATTTAGTTTTAGTGAGACCTGCTCTGAATGAATTCGTGAGTCACTGTTCTGTTTTAGAAAAATTGTCATAAATCGTACAAAAATAATTAGGAAGCATGGTTTATATGTGTAGAATCCTAAATGAGTCTACTTTTCATTGGTATAAATAAGAACACCATTGGAAAATTGTGCAATCAGGTAACTGCAGTTTTATAAGGACAGGTCAGAACTGTCCAGCTGTGTAATAAGGGTAACTTTGAAGAATAAACTGTACTAATTGGCCACATGAAAAATTCTAGAAAAATTATGGTGAATAGATATATGAGTCTACTTTCAAGGAAAATTTACGGATCTGAATTTCGAATTTTGTAACTCGAGTTATAGCTGAATTAGTCGACACAACGCAGTTTGACAGCTTTAAGATTTACATGTACTGAACTAGAAGTCAAGTCTAGTAATGCCTTTTGCTCAACTCCGGCGACGGTACCGGGTACGGGGTGTTACATATATACAAATAAATGTATTTGTATTAAATTATGTATATGCATAAGAGACTATATTGTGATGAATGTGTATGAAATGATGAATATATGGATTCCGAGAAAGTATCGAGAAATAGTTAATATCCGAGAAGTCCCGTATGAACCTAGGAATAGTTAGAAATTACGTATGTCATGACATAGGTGTCCGATATGTGATATCATGTAAGACCACATCTAGGACGTTGGCATTGATACGAGATTTGGTGTAAGACCACGTCTGAGACATTGGCATCGATATGAGATTTACGTGTAAGACCATGTCTGGGACATTGGCATCGTATTGATTCGTGTAAGACCCTGTCTGGGATAGTGGCATCGATATCTGGATACATGTAAGACCACATCTGGGACGTTGGCATTGTACGACTATTCCGAGCACTCTGAGTATCCTATTTAGTTCCGAACGGTTCAACAGGTAAGTCCGAGAAATGAATGACTATGTGAATTATACATCTGTTTCAGGTATGTTAATATGTATGCTTTGTATAAGCATGAAATGTGGGTAAGTATGTGCCTTGATGCAAAAGAACATTTGAGATATATGTACGATTGAGATATGAGCAAGTGAGATACTTGAGATATGATGAATTGGTAAGCAATGGCAAACCAAGTTAGCCAAAGAGATTATTTCTGTGCTTGAAATGAAGATATGTTAATGAATTCAAATAGCTATGCTTATGAATGATTTATGTTAAGTTTATTTGTATATGGCTTACTAAGCTTTTGAAAGCATACTTTGTGTGTGTTTGTTCTGTTTTATAGATCGTCAAAGCTACTGAAGGCTCGGGACCGTCGAGGATCGTCATCACACTACCTAAGCTCATTTTGGTACCTTTTGGAATGTATATATTAAGTATGGCATGTATAGGCTAGTTGTTTTGGAAATGTGTTGAGATAAGTGTATATAGCCATGTGATATGGCTAGATAAGTGATTGCGTTTTGGTATGTGATGCTATGCCATATGATGTTGGTTTTGGTATGATTATATGTCTATGAAATAGTCAAAATTGTGGTAAGCAAATTGATGCTATATGAGCACATATGTGTGAGTAATGAAATGATTTTATGCATGGTTATACATGAGAATTGGTTGTGCAAATTAGTATACAAATTGGCATGAATAGAAATGGGATGATATGTTGATCATTTGACATGTATTTGGTTGCCAATTGTATGTGGAACTAGGCTTGTATGTGCTTGTAGGTATGACCCAAGTGTGGGTGGCATTTTGGCCTTGCAAATGGCCTATTTTGCATACAATGCCAAGGGACACGGGCGTGTGTCTCTGCCGTATGGCTCAAGGGCCACTTTGAAGTGTGCCTGGACAGGTTACATGGCCGTAGCACACGGGCGTGTCTGGCTGCCGTGTGGACAAGTCAGTATATATACCCTGTTTTGACACGGCTTAGACACACGGGCGTGTCTGAAGGTCGTGGGAGGCACACGGCCTGCCCACACGGGCGTGTGATCTCTGTAACATTGAAAAAGTTTTAAATTTCTGAGAATTTCCGTATGTGTTCGGTTTAGTCTCGGCTCTATTCTAAAGCATGTTTGAGTTCTCGTGGACCTATGAAAGGGACATTTGATCTGATTGGTTGCTTTATATTATGAAATGCCCGTAAAAAAAATTCCTATCTGTCCGGTAACGCCTTTAACTCTATACCGGTGATGGTTACGGGTTAGGGGTGTTACACATCATCCCTTCTTCTGAACGTTTCGTAACGTCCCCTATTAGATGTGGATTGCCAACTACTAGAAGTTGATGTCATTCCCCAATATGTATTTCTAGCAACGAACATTGACCCACCGATGTGCATGTCCTATCCACTAACCGAGTGTCGTGCAGGAGTTGTGTTTTCCATACTGCCACCAAACACGGGCGCTTCCGTGTTTTGCCTCTCATTAACGGAGTGTCGGCTAGGGGTCGTGTATTCCTCTCGAACAACAGTTGATGTTGAAGTCGCAAATGTTTCATTTGGCGATGAAAATTAAACATATAACTCAAGATAGGGTGATCCACTAGCGAGATGAGTCTGGACCATCGCCTCAAAGCTACGAACACTTTTGATATCAAATGAGTCCTATGTCACGGGATCAATCGAAACACAAAATCGATACTTAATAGAAGAAACCCTACTTGGCGTCGTTCCAAAGATTTTGTGCCTAATTCTTTTATGAAATTATGTAAAATCTATACTCTGGTTAAAAACCATTCGCGCTGTGTTCTCTGATAAAAAAATAACGCCGTTCTCGGTGTCACGGAACTCGCCATCATAGTAAATAACAGCACTAATACGTTCACTTATCTTCAATTTCTATTATGCTTAGCCTCTCTAATTTTACTTGCTGTAACTTATGCATCCTGAGAATAAAATTTGCCTCGTTTATAGCCTAAGGCCAATCATGAACTACTGTAGAAAAAGAGCGTCCACGTGGGAGCTTTTTTCAGAAATTTTGCTGACATTGCATCCTGCTTGAAGTGTTTTTGACACTATTTGTTCAAAAGCATCTTTTCAAAATTATTTTTTCAGAAACTACTGTAGAAAAAGAGCGTCCATGTGGTAGCGTTTTTCCCTAATTTTGCTGATAGTGCATCCTGCTTGAAGCGTTTTTGACACTATTTGTTCAGAAACGTCTTCTCAAAATTATTTTTTTAGGAACTACTGTTGAAAAAAAGCGTCCACATGAGAGCTTTTTTCTGTATTTTTGCTGACAGTGCATCCTGCTTGAAACGTTTTTGACACTATTTACTCAGAAACGTCTTCTCAAAATTATTTTTTTTAGGGTACAAAATAGTCAATTTTGTTAAAAAAATAAACACAATGTTATTTTAAAAAAATAAACCCTAATTTAATTAAATTTAACCTTAAACCCTAATTTAATTTATTTAAAACCCTAGAACCCTAATTTACTTAATTTATTTAAAACCCTAATATCTACTTAATTTATTTAAAAATCATAAACCCTAAAGTAATTTATCTAATACCTAAACCCTAATTTATTTAAAACCCTAAACCCTAACTTAATTTATTTAAAAACCCTAAATCATAATTTATTTAAAACCTTAAAACTCTAATTTACTTAATTTATTTAAAAATCCTAAACCTTAATTTATTTAAAACCCTAAAAACTACTTAATTTATTTAAAAACCCTAAACCCTAATTTAAATAATTTTTATAAAATAACACTAAATCCTAATTTACTTTCAAAATATACTAAAACTCTAAACCCTAGCTTGTTTTAACAAAAACCTAAACACTAAACCTTAACTTATTTTGGCAAAACCCTAACCCTAAAACCCCTAAAAAACTTATGGACTAAAAATGCAAATATCCCTAACATATAAAAAAAAGGGAGCAAAGTGTGCCCCCAAGGGAGCGTTTTTTGCCACATTAGCAAAACGCGCTGACGTGGAAGCGTTTTGCTGACGTGGCAAAAAACGCTCCCTTGGGGGTGCTTTGCTGGCAATTTCCCCTTTAAACACGACCACGTAGGCACGTTTTGCAAAAAGTGACCCTTTTCGATAAATAATGGTGTAATCGGCCCATTTCCATAAATATGCTTGGAAATGAGCCTTTTAAGTAATTTAGTCACAATTTTGAAATAAAAAAGTTCTTTAAATACTTTGTAAAGGTACAATTGGTTGTCAACGAATGAGACTAAATCTTTGTTCAAAGCAGAAATCATAGCTGAGACTAATATTTTGAAATTACCATTTATATTATATTAAATGTTTGTTAATTAAAAAAAATGTTAATTTTTTTTCATGTTAACATTTTATCATAATATTAACATTTATTTTTTAAACAAAAATTAATATACACGATCAACCTGTATCAAAACTAGTGTGAAACTAAATTTATTAAAAAGTAAAGCATCAAGTTATTTTTTTATATAATTTAACCTAATCCAATCCGTAATATAAATATTAAATAGTTGAAATCAATTCATTTTGATGAAAAAGAAATAAGGAAAAAAAGATGGAAAATAAGTTGCAATTGACCAAACTAATAGAAAGAAAAGGTAAAATTATCATAAAATCAAAAGAATCTTATAGAGAAAGAATTGTATGTCACATTAGTAATTTTATCTTGAATTTTAGAATTTTCATTTAGATTTGATTTTTTTTAAGACAAAAATCCTGATGTGATATTAAACTATTAAAAAAAGAATACAAATGACGTGATGCCACTGTTTTATACAATCTTTTCCCGAATCTTATATTATTTAAAGAATATGTGATTTTGAGCTTACCTCTAAATTACCAATCTTTCATTATTTAGAATGTAAAATTATTGAAAATGTAGAATTTTATGAATCAAACACCACTTAAATAATATTGTCGAAACTGCCCTTTTTGAGGAAGGCGAGAATCGGACTTGGGTTTTGAAAATAGAAACAGGAGTCGCCACCGATCTTTTATTAGGTGCGATCGGGCCACCTATAAAATATTTTGGTCTACAAGTTTCGAGAAAATGGGCTCGGGAGCCGGTTACGTACGAGGAAGGATTAGCACCCTCGTCACGCCCAAAATCGGTACCGAATTGATTAATTAATGTCCTTATGTCGAACGTTGAAAATTGTGCGAATGGATTTTTAAAAACATGTAAACCTTATCTCGAAATAACGGAATGTCACATCCAGTAAGTTAGGACACAACATATCGAATTCTCGAAAATAAGCTTTTTATTTCTATTCAAAGAATTTTTAAAAGATATTTCGTTACTTGAGTTAAACAAGAAAAATCGAAACCTAGTGAGTTAAGGCACGATTTTCTCGAATTCCTAAACACGAAATATTACCTTTATGAAAGAAATCAATTTTGTATGGGGTGAAATAGAGCACGAATTTGTAACAGAATACTGAGAACGAGGTACAATGTTAGTAAGCATACAAAACACATAAAAATGACAACAATAATAAGACGAAAATAGCAATACGGTGAGTAAAACTGATATACTAAAAGAGATAATAAACAGATAATAGTGGTATGTATATACAAGCAATAGTACTATAGCAGTAATATGGGAAGAAGTATAACATGATAGTACGATAGTAAAATAATAGTATAGTAATAATAATAATAGTAAGTATATACATGCAGCTAATAATAATAATAATAATAATAATAATAATGATAATGATAGTAATAATGATAATAATAATAATACAAAATGGGTACAAGTTAAATAATATAGCCATAGTAATAGTAATAATAATAATAACGATGATAATAGGATAATAATAATCATACAAGAATAATGGTAAAAATAAAAAATATGTATAACTTAATAATAATAATAATAATAATAAAATAATAATAATAATAACAAGGACGATGACATGGTGAATAACAACGAATAAAAATGATATTCGCAGCAATGCAATAAAAAGAAGGCCAAATCAAAATTGGAATGAAATTAAAGGAGCTAAAACCGTAATAAGGTAGAATGGAAGGGAGATGAAGGACTAAAAATCCATAAAAGCCACAAGAGAGGGACCGATCGAGCAATTTAGCCCCGCTCCTGAAGTGCGCGTTTTGGTAGGGACTTGATCGAAAGACAAACGGAAATGAGGGCCAAATTAAAAAACACATGAAAACTTGATTATAGGAACTTGGGAATGAGGAAGGACTATACGCACAAATCCCCCTTTTAAAAGACAAAGGCGCGGACCCTGTATACGGGTCGGGTCGACGCGCGGACCCCCTCTTTCAAACGGCGCCGTTTCGCACATTGGGTTTTAATCCCATATCCTTTCCCCTTTTTTGAAATCTCTCTGCCTCTAAAAATATTTTCCTTTTCTTCTCTCTCGCGCATGACGGAAGGGCTTCCGTCCGTCCGTTCGTCCACCACCGATGGTGGTTGACCTTATGGATCAAGGGGTTTCGCGACCCCTCTCCAAGCGAGTCCGAAGATAGGACCCTTTACGCCCGCGAATCGGAAGCAAAGCGCCCTCCTTTGTACCCGATTTCGGCCTCGTAGAAGAGCCTCCGGCAGTGGGCCACGAAGCGACGACGCGATCGCGGGGTAACCCCCGGTGAGCCCCCTTTCTCTTTCTTTTTTATTATTCTATACCTCGGTGGGTTGATGAGCGTGAGAAAAATCAAAATAAAAAATGAAATCACCTTTCGATATTGTTGTTCTGAACTTTTTTCGATTGATCCCACAAAACTCAAAAAAAAAAAAAAAGGAACCCCCCTGATACATCGTTTTTGAGTTGGCTTTTATAGCCGAACAAGTGATGATAATAATAAAAGAAAATACAAAGTTTCTCTGCCATTTTCTTGCTGTCCTTGTTTGTTTCCCCGCAGGTATGGGTACTGACAGAGGCGTGCGAGGACGGTCGTCGCGAGCACATGGGCACAGTGTTGATGGCTGAGTGGGTTGCGGTAGTGGAGGTGGCTGGTGGTGTGCACATGGCCAGAGGCTGCCATGGATGTTGTGGCGCTGACCCGTTTAGGGTTTCAAAACCCTAGATATTCCAGAAAAATTTTAGAGTTCTGGGCTTGTTTGTAAACTGGGCCGAACGGGGTTAAATTTTGGGCTTCATGGGTTTGTTGGGCTTTGCGGATTTGGGCTTGTAAAAAACGGGTGCGGGGGTTGGGTTCTGGTTTGATTAAATTTGGCTCTTGTTTATTCTGTAAGTGGACATTTAAAAGGACTTTATTAATGTTTTGGGTTTTCAATTTGGTTTTATTTGGACTAAATGGGCCCGGGCAGAAATTGGGTGTTACAAATATTACATTCAATAATTTCACGTTTTATGAACCGAATACCCTAGGATTTCTTGAGGTTGAATGTAATTTTTTTTACAAGAAAAATGGATTTTTCTCTAACAATTAACTTCAGAAGAAAAAAGCGTACATTTTTGAGATAAATGAAAATTTGTGTCATCAAAATTTTTTTTCTTTAAAAAAAATTATGTTTAACATATTTAAAATTCAAAAATTTAAGGTTTACTTTTTTTTTTTAAATTTTAAGTTTTCCCAAAATAGCAGAATTGTCTTTGTTTCTATATTTCACGTCACACATTCAAACATGTCTATATTTGCCCACGTTTTGGGGCGAAGAGGACGATACCACACGGCGGCTAGCAACAGGCTATTTAGATTGATTTCAATAAGTAATGTATTTCATGTGCTAATTTACTTGTAATCTTACATCAATTCAAACAAAATAAGTTTACCATTGGAAACAAGAAAGTTCAGTAAAATTTTGGCCAACCCGTCTCAGAACTCTTCAACTTTATCCACCAAATGTGATACTCTTCCTCCATCATGTTAGTTTGAAAAAAAAATTGTAGTTGAATATTTCTTTGTAAAAGAGGAATAGGATCCATTTTGAAATTGTTATTTCCAACATTAGTGACACAAGAATATGGGTTTAATATAGCAAGCAGGTGATGGGATAAACAAAAATGAAGATGAGATGAACGCAGTTTCCTTTCAAATGGGAGATGTTAGGGTTATTTGATGGTCTGCGAGTGGGATTGTGTAAATGAAAGAGGTGAGCAGCTTCCCACACAATAACCAAACTTTGGGAAAACAACAAATTCATGAAAATAGATGGTGGTAGGAACCTTGGTGCGTGTCTTTGGTCAAATTTACTATGTCAAGAGACTTACAAAATGGGTCCTATCCCACTCTAATGATTTTTACCAGCTCAGTCACATCAATTTTAAAATATAATTAAATTTTAAATTTTAAATTTTTAAAAAAAAATTCAAATCTAATTAGTTGAGATGGTAAAATTAAGGAAATATAATTCATGATGTTTTGTAATTGTATTTTTAACATTTTATATAAAAAAACCCTTAAAATAATATTTACTTATTTGTAAAAATATAGATATTTTAATAAATTCATAATGATGATAGCAACTCAATAAAAACTTTAAATAGTTATAGAAATAGGAATAATATTTTATGTGTAGTCGGTGCATAAGTCTCGAGCACCATCAATAAATAATAATATGAAACATCATCATTAAATTAAATAAAAAACATGAAGAACTCGTAAATAAATATTGATAATTTTATTTAAATATAATTAAACATTAATAGTAACTATTACAAATAAATATTAATAACTCTTGAATTTAAAATCTTAAAGGTTTAGGGTCTTGAGGCTAGGGTTTAAGATTTTAACATTTATTTATAATTAATTGTTATTTAATTATGTTTAAATAAAACTATATGAATTCCATTTTTTGGTTTTATTTAATGGTAACATATCATGATTTATTACCGATGGTATATGAGAAATATATGCAAACAGTGCATTAAATATTGTCTCATATAATATATTAAAATTCATTAAAATATGTAATAAATGTAACATAAGTTAGAGAAGGCAAAGGGATACTCCCATTAAAAAAAAAAAAAGACACTTTCAAGTTCAACCCACAAAATACCATTGGCCCACAAAAATGTTAAGACCCTTCAAATCCATAGCTTCAAACTTCTATAAATACCCCACACCTTCCATCAACTCTGCATCAACAAAATAGAAGCTTTCTGCAAAAGAGTGAGGCTTTGAGAGATTTTTCAGAAAACAGAGTTGTAAGAGAAATGGCAACTTTCCCAGTGGTTAACTTAGAGAAGCTTAATGGTGAGGAGAGAGCAACAATCATGGAGCAAATCAAGGATGCCTGTGAGAATTGGGGATTCTTTGAGGTATCCTTCAAAACCAGATTTTGCTAATTTCAAAGTTTTGTTTCTTTTCTTTGTTGTGCTGATAAAACTGTTCTTTTAATGTATTTTCAGCTGCTGAACCATGGGATTCCCCATGAATTTCTGGACACTGTTGAAAGATTGACAAAAGAGCATTACAAGAAATGCATGGAGCAGAGGTTTAAGGAATTGGTAGCAAGCAAGGCCCTGGAAGGTCTCCAGGCCGAGGTTACTGATATGGATTGGGAAAGCACATTCTTCTTACGCCATCTTCCTGAATCAAACATGGCTGAAATCCCAGATCTCGCCCATGAATACAGGTTTACATTTACATATACATACATACACAGACATAAAAGATTGGAAGTTCTTAGCTTGTCTGACACATGGTGGAATTGAAAAACAATGCAGGAAAGTGATGAAAGAGTTCGCACTGAAATTGGAGAAACTAGCAGAGGAGCTTCTCGACTTGTTGTGCGAGAATCTTGGACTGGAAAAAGGGTACTTGAAAAAGGCTTTCCATGGGACAAGAGGTCCAACATTTGGAACCAAAGTTAGCAACTACCCACCATGTCCAAAACCTGATAAAATCAAGGGACTCCGAGCCCACACCGATGCTGGTGGTATCATCTTGCTCTTCCAAGACGCCCAAGTGAGCGGCCTCCAGCTTCTAAAAGACGGCCAGTGGGTGGATGTTCCCCCCATGCGCCACTCCATTGTAATCAACCTTGGAGATCAGCTGGAAGTAATCACCAATGGCAAATACAAGAGCGTGGAGCACCGAGTGATTGCTCAAACCAACGGAGCTCGCATGTCGATAGCTTCATTCTACAACCCTGGAAATGATGCCATTATCCACCCAGCACCGGCTCTGGTGGAGAACAAACAGTTGTACCCCAAATTTGTGTTTGAAAACTACTAGGGGTAAGCGTTCGATCGAATCGAATCGAATCGAATGAAATGAAAAAATTTCGAGTTAATCGAGTTGACGAATCATATTTTATCATCCTAATTTGATTTGAAATTTTTTCGAATCGAGTCGAGTGAGATGGAATTCGAATCGAATCGAATCGAATATATTTGTTCGAGTTAAATTTTAAAAAATAATTTTGGGTCCTTGTAACCATTGTCACCTATGTAATAAAATTTGTCCATCTTAACCAATTTTTTTTATTAACTTTCACACCAAATAATTTATTTATTAATCTTTTATATACGGATTAGTTTCTTTGCTTGTTTAGTTCTTTCAATTATCTTCATATTCTTGTCACTATGTATTTTGGAATTAAAAAATATACTAAACGTAAAAATGTGATTTTTTAATAAAATTATTTTAAAGATAAAATGTGTAATTTATACCAATATAAAATTTTAACACGAATATTTTATGGCATAATTAATAATTTAATTTTAATATAAATAATCAATATGACTAAACAATTCAATAATATAAATAATAAAATGTGAAATTTAATTTAATAATATAAATAGTAGATATAAATAAAATTATTACTATTTATGTTTAGTGATTTTTTTTTTGGATAATTTGATTTTTTATTTGAGAGTAAAGGGTGAGAAGTAAAAGTTTAGGGGGAAAATAAAAAGTTTGGAGAATAAAAGTTTGAGGGAAAATAAATAGGGGGAGTAAAATTTTAAAGGGAAAATATTAAAAAAAAATTGGAGGGGGGATGTGTTTGGGGTAGATGGAGGTGTGATGGGAAGGGAGTGAAAGTTTTAGGGGAAAAGTGGGAGGGAGTAAAAATTTTGGGGGAAAATAACAAGTTTTGAGGGTTTTGGGGAGTAAAATTTTGAGAAAAAGTAAATGGGAGAGTAAAATTTTGGTGGGAGATGGATTTTGGGTAGATTGGGGGTTGGGATGTGAGGGGAGTAAAAGTTTTGGGGGAAAGTGGGAAGGAGTAAAAGTTTTGAGGGAAAAGTAAAAAGGTTTGAGAGTTTGGGGTAAAAATGTAAAATATTATAGTTTAATATTCGAATTATTCGAATTATTCGAGTTATTCGAATTCGAAAACTCAACTCGATTCGAACTCGAAATTCGAAAAAAAAATCGAGTTGACTCGAATAACTCGATTAACTCGAATAACTCGATTTGTTTAACTCGAAATTCGAACTTTTTTTTAATTTTTTCGAGTCGAATCGAGTTTTGCTCACCCCTAAAGACTACATGAAGTTATATGCTGGGCTGAAATTCCAGGCCAAGGAACCAAGATTCCAAGCCATGAAATCCAGGGAAACAACTCTTCCCATTGCAACTGCTTAAAATTCCAAAGCTCCTCTTATCTTTAGTGTGGTGTGTGAACAAAAAATTCCAACCTAGTCAAGAGTTCAGTGTCATTGGTCTGTGTTGATTAATTATTAATGTAAACATCAAGAAAGAAATTCTAATATATTTTTATTATTTCGGTTAAACTAGTTACTGCATCACTCAACTTTTAGGCGCTGTCATTTTGATAACTCAAAATGAAATTCTTACAAATTTGTCACTCAACTTTTAAGGTGTTTTCATTTTAGTCATCCAATTGTTAAATTTTCATAGCGGTTAACAATACATGCCACAACATATCTTTCCTTTTGATCACCCAATTTCTAGGTCACTTTCATTTTGGTCACCTAAAAAATATCATTTTTTTAAAGAATTAATTGAGATAAAAAAAGGACTAAAATGAAAAAAAATTTAAAATAATGCATTAAAAAATTGTCAAATTATACTTGTTTATCACATCGTCGAAAAATCTTTTTTTTATTATTATCAATATTGAAGAGTTAAATTTCAAAACATAAAAATCAATTAAATAAATTGTTGAAAATTTTTTATCCCTTGATTATGTTAACTGATTTGTTACTGTAATATTGAAATTAATTAAATTAATCTCTTTCTAAATTTTAAAATTTTATTTTATGTTTCCATATTATTCTTAACGAAATCAACTTGATAACTCATATTTAATAATTTTTTATGAAATTAAATTTCTTTTGATTACATAATCTCGAATCTTTCATACTAAGCTAAAACCAAAGAAAAATCATTTCAATTAATTAAATTAATCACTTGGGTAAAGAAGTGATGAATTTTTTTTGGTTTTGTTTGACATGGAATATAAAATTAATTAATTGTAATGATTTTTCTTTACTTTTAACTTAGCATGAAAGACTCGAGATCATATAATCAAAAGAAATTTGGGTTTAATGTACTATTAAATATGATTTATTTGAGTTGATTTTAATTTTAAAACATAAAATAAAATTTAGATTTAAAAGGAGACTAAATTAATTAATTTAATTAATTTTAATATTATAGTAACAAATCGGTTGACAGTATCAATGGATAAGAAATTTTCAATAACTTATTTAATTGATTTTGATGTTTTGAAATTTAAAATTTCAATATTAAAAGGAAAAAGAAATTAAAAATTTTGGGAAAGGGGGTAAACAAGTACAATTTAATAAATTTTAAAGCATTATTTTAGTTTCTACCTCTTTTTTACTTTAATTCTTAATTTTTTTTACCCCGATCAATATTAAAAGAAGATATTTTTTGGCTGGCTAAAATGAAAACAACTTAGAAGTTGGGCAACCAAAATGAAAGTGTGAACAAGATGTAGTCTGTACAAGTTAATTGTGGTTAGAGATTTAACGGTTGGGTGACTAAAATAAAAATGCCCTAAAAATTGAATAACGAAATTGCAAGGATTAATAAAAGCACTCTAAAAATTGAATGACCAATTAAGTAGTTTATCTTATTATTTAATAAAAAGGATTCTTCTTTTTTTTGAATGATTTTTTTATTGGTGTAGTCGGATCTCGCGATCTATTGATAGAAGAAACACAAGAATTAAGGAAAAAAACAGAAAAAGAAAAGAAGAATTACTTGAAAAAGAAAGGGTCGGTTGCATGATTTAACCAACTCTTTTATGCTTCCATGAAAACGTATTTGGGGTTGGGATTTTGACAAAATCAAGTAAATTGCACTTTTAACCTTACCCATTTCCACTGTAGTCAACAACATTAAAATAAGAAAAGAAATATGTGGGCTTTTTTGTTTTACTAAAATATTATAAAATAATAATTATTTTTAAGAAATAAAATGATTCTCAGATTATTTATCAAAATATTATCTTTTAAACAATAGCTTAAATTTTTATAATTTTCTTACATCTAAATCGATGGATCCAAAACAATAAAAATTCTCCATCTTGTCAAATTAATGTCTGATATGCCATCTCGAGATCTCAAATCATCACAAATTATCTCAAGATTCTCAAATCACCATGAATAGTAGTAATTTGATGTTAAATTTATTAAAATACCGTTCATTTCATATTATTTTGATAAATAACTTTAACCCATATTATTTGTGTAAATCATTTATTTTTTAGGGTTAAATATAAAATTACAACTCGAACTTGTCCACTTCTCCTAAATTAGTATTTTATGATTTTTTTTGTCTCAGATTGGTACTAAAATTTTTTCTGTCTAAGTAGTTTGGTATTTCTCTTTAATACTGTTATGTTTGGGACAGATTGCAGAATAAAATTGTGACACGTGGAATGATGGTGTCATGATGATGTCACAATCTACAAAATATATTTAAAAATTATTTCCATTTTCTTTTCTTATTTCCTTCTTTTTCCTGTATTCCTTTCTTCTTCCTCTTGTCAATTTTCCTTTTTCTTTTCTTAGTTATTTTGAAAAGAAATTTAATGTTTAATGTTTTTGGCATTGCACTTTGAAGTTTGAAAGGAACTAGATGGTCTATGGTTATTGATTCATTTCCTGTTTGATTTTGATTTCGTTTTTGTTCCATGTTTTTGTGAATTTGAAAAGAAATTGAAATTCAAATCCCAGCTAGGTGGTCACTGCATAAATATTTGGGTTGGTGGTGTTCGATGCTTATTTTAAGAAAAAGAATTTGGATGGTGACGGTCAAATTAGTGGAGCCGAGGCTGTTGCCTGTTTTCAAGGCTCCAATTTACCTAAGCACGTTCTCACTCGGGTCATTTCCCTTCAACAATTTGCCTTTCTGAAAAGAAATTTAAGAACACCTATAAGAACACCCAACAATCCATTAAAAAAGTTCAGAAAATTGACATCACAAACAAAACCAATGTTCGACATCGGAGCCTCCATTTGTGGATTATGAAGATTTGAAACTCTCAATTCTTTTGAAGATTCCAATGAAAAATCTGGGTTTAAAGATTCAACAACATCCATTGCTTTGCTCTTCGAGCTTGCTACAGCTTCATCAATGGCGGAATTCATTATTTCCTCCAAATCTCTGCCTTTAAAACTAAAAAATCCTTCCAATATCATCTTCCTAGAACCACATTTTTTTTAAAACAGTTGGCTTTGAATATGAGATTTTGAAACCGATGGATCTAAGTGATGGTTTAGCTCTTTCTTCATCTTCAAAACTAATGGATTTCAGTCATTGAATTTAAGCTGCCATTGTCTGTTAGAAACCATTTTTTGAAATGTGGACTTTTATTTGAAAAACGAAAATGGGCACCAATCCTTTTTTACGAGGTGTGATCGGATCACCTTGTAATTTGATCGTTTTAACAAGATATTTGATTTATCAAAGTAATGTTTTTCGGTCTACAAAAAATTCAAAAAACGAGTACGGGAGTCGGTTACGCACGAGAAATGATTAGCACCCTCGTGACGCCTAGAATTTGTACCTAATTGATTAATTCGTATCTTAATATCGAAAATTAAAAACTTGAAAATAATTTAAAAATACGATCCCTCTTTGCATTAATGTTAATTTTGCTTACAAATTGCTTGAAATAAACGGAAAGTACGCTAAAAACCTTCTCATCTCGTGGCAACAAAATGTCACGTCCCGTAAGTTAGAACACGACACTTTGAATCCTTGAGAATGAGCTTTCCTTTTCTTTTTTATTTGAAATCTTATGTATTTTTTATTTGAAATCTTATGTATTTTAATTTTTGAAAGGATATTCGGTTAATCGAGTTTGACGAGAGAATTTAACGAGAAAAATCGAAACTCCGTAAGCTAGGGAACGATTTTATCGAATCTTCCAGATACGGAACAGTGCCTATTTTTTTGAAAATTTTGTTGGCATATTTGGGTAAAAATTAATATAATATTTGAAACGATATATATTTAGTTTATTTGGGCATAGTAAAAAATGCATGGGTATGTTTAAACATGATTCATGATGTAATTACAATAAAATGAAATGATAACACTAACGATATACAAAAAATTAAAATATTGAAAATGATGATGATAAAACACCAAATAAACAAGCAATGATCATATTATAACTTTTAATTCTATACTAATTAAATGATAATGAGAAAAAATAAATAATAATAATGTAAACGATAATAGTAAGAATAATATGAATGACAAGTGCACAAATAAAGAAAAACATAAACATCATATATATATATATATATATATATATATATATTTTACATATAAAAAGGATAAAGGATAATAGGTAAATAAATAAATGAAATAATGTATTAATTCTAATATCAATCATCAAAACATTAAATCATATAATAATAATAATAATAATAATAATAATAATAATAATATAATAATAATAATAATAATAATAATAATAATGGGCGACAAAATATGCACAAATAAAGAAATAAAGAATAATAAACTAAAAAAGAAGAAAAAAATAATGATAAAATAAAAAATAACGAATATATATGTAAACTAATAAATAAATAGATGAAAATAATACATATAAAGTCTATAAAAATTGATATTAAATTAACACGGGATTAAATTGAAATTGAAATAAAACTAAGTAGCAAAATTTAAAAAAAAAGAAAATAGAATAGGACCCCATTGAAATCAGCCTCAAAAGTGGAAGGACTAAGGGCTCAAATAGCCCCTTCGTCCAAAAAAACGCGGATCCTAGTGGTTCTTGGGTCGGGTCAGATCGGGTCGTCAAAACGACGCCGTTTTGGGTGCCTGAGACCAGTCCCAAAACGGCACCATTTTAGGAGGCTATAAAAGTAAAAAAAAAAAAACTCAGAAAAAAAAAACCATTTCAAATGTGTTTTTTTTTTTAAAAAAAAATCCTTTTCCCTTATTTTTTTCTCAAAAATGCGCCCTAAGTCCGACCATGGTGCCGTCAGGAGCCTACCGTGGCTATCGGTCATCGGCGACCGTCGCCTCTAATGGCCAAAAAAGAGAAAAAAAATGCCCTTTTTCTTTTAAATCTCTTTTTTAAAACCCTTTAGTCTCTTTTCTTTAAAAAACTATTTGAAATAAATAAAAAAGTCGAAACCCTAGAAACTTTAGGAAAACCCTTCGACTTCCAGTCACCTCGTCGGGGTTTTCGGTGAACCACCACGAGTTCGACCACCTTCTAGGCCAGATAAGTCTCCGGCGGCGGCGATAGAGGTAAAAAGGCCTTCTTTTTTATTTTTATTATTACTTCGAAATGAAAACAAAGAATAAAACAAAATAACATATCCCTTTTTGCTTTTTATTATTATTATTAATCTTGTGTCTGTTTTTTTTATATTTGATTCTCCGTAAACAAATTACAAATATGATTCGGCTTTTTATAACCGTTTATACACTTTTTTTTTGTTATTTCTACTGTTTGGCCACTGTTTCGTGCTTTGTCCTTGTTATTGTTTCCGTTCTATTTTTGTGCTATTTGCAAGCGTTGTCGGAGGCGGAGAAGGGCGTTTTTGCCTCTCGTATAAGGCAGCAGGGGGCAGGTCTCGGGACGAGGTGCTGATGTGGCATGGGCAGCTGCGTGCCTAGGGCTAGGGTTTCTTGTTCTGCCGAAAATTAGTTTAGGTATTTTGGGCCACTGGGCCTTGTAATTTTGGGCTTAGGCTTTTTAAAGGATAGACTTTGTAATAAACTTTGGACAGTTATTGTTATTTTTGGTCTATTATAATTGTGATGGGCCCGGGAAAATTGGGTTATTACAGCTGCCCCTCTTTGCTCATTGTCATGTAATAAGGATGAAGCAAAGACCTTTTAAGAAGGACCAAATTTGCCTGGTTTCCGAATCTCAACTTCTTTGGTGCTTCTCTTCTTCAAGTAGCCTCATTCCATACCACTATATCTTCAGGGGTATAGGAATTAATGCTTCAATCTACCTCACTGTAACTTCAGGGAGATTAGACTTGTAGCTTTAATCTACTCCACTGCAACTTCAGAAAAATAAGATTCGTAGCTTTAATCTGCTCCACTGCAACTTCAGGGAAATAAGATTCGCTATCTTCAGTCTGCTCCACCGCAACTTTAGGGAGATAAGACTTATAACTTCAACCTGCTCCACTGCAACTTCAGGGAGATAAGGTTTATAGCTTTAATCTACTCTACTGCAACCTCAGAGAGATAAGATTTGCTATTTTCAATCTGCTCCACTGTAACCTTAGGGAGATAAAACTTGTAATTTCAACTTGCTCCACTACAACTTCAGGGAGATAAGGTTTGTAATTTTTAGCTTTAATCCATTCCACTGCAACTTCAAGGAAATAAGATTTGCTATCTTCAGTCTGCTCCATTGCAACTTCAATGAGATAAGACTTATAATTTCAACCTGCCCACTACAACTTTAGGGAGATAAGGTTTGTGGCTGTAATCTGCTCCACTACAACTTCAAGGAGATAAGATTCGCCATGATGACCATAATCCGTCCCACTGCAACTTCAGGGGTATAGGATTTGCGATTTCACTGATCTATTACCCTCTTCTCTGGGGAACATGACCTGTAGAATCCATTTCATGGGCCTATTTATGCCTAGTGATTAGGATGTCATGATCAGGATGAATCAAATGCTCCTAACTAGATGTGTATGAATGATATTTGCATGAATGCAGAATGCCATTTTTCGAGAATGACCCCTTTTTAATGCTTAGGTTGTCATTGCTCGCTATTTATCAGTGTTCTATCACTAATGTGTTACCATGTCTTCTTGTTCAGCTGGTATCTTTAACAGAAAATCCAAAGAAATAGTCATAATTTAGACTATTTTTTCTCAAATGTTTCCAACCCTAAGTTTGGTTAGTTCTGAATAGTGGTCCTGTTTTCAGATCCTTGTACTATTTTAGAAAACCTTTCAGAGCAATATGCAGAACTCCCTTTACTTGAATATTATTAGTCCATTAATCGTTATTTCAATGAAAACGCTTGAAAAAAGATTATCGCAATGGACAAAAGGAATTTCATTGAGAGCAAAGCTTGAAATGGGTAAATTAATTAAAATAACAAATTTGCTTAAATACAAAGTGAATAAGATGAAAACAGGTGCCCCAGATATCGTAGCATGAGCTTCTCCGTACAAACTCCTCGAGGACCATTTTAAACTTGATATGTGTTTAGAAGACCTAGAATGCTTTGTTGATGCTCCAAGATGTATCATCTCTCCTCCTTGTTCATTCAAGGATAACAAAACTACCACATGCCCCATCTTTGATCAAAATTTGAATTGCCCTTTTTCGGGTTTTCAACTCAAAAACCTCTTTGGTCTCAAGGCGCCCTTTGCGGGTTTTCGCCTTAGCCTCTCCTCTTCTTTTTTTTTTATTCAGGTGAAGTACTTCTTGATTGAATCTAAATCAACACTCCTCCAAAAAAGGCTTTCTTTACCACATAAGGTCCTTCCCAATTTGGCATCCATTTGCCTCTGAAATCTTTTTGTATGGGCAAGATCTTTTTCAATACTAGGTCCCTCTCATGGAATTCTCTGGGACGAACCTTTTTGTTGTAAGCTCGCATCATTCGTTTTTGGTACATCTGACCATGATAGATGACTTTCAACCTTTTCTCTTCAATCAAGTTTAGCTGATCATATCAGGATTGGATCTATTCTGCTTCATCCAACTTCAATTCTGCCAAAACTCAGAGAGAAGGAATCTTGACTTCAATGGGTAAAACTGTTCCCATTCCATAAACCAAAGAGAAAGGCGTTGCCCTGATTGAGGTCTTGACAGATGTTTGATAGGCATAGAGGGCAAATGGTAACTTCTCATGCCAATCTTTATAAGTCTCAGTCATTTTCCCCACGATTTTCTTAATGTTCTTATTGGCTGCTCCACTGCACCATTCATTTTTTAGCGATATGGTGATGAGTTGTGGTGCTTGATCTTAAACTAACTGCAACTTCTGATATCGTGCCGTTGTTCAAATTTAGTGCATTATCAAATATGATCCTTTCTGGCATTCCATATCGATATATGATCTCATTCTTTAAGAACTTGCTGACTGCCGACTTCGTGACATTGGCATATAAAGCGGCTTCCACCCAGTTTGTAAAGTAATCGATGACCACGAAGATAAACTGATGCCCGTTAGAAGTTTTGGGTGAAATTGGCCCAATGACATCAATGCCCCACATAGAGAAAGGCCATGGAGAAGTCATAGCATGAAGAGGTGAGGGAGGTACATGAATTTTATCTCCATAAATTTGACACTTGTGGCATTTCTTGGCATAACTGATGCAATCTCCTTTCATGGTGGACCAATAATACCCGAATCTTATGATTTGCCTGGCCATTGTAAAACCATTAATATGTGTTCCGTAGACACCCTCGTGGACTTCTTCCAAGATTTTCTTAGCCTCGACAGCATCTACATATCTTGGTAGTACCTGATCCTTTCTTCTTTTATATAGGATCTCCCCGTCTAAAACCTAGTCATTGGCCAGTCTTCTCAACATCCTTTTATCATTATCCGTTACTTAGTCAGGGTATTCACGATTCTTCACATATCGCAATATATCGTTGTACCAAGGGTGATTGTCCTTTTCTTCTTCTTCTTCTTCTTCTTCTTCTTCTTCTTCGATGCTGTAACAATGAGCCGGAGTCTTAGAAATATTCATCTGAATAGGCTTTACATCCCCTTGTTTGTTTGCTTTGACCATCAAAACCAAAGTAGCCAAGGCATCAGCCATTAATTTTCATCTCGTGAGAAGTAATAGAAGGTGATGTCATCAAACTCCTAAATTAACTTAAGAACCAACTTTCGATAATTGATTAACTTGGGATCTCTTGTCTCCCATTCTCCCTTGAGTTGATAGATCACTAGTGCAAAATCCCCATATACCTCTAGCACTTTGATCTTACGTTCTATGCCTGCGCGGATACCCATGATGCATGCTTTGTATTCTGTCATATTGTTCGTGCAATCGAAATCCAATTTGCTAGTGAAGGGATAATGATCTCCGTTTGGGGATACCAGGACTGCTCCAATTCTGTTACCCACAACGTTTGAGGCCCCGTCAAAGTTTAGCTTCAAAGGATGACCTTCTTGAGTCTTCTTTAGTGGTTGCAACATACATTAGATCTTCATTCGAGAAATTGAAGTTCAAAGGCTCATAATCTTCTAGAGCTCTACTAGCTAGAAAATTTGCTATTGCGCTTCCTTTGACTGCCTTCTGGTTCATATAGACTATGTCAAATTCATAAAGCAGAATTTTTCATCGGGCCATTCTTCCATTTAAAGCAGTCGACTCTATCATGTACTTTAGAGGGTCCAGCTTTGAGATGAGCCAAGTTGTGTGGTACAACATGTACTGTCTCAATCTTCGGGTTACCCAAATCAAGACGCAACATAACTTCTCGATTGGCGAATATCTTGTCTCACATTTAATGAATTTCTTACTGAGATAGTGTATCGTCTTTCTTTTCTTCCTGACTCATCATGTTGACCAAGTACGCATCCCATGGAATTCGCGAATACTGCCAAGTACAGATCAGTGACCTATTTAGATTAGGTGGCATCAATATTGAGGCATTGGACAAGTAATGTTTGACCTTATCAAAAGTTTTCTGGCACTCCCCATCTCAAACGCTTGGGTTGTGTTTCTTAAAGAGATGGAATATGGGGTCGCATTTCTCAGTTAGTTGTAAAATGAATCGGGCAATGTAATTTAGTCTTCCTAGGAAACCTCGAACTTCTTTTTGAATGCGTAGTGGAAGCAATTGCTGTATAGCCTTTACTTTATCTGTGTCGATCTCAATCCCCTTTTCACTGACTACAAATCCTAGCAATTTTCTCGACCAAGCCGCGAAAGTACATTTTGTTGGATTGAGCTTCAGTTGGAATTTTCTCAATCTCAAAAACAATTTCCTCAAGACTTGTACATGCTCCTTCTCTGTTCGAGACTTTGCGATCATATCATCAACATAAACTTCGAGTTCTTTGTGCATCATATCATGAAACAAAGTTACCATGACTTTTTGATACGTTGCTCCCGTATTTTTCAGTTCAAATGACATCATCTTATAGCAAAATGTTCCCCACATGGTCACAAATATGGTCTTCTCTATATCTTCAGGATGCATCTTTATTTGGTTGTATCCCGAGAAACCATCTATGAAGGAAAATAATGAGTAACCTGTCGTGTTGTCCACTAAAGTGTCGATATGTGGCAATGGAAAATTGTCTTTCGGGATGGCTTTGTTCAAGTCCCTGTAGTCTACGCACATTCGTACTTTCCCATCTTTTTTAGGGACGGACACGATATTGGCTACCCTTTCTGAGTATTTAACCACCCGTAAGAAACCAGCATCGAATTGTTTCTTAACTTCCTCTTTTATTTTCAGTAAAACATCGGGCCTCATCCTTAGGAGCTTCTGTTGAACTGGCTTGCACTCTTCCTTTATGGGGAGCCAGTGTACCATGATATCAATACTTAACTCGGGCATGTCTTGATATGACCATGCAAAGACATTCTTAAATTCTTAGAGTAATTCAATGAGGTCTTGTTTCGTCTCTACGGTAATGCAAGCTCCTATCTTCACCTATTTTTCCTCTCCTAAGCTCACAATATCCACTGACTCTTTATACGGGAAGATTTGTTTCTCATCTTATTCTACCATCCTCAACAAATCAGGAGATAGGTTACAGTCTCGATCATCTTCAAAATCTTGAGAATCCTCCGTACACATATCTTGCTCAAAAGGAGATTTTGAGTCAGTAGCAGTGTCGCTCATATCATTGATATTTGGAAACCTGTTACAGGAATGAAGAAAAATCCAAAGAATAAAAAAATCTAAGAATAATTATTTGTATGGTATGATTATAAATGAAATGAAAATAATAAAAGAATATTTGCTCAAAATGATACGCAAAGATGCATTTTATTGAAATAAGGATGTTGGACATAAGCCTATTTCACAAAGGATTCTTATTGCTCCTAGGCTTAAAGCAATAAGCATGCTTTGAACATTACTCTGAATTATCTTTAAAAAATATACAGGAATCTCTTCCGCAGTCCAGTTGTTCAGAACACTTCCAGGTACATAGGGGTATATGTTTAATAAATTTTCTCCCCAAATTCCTTCTTCGGATATGACGTTAATGTTCAGATTTCCCAACATTTCTTCAGAGGTCTCCTTTCTTGACATTTTCCGTTCAGGGTGAATAGTTCCTCCTGACACGAAAGTTTTGGATACATGGAGAAAGGTCATCGGTTCCCACTTGACCTCTTCCCCGCTCAGTCGCGCTCTTCTCTTTTCTTATTTCTTCTCCATCTCCTCCTTCTTTTGCCTCATATTTGCCTTAAATCCTAAACTAAAGCAATCTTATTTGTCCTTCAGCATAGGTGCATTGACTTTTCCTTGTAGGTATTTTCCAAGTCCTCTCCCAAGCAAGGCTCCTTTCCCGACCGTCAGTTGTAGGCCCATCCTTGTAGTTTTGAAGATTTTGGGCATCGGGATCTTGTTCCCTTCGACGATGAAGGTTGCATTCACAACTTCCAACAATCGAAAGGAATATTCTATCGCTTCATCGTCTGTCCCTACGTATGGTACGTCACTGGTTACGGATGCAATAATGTCTTCTTTCGCGTTTATCTTTACCAGTCAACCTTCAGTTACCAACTTTAGCTTTTGGTGCAGTGATGATGACACTGCCCCAACCGAGTGAATCCAAGGCCTCCCTAACAAACAATTGTAAGAAGGTTTAATGTCCATCACCAAGAAATCTACTTCATACGTGTTTGGACCAATCAAGAGGGGTATCTCAATCCTTTCCATCACCCTTCTTTTGATTCCATTGAACGCTTTTAGTATGTTTTGACATGTCTTCATATGAGAGCTATCCACAGGCAACCTGTCATAACCATTTTTTGAACAAAAAGGGAATCGAACTTGGGCCTTGAAAACGGATAAAACGGGAGTCGCCACCGACCTTTTACTAGGTGTGATCGGATCACCTTTGTTTTAATAAAACATTTGATTTACTAAAACAGTGTTTTTAGGTCTACGAATATTCAAGAAAATAGGTTCGGGAGTCGGTTACGTGCAAGGAAGGATTAGCACCCTCGCAACGCCCAAAATTGGTACCAAATTGATTAATCGATGTCCTAATGTCGAAAAGTTTGAAATGATTTTTGAAATCTTGCTCTTTTTATGGCTTTTAAATGACTTGGTTGAATATCGAGTTTCCCTTGTTTTGAAGGAATGGAGTTTCGCATCCAGCACGATTGGACACGATAATCTAAGTCCTTTAATCCAAGATCATCTCCGAAATTCTCCAAACGCGCATTTTTTTTTTTGAGATTTTGGAAAGGGTATTTGCTCATTCGGTCATGCGAAAGAAAACACACCCAGCACGATTGGGCACGATCTTTTCGAACTTCCAAACGCACAAATATCACCTTATTTGAAAATAGAAACAAAATTTGAAAGGTCATCCACTTGTTCGGTCAAACGAAAGGTCACACCCAGCACGATTGGGTACAAGATTTTGAATTCCCGGACTCATGAATATTACTTTTGTGAAAACCCGTTCTTCATGAATAAAAAAGGAAAAATAATAAAAGATAAAATATTGAATTGTGATGAAACGACGAAGCGATAAAATTAGCAAAACATGATAATAAGAAGATGCAATAATGAAACAAAAGTAAAAAGATAGAAATAATAACGATAAATAAAAACAATATTAGTAATGATAGTGGCAATGATATATACAATAATAATAGTAGTGTAGCAAATATAATAACGATAATAATACTAATACTACTACTACTACTACTACTACTACTACTAATAATAATAATAATAGTAATAATACATAGTATAGTAATCATAAAATAATAATAATACGAAATATGTATGACATAATAATAATAATAATAATAATAATAATAATAATAATAATAATAATAATAATAATAGAAATAATAAATATAAAAATAGGAGTAGAAAAGTGTAAAATGTAGTAATTATGTAAATGAGAATTAAAGTATATACAAAATAGCGTAAATATAAATAGATAAATAAAAGTCAGATAGAGGATAATAGTATTAGACTAAGAAAATATATATATGATAATAATGGTAATAATATACATAATAATAATAATGATAATAATATTAATAAAAATAAATATAATAATAGTAATAATAACAATGATAGTAAATATATATATAAAAATAATTACTAATGGTAACTAATAATAATAATAGCAACTAATAATAATAATAATAATAATAATAATAATAATAATAATAATATAATAATAAAATAATAATAATAATTATAAAATACTAAAAAATGGATCAGATTGGATAAAAAGTGTGATTTTGGGGTCGATTTGAAATAAAATAAAGGGGAAAGGGTCTATTTGAAATGCGCGCAAAAAATAAGGACCATTCGGGAAATTCTCCCTGCGCCCTATGCGCTGCGTTTTGCGTAGGGCTAAATTGGAATAGAATGAAACATGTTGGGCCAAATTCGAAAAAATAAAAAGAATAAATTGGAAAGCTGAAGAAAAGCGGAAGGGTCAAATGTGCAATTAGACCCTTCCGCAAAAACACGCGGATCCCCTGGCCGGGTTGGGTTATGCGCACGGGTTGGCCCCAAAACGGTGCCGTTTTGGACACCTTAGGGAGGGTGCTAAAACGCACCGTTTTATTCCACTATATAAGGTAAAATTTTTTTGTTTTCCTTCATTTCCTTTCTCTGTTTAAAAAAAAACTGATACACTCTTTTTCTTTTCTCTGCAGGTCTGATCTGGGGGGGTCGCCCGTCGCTCCGACGTCGTTCTTCGTCGCTCCGGCCACCACGCGCGGTGGCCGGAAGGGGTAAGGTTTTCTCCTTTCTTCCCTTTTTATTTATTATATATATATATATATACGTATAGATTTTAATTAAGTAAAAGAAAAAAAAAGTGAAACGACGAATAGAAGAAAAGAAAGGAAAATACCGAATCCTCTTGGTTCCAGATCTTGTGTTTTTTTTGTTTGTTACTGTTTTCGACTGAAAGATTTTTGTATTTCTGTTTGAAAATCAATCCCCCCTCATAATCTTTTCTTCTTGGCTTATATAGCCGAATAGGAAATAAAACAATAATACAAAGTTTATTTGTTGTTTGTGGTTTGTTTGTTGTCATTGTTTGTCCTCTTTCGCAGGTCATGGAAGCCAGTGGAGTGGCGGTGGCAGACAAACGGCGCTGGTAGGGCCAGAAAGGTAACCAGGCGGTTGCGGCGCAAGGGCTAGGGTTTCTGAAACCCTAGCTTTTCTAAAATTTTAAGTGTTTGGGCCTTTTGGGCCGTTTGTAAATTGGGCTCTGTAAATTTATTTATCATTTTTTTCTTTGCTGGTTTTGATATTGGGCTTTTAATATGGGTGTTGGGCCGGGCGAAATTGGGTTATTACAGCTGCCCCTCTTTGCTCATTGTCGTGACACGAGAATAGAGCAAAGACAATAGAAGAACCAATTTTGCCCGGTCTTGACCGAGCCTTGATTCTTCGAGTGCTTTTCTTTGCCAGGTAGCTTCCAACTCCACTGTGACATGCTGCTTTGATCCACTCTGTCGCAACTTCAGGGAGATAAATTTTCCGATTCCATTGCTTCTTCAAGGGCACAGTAACTAGTGCCTCGATCGGCTTCGATGTGATTTCAGGGCTTTGATCTTCTCCACTGGGACTTCAAGGAAATAAATCTGAACTTTTCAAACTGCTTCCTTGCTATCTTCGGGGAGGCTTTGATCTTCAGTCTACTCCAATGCTACTTCCGAGAGATATGGCCTGTAGCTTCATTTTGCTCTTGCTCAATCTTCTTTGTCCACTGGAACTTCAGGGTAATAAATCCGAAATTTGCATCTTGCTCAATCTTCTTTGTCCAATTTGCTCAAGGTGACTTCAGTCTTCCGTCTGTAAGTACCTCCGCGTGTGACCCGAGGCTCAAACCCATAATATGAGTTTTTTTTTTTGTAAACAGAAATTAAAATACAGAAATTGAAAATACCTCAGCGTGCGTCCTTTGTTTTTTTTTTTTTGGTTTTTTTTATAAACAGAAATTAAAATACAAAAATTGAAAATACCTCAGCGTGCGTCCTTTGTTTTTTTTTTTTTGCAAACAGAAAATAGAAATTGAAAATACCTCAGCGTGCGACCTGGGGAATTGATTTTTTGCAGATAGAAATTAAAAACAGAAATTGAAAATTCCTCAGCGTGCGACCTGGGGAATTGATTTTTTTGCAAACGAAAATTGAAAAACAGAACTTGAAATGCCTCAGCGTGCGACCTGAGGAGTTGATTTTTGCAAACAGAACTTGGAAGACAGAAAATAGAAATGCCTCAGCGTGCGACCTGAGGAGTTGATTTTTGCAAACAGAAATTGAAAGACAGAAATTTAAAATGCCTCAGCGTGCGACCTGAGGAGTTGATTTTTGCAAACAGAAATTGAAAGATAGAAATTTAAAATGCCTCAGCGTGCGACCTAAGGAGTTGATTTTTGCAAACAAAACTTGAAAGACAGAAATTAGAAATGCCTCAGCGTGCGACCTAAGGAGTTGATTTTTACAAACAGAACTTGAAAGACAGAAATTAGAAATGCCTCAGCGTGCGACCTGAGGAGTTGATTTTTGCAAACAAAAATTGAAAGACAGAAATTTAGAATGCCTCAGTCTGCTTCGCTTAAGAAGGCAAGATCTGTTGTTCGATCTGCTTCGCTTAAGAAGGCAAGATCTGTTGTTCGATCTGCTTCGCTTAGGAAGGCAAGATCTGTTTTTCGATCAGCTTCGCTTAGGAAGGCAAGATCTGTTTCTCGATCAGCTTCGCTTAGGAAGGCAAGATCTGTTTTTCGATCAGCTTCGCTTAGGAAGGCAAGATCTGTTTTTCGATCAGCTTCGCTTAGGAAGGCAAGATCTGCTTTTTGATTTGCTTCGCTTAGGAAGGCAAAATCTGCTTTTCGATTTGCTTCGCTTAGGAAGGCAAAATCTGTTTTTTGATTTGCTTCGCTTAGGAAGGCAAAATCTGTTATGCTCGATCTGCTTCGCTTAGGAAGGCGAGATCTACTATCTTTGATCTGCTTCGCTTAGGAAGACAGGATCTACTTTTAACCAAAATCAAAGAAACAGAAATTGAAAAACACCTCAGCGTGTGACCTGAGGCTCAACTCATCTCTCGTATTATGAGCTGATATTTTAACAGAAATTGAAAAACAGAAATTGAAAAACACCTCGGCGTGTGACCTGAGCTCAACTCACCTCTCGTATTATGAGCTGATATTTTAACAGAAATTGAAAAACAGAATGGAAAAACACCTCAGCGTGTGACCTGAGGCTCAACTCACCTCTCGTATTATGAGCTGATATTTTTTGAAAAACAGTACTTGAAAACGTATCATCTGGTGGAACTCGGATGCCTTCTTTATCCTTGGTTTGGTATAGTTAACGTCAAAACTTCATGCTTTGCTGGTGCACCTGTATGTGTCATGTGTGATGCTATCATTATATGCACGTGCTTTGTCTTAAATGCTTTTATGCCTACATGATTATGCCATGCGCCCTGGGCTTGTTTGTCATGTATCTCTTTTCATTGCGACTTTCATGGTAGTCTGTGTTCATTGCTTCGACTCTTGACTTTTCTTTCAGGTTTTGTACCCGTCTTTCAAACCTCAGGAGTAATCTACGTTTCTCGTATATCACCCTTTTGCCCCACTGTAGCTTCAGGATTCATCTCATTGTGAACTGGGGGTGTAGGATTTGAATATCCTCCATTTGTCCCACTGCGACTCTAAAACATAGGATTTGTCTCTTCTTCAACCTACCCTCTTGTTATTCAACGGTACAGGATCTGTATCAGCTTCCTTCTAACGATCACTCTTTAGGTGGCCCAACCAGATGTATATGCGTGATGCTCGCATGAATGCAGAATGTCATTTCTTTTCAAGAATGATTCTGGTTTTGCGCTTGGGTTAACAATGCCCATTTTCTGTCAGGATTGTGTCATTGACGCGGTGCCTTATCATTTTGTTCGATCACCTTAATTTGGACTCAAAGAATTCCAACCCTTAAGCTCGGTGAATCTTGAGCAATAATCCTGTTTCAGACTCCTATATTGTTTAGAGGTTTCCAGAGTAATATGCGAAACTCCTTTGATGAAAGTGTTATTAATCCAATAATCGTTATTTCAATGCAAAATGCTCAAAAAAGGACCATAAGGATGAATGGAATGGGAATTTATTAGGAGTATAGCTCGAATCAAACAAGTTAATCAAAGCTAGCATATGCAATGAAGCAGCAAATTTATTTAGAGTGTATTTTGAAAAGACAAAGATAGCAGATTCAAAATGGGTAAAATGGACACTAGGTGCCTCAGATATCGCAGCTTGAGCTTCTCTGTTCAAACTTCTTGAGGACCCTTCTAAACTCAATATGTGTTTAGGGGATCTGGAGTACTTTGTCGATGCCCCCAAGGCGCAACATTCCTCTTCATTGTTATTTCAAGCGTAGCGAGACTACTGTACGCCCCATCAAAATTTGAGCTGCCCTTTTCGGGTTTTCAGCCCAAACCCACTTTTGGTCTCAAAGCGCCCTTTACGGGTTTTCACTTTGGCCTCTCCCTTTTCTTCTTTTTCTTTCTTCTCAAATTTTTTTTTACTGGATTGGGTAGGTCCTTGTCGTCTATCTGAGCCTTCTTTGCTACCTAAGGTCCATCCTGGCTTGGCATCTTCTTTCTTCTGAAGTCCTTGTTGCATGGGAAAGGATTTTCTTCAAAGCCATATCATGAAATTTTCTAAAGCGATCCTTTTTATTGTAAACTCGCTTTATCTGATTGTGACAGATAGTTCTTAACATCTTCTCGACAAATTCACTTGATCACATCGGGATTGGATCCATTTCGCCTCACCCAATTTTGGCTCAGCCCGTGCCCCGGAAAAGAGGATTTTGACTTCACTAGGCAAAACCTAATGAGGAAGACGTTGCCCCATTTTTTTTTTGGCCATATGAAGCGACCCTTGTCCTTTTAGTGAAGAGATCGACATCCACAAAAATGAATCGATGCGGACCTGAAGCTTTCGAGGAGATTGGCTTGATAACGTCCTTGCCCCACGTGTAGACAAAGAGGAAAAGGCACATAAGTTCTGTCCTTGATTTGGCACTTGATGCAATTTTCCTTTTTGGGTAGACCAGCAGCTCGAACCTCTTGATTGGCTTAGTCAGGGTAGAACCATCAGCATGTAATCTTCAAATATCCCTATGGGCTTCTTCTGTGACTTCCTTAGCTTTGACAACATACTCGTGCCTTAGTAGTCCCGGCGTGATCATACGAAAATATCTTTAATCTCTTGGAGATAACTCAATGATTCCTTGTCTTGTCGTGTGGCAAGCTAAACTTCCATCTTCAACTCATTCGTTAGCTCATATTATCCGCTGTCATTCTCAACCAATTAGGAAATAAATTGCACTCTCTGTCATCTTCTAAGTTCTCATATCCCTCTAGACACATATCTTTCTAAAAGGGAGTCAGTACTAGTGTCGCTCATGTCATTGATATCTGGGGACTGCATTGTGGGCATAAAGGTAGAAAATTAAAAGCATGATATGAAAATGAAACGATGTAGAGTATGAAATGCAGGGAGTGAGAATAAAGATGCATTTTATTGAAATAACAATTCTGGAAACAAGCCCATTTCACGAAAAGACTCTTGTTGCCTCTAGGCTTAAAGCAACAAGCATGTTTTGAATATTACTCCAGATCAACTAAAAATGCAGGTTTCTTCCATAGTCTTATTGTTCAAAACACTCCCAAGTGTGTAAAGCTTCGGAAAGCTTTATGCCCCCGTTCCTCTTCGAATGTGTCATTGGCGTTTTAACTTCTCGTTTTTCTCGGCTTCTGATGACTTCTTTTAAGGAATCGAGACTCTTTCGCCCTCTTCTTCAATTATTGCAAACCATTGCCCCGGTCAACTCATCGAACTTCAAAACCCCGATTTTAATAAGCCTTTCTACCAATTTCTTGAATGCGACACAGTTATCGGTTGAGTGACCCGTTATTCCCTCGTGATACTCACATTGAGCATGCGGATCATACCATTTGGGGTATGGGGGTTGCACTGGTTTCATGTAGTGAGGAGCCACCCTATGTGCATCAAACAGGCTTTGATACAACTCCCCATATGTCATTGGAATTGGTGTAAATTGGGGATGCTTTGCATTGGATTCTTGACCTGATAATCCCTGATGACCAGTGGTCATAGCCCTCGGTTGACCTGCAGAGACTGACTTGGAACGCTTGTTCAAGTTGTTCACTTCATTTTCCATCTTTCTCGGGCTTGACCTTTTGACACTTTCTCTTGCATCTATTTTTCCACTCTTGATGCCGCTTTCAATAAGTTCCCCAGACGTTACAACATCGGCGAAGTCTTTTGTGGCATTTCCCGCTAACTTGTCATAAAACAGTGCCTTCAAAGTGTTAATAAAAAGGACCGTTATCTCAGTTTTAGTCAGTGGGGGTTCTACTTGAACCGAGACGTCCCTCCACCTTTGAGCGTATTGCCTAAAAGTCTCTGATGGCTTTTTTTCCATCATCTGTAGCGTTAGATGATCAGGTGCTATGTCGGAGACGTACTTGTATTGCTCACAGAATACTGTAGCTAAATCATTCCATGATTGGATCCTCTCTCTGCCGAGCTGATTATACCACCGGAGGGCTGACCCGATCAAGCTCTCTTGAAAGCAATGTATCAACAACTTGTCTTCATCTTCATAACCAGCCATTTTTCGACAAAACATGGTAAGATGCGCCTTTGGGCACCTTGTTCCATCATATTTTTCAAAGTCTGGCACTTTAAATTTTGGAGGTAAGACCAGACCGGGAACCAAACTAAGCTTTTTGGCGCTCATCGCGGAAGAGACTCTAGTTCCCTCTATCGCCCTGAGTCTTTCTTCCAGATCATTATATTTGTCCTGAGCATCCTGATCCTTGATTCTTAACTTAGCTAGTTCTATAGGATTATCCAAATCTGGGACAATAGGGTCAGCGGGGTTAGCTCCACGATTTGACGCGAATGCTCCTTGCCCTAGACGGGCAGGTGGTGGTACAGGTGGTTGTTCTGGGCCTGTAAATTCTTTTTGAAGCCAACCTCCATGAGGTGGAGTGTATCCTGGGGGATGGTCTTCACTTTCTTCCCCGGTACTAGTTGTAGGGTCTTTTCCTTTGTTTGTTATCCCATTCATCATCAAAGTCATTTGGGCCATCATATTCCGTTGAGCCTCTATCATCTGGTCTTTCATTTCTTGCTGAAACTTCGTCATCTGCTCTTGCATCTCTTTCTAAAATTGTTCGTATCTTTGGTCCATCGCTTTTGCCTTACGACGAGTGTTGTAGTAATGTATAATAGGCAGGTTTTCGTCGGTTTCTAGGGTAACTTCTGTCACGATTTTAACCAATTAGACTCCTTTTGATGCAAATGATGTGATGTATGCAAATGGATGAAATGCAATGCAAATGCGTGAAATGAATGCAAGAAGAAAGAGAGGCGCTGATTATAAACTCGATTCCATTAGAAGAACTTTTCTAGAAAATAAAGCTCCTTACATAAAACGGATTGCGTATACGGTTTTGTCATCATAGTCCAAGCAAAACACCAATCCTTTCCTTCGTGGCCGGATATCATGGCCATGTCTTGTGAACCTTCTTCGTAGATGCCTCTTCTAACTCCTTATAGCCTGGTTCAGGCCGTACTCCTTCATTCACTTGTCCTTTGTGATACTCATAAGCTTCTTTAAGAAAATCGAGACGTGACGACTCTTGAATAATATGTGTTGGCTTGAATCATTGGGCAAAGTCTTGCACTCTTTTATGGACTATCGGCCTTCTCTCGTTGTTTATTTGGACTATATTTGGGCAACCGTATTACAATCCACTTTATCAAGAAATTTATTTCCTTATGAAAAACTCCTCTATTTAGCAATCAAATATTAATCAACATCTTCTTTCTTCGATGATGCAATGCAATGCAATCAAAACAGAATAAAACACGTTAGCGCAGGAGTAACAAACAAACACATAACAATTATCCAGGTGACCATTAGAGGTTTGGCATGGCTCTATCTAGGGTAGGCTCCTAGGTCTCTTTACATGTGGTTTGGTTCTAAAGTAAGGGTACCTGAACCAGCAGATTCCTCAATCTTCACCCATTATAGGCTCATACGGATCGAGTTCAATTCAGGGGAATACATTTCCCTATGGCCATGCGGAGGTGAAAACCTCACGAAACCACAGGTACGGATGTATTCCGGAAGCGGTCCCCTAGCCCATGCGGAGGTGAAAACCTTATGAAGGCATAGCTTCTCGCTCCCACTTAAGGGTGTGACCATGACGGTCATGCAAATATGAATGCAGAGACATCCTATGAGACTCGACATTATTGCAATCATAGTACCAGCAAATGCATCAAAAGAAACATGATTTTTCAAAATGATTTTCCAAATTTTGACAAAAGGACAAAGAATAATCAATTTTACGGCCTGACTCTCTAAGTGGTCCCCAGTGGAGTCGCCAAGCTGTCGTAACCATTTTTTGAACAAAAAGGGAATCGAACTTGGGCCTTGAAAACGGATAAAACGGGAGTCGCCATCGACCTTTTACTAGGTGTGATCGGATCACCTTTGTTTTAATAAAACATTTGATTTACTAAAACAGTGTTTTTAGGTCTACGAATATTCGAGAAAATAGGTTCGGGAGTCGGTTACGTGCAAGGAAGGATTAGCACCCTCGCAACGCCTAAAATTGGTACCAAATTGATTAATCGATGTCCTAATGTCGAAAAGTTTGAAATGATTTTTGAAATCTTGCTCTTTTTATGGCTTTTAAACGACTTGGTTGAATATCGAGTTTCCCTTGTTTTGAAGGAATGGAGTTTCGCATCCAGCACGATTGGACACGATAATCTAAGTCCTTGAATCCAAGATCATCTCCGAAATTCTCCAAACGCGCATTTTTTTTTTTGAGATTTTGGAAAGGGTATTTGCTCATTCGGTCATGCGAAAGAAAACACACCCAGCACGATTGGGCACGATCTTTTCAAACTTCCAAACGCACAAATATCACCTTATTTGAAAATAGAAACAAAATTTGAAAGGTCATCCACTTGTTCGGTCAAACGAAAGGTCACACCCAGCACGATTGGGTACAAGATTTTGAATTCCCGGACTCATGAATATTACTTTTGTGAAAACCCGTTCTTCATGAATAAAAAAAGGAAAAATAATAAAAGATAAAATATTGAATTGCGATGAAACGACGAAGCGATAAAATTAGCAAAACATGATAATAAGAAGATGCAATAATGAAACAAAAGTAAAAAGATAGAAATAATAACGATAAATAAAAAAATATTAGTAATGATAGTGGCAATGATATATACAATAATAATAGTAGTGTAGCAAATATAATAACGATAATAATACTAATACTACTACTACTACTACTACTACTAATAATAATAATAATAATAATAATAATAATAATAATAATAATAATACATAGTATAGTAATCATAAATAATAATAATAATAATAATAATAATAATAATAATAATAATAATAATAATAATAATGGTAATAATAGAAATATAATAAATATAAAAATAGGAGTAGAAAAGTGTAAAATGTAGTATTATGTAAATGAGAATTAAAGTATATACAAAATAGCGTAAATATAAATAGATAAATAAAAGTCAGATAGAGGATAATAGTATTAGACTAAGAAAATATATTATGATAATAATGGTAATAATATACATAATAATAATAATGATAATAATATTAATAAAAATAAATATAATAATAGTAATAATAACAATGATAGTAAATATATATATACAACTAATAATATTACTAATGGTAACTAATAATAATAGCAACTAATAATAATAATAATAATAATAATAATAATAATAATAATAATGATAATATAGTAATAATAATACAAGGATAAGGTAAATAATAATAATAATTATAAAATACTAAAAAAGGGATCAGATTGGATAAAAAGTGTGATTTTGGGGTCGATTTGAAATAAAATAAAGGGGAAAGGGTCTATTTGAGATGCGCGCAAAAAATAGGGACCATTCGGGAAATTCTCCCTGCGCCCTATGCGCTGCGTTTTGCGTAGGGCTAAATTGGAATAGAATGAAACATGTTGGGCCAAATTCGAAAAAATAAAAAGAATAAATTGGAAAGCTGAAGAAAAGTGGAAGGGTCAAATGCGCAATTAGACCCTTCCGCAAAAACACGCGGATCCCCTGGCCGGGTCGGGTCATGCGCACGGGTTGGCCCCAAAACGGTGTCGTTTTGGACACCTTAGGGAGGGTGCTAAAACGCACCGTTTTATTCCACTATATAAGGCAAAATTTTTTTGTTTTGCTTCATTTCCTTTCTCTGTTTAAAAAAAAACTGATACACTCTTTTTCTTTTCTCTGCAGGTCTGATCTGGGGGGGTCGCCCGTCGCTCCGACGTCGTTTTTCGTCGCTCCGGCCACCACGCGTGGTGGCCGGAAGGGGTAAGGTTTCCTCCTTTCTTCCCTTTTTATTTATTATATATATATATATATATACGTATAGATTTTAATTAAGTAAAAGAAAAAAAAAGTGAAACGACGAATAGAAGAAAAGAAAGGAAAATACCGAGTCCTCTTGGTTCCAGATCTTGTGTTTTTTTTGTTTGTTACTGTTTTCGACTGAAAGATTTTTTGTATTTCTGTTTGAAAATCAATCCCCCCTCATAATCTGTTTCTTCTTGGCTTATATAGCCGAATAGGAAATAAAACAATAATACAAAGTTTATTTGTTGTTTGTGGTTTGTTTGTTGTCATTGTTTGTCCTCTTTCGCAGGTCATGGAAGCCAGTGGAGTGGCGGTGGCAGACAAACGGCGCTGGTAGGGCCAGAAAGGTAACCAGGCGGTTGCGGCGCAAGGGCTAGGGTTTCTGAAACCCTAGCTTTTCTAAAATTTTAAGTGTTTGGGCCTTTTGGGCCGTTTGTAAATTGGGCTCTGTAAATTTATTTATCATTTTTTTCTTTGCTGGTTTTGATATTGGGCTTTTAATATGGGTGTTGGGCCGGGCGAAATTGGGTTATTACACAACCTATTCAGTGTGGATAGGGGCAAGACATTTATCGCAGATCCATTATCAATTAACACCCTTGGTAATGTATACCCTTTGCAGCGGGTGGTGATATGCAGAGCCTTTGTAGATCCCATGCTCCCTGGTGGTATCTCATCATCGTTAAAGAAGATGAAGTTGTCGGCACTTATATTGTTAACTAGGTGGTCCAGCTTGTTTACAGAGATATCGTTAGCGACATAAGTTTCGTTTAGCACTTTCATTAAGGCGCAATGATGTGTATCCGAACTTAAGAGTAAAGGTAGTACTGAGATACGAGCCGGTTGCTTGTGTAGCTATCCTACAATGCTGTACTCGCTATGGTTTAAAAATTTTAGATATTCCCTAGCCTCGTTCTCAGTTACTGGCTCGTTAGCTGGCGATTTGAGCCTGACCATCTTTTCTTTATTTTGTTTAACTATTGAGGTCTTTCTTTTAACAGGCTCAACTCCTGCCTTTGATGGATCATATTACCTCCCACTGCGAGTGTAAAAACCCACATCTTGGTCTTCTTCTGAAGCACTAATTGGGTTCTCTTCTCACGAGATCGTCACGTTGCAGTCATAATTCTAGGGAACCTTCTTACTATCGTTGTAGAGAAAAGCTACAAGTTTCTGGACTATGACCCTTGGTGCAATTTGTACTCCGGTTTCATTGCTTATTGGTCGTGAAATGATAACCACTGGGTGCTTGAATTTATAGACCTTCTCTGTTGACCCCTCTTCTGAGGCGCACACATATTCTCTTTTGGAGTCCATAGCATATTCAAAGAATTCTAACTCCTTATTGTCCATCAAATTTTGCACCAAGGCCCTGAACTCAACACACTCCTAGACCTTATGACCCTCCTTAGCATAGAACTCACAGTAGTTCTTCATCCCTTCAAGTTTCTCTTCTGAATCCTGTTTGATTAATCCTCCCTCTGCCATTTTCTTCCAAACCCATTTCAGTGGGGGGTTTTTACTTCTACTACATCTATCTTGGTTCTTTTCCCTCCAATCTCAATTATTGCATTTACCCCTTTATTAGGATGACTGGGTAACGAATTTCCTGCCACATTAGGTTCTGATGGGTCGTCAAATTTTATAATTCCCATTTTAATGAACCTTTTGATCAACTTTTTAAATGCAGTGCAGTTTTTGATTAAATGTCCCGTGATTCTCGCGTGGTACTCGCATTGAGCATTTGCGTCATACCATTTGGGGAATGAAGGTTACATAGGTTTCAGGTAGAAAGGGGATACCACATGTGCATCAAATAGACTCTGATACAGCTCCCTATAAGTCATCGAGTTGGGTGTAAACTAGAGCCTTTCTGTATTTGGCCTCGGGTTGGATTCTTTCCTTGGAGGGCCTTGATGGCTAGTGGTTACTGTCCTTGGCCAGCCTACAGTAATTGGTTTTGAATAACCTTTGTTGTATGTGCTTACATTATTCACCTCGTTTTCCTTCTTTCTCAGGGCCGATCTTTTAGAGTTTTCCACCGTGTCTATCTTGCCACTTCTCACTGCATTTTCAATCATTTCACTGGACATTAATATATCCGAGAAGCTCTTAGTAGCGCTCCCCAACATATGGTTGATGAATGGGGCCTTTAAAGTGTTGATTAAAGCATTGTGATTTCTTTTTCAAGAAGAGGTGATTGGACTTGTGTTGCCACCTCTCTACATCTTTGGGCATATTGCCTGAAGCTCTCATTTTTTTCCTTCTCCATGTTCTGTAGTGTGATTCTGTCGGGTGTCATGTTCGTCACATGACTATATTGCTTCATAAAAGCTTATGTTAGGTCTTTCCATGAATTGATTTTGGCACGACTCAATTAGTTGTACCATTTAGCTATTGACCTGATCAAACTGTCTTGAAAGCAGTGGATTAACAGTTGATCATTATTGAGGTATTTTGTTATCCTTTGGCAGAACATAGTGATGTGAGCTTTTGGACAACTAGTCCCATTATATTTTTCGAACTCTAGAGTTTTGAACTTCGGAAGGAGCACTAAATCTGGGACCAAACTCAGGTCATTGGCATCGATTTTGCAATGATAATCAGCGTTTTCTATTGCTCTGAATTTTTCTTCTAGCCATCTTCATCTATCCTCAAGCTGCTCTGGTAGTTCCACTCTTATTTTTTCTATTTCTACCATATCATCTAGATCAGGAACAATAGAATTGGTCGGGTTATCCCCCGGATTGGAACCTGAGCCTGTTTGGTAGTTCATTGGCGTCGAGGTACCGGTTTGATACTATTGGGGTCTAATTGTGATAGATACCCTTCATGGGTACGCCTCTGGTTATGCCTGGGCGTTTATCAAGGTAAAACGTGGGGGTAAATAGGATCCTCATTATCATCCCCTGAGTTGACCGTAGTGCTCTTCCCTTTTTCACGTTCTCCAACCAGCAACTACGCCAATTGACTTATCATACTTCTTTGGGATTCTAGTATCTGATTCCTCATCTCCTGTTGTACTTTCACTAACTGTTCTTGTAGTTGCGCTTGCAACTGGTCTTGCATCTCTTTTTGAATTTGCTCTAGCCTTTCCAATCTTTGGTCAATTACTTTGGTTTTGGCGCGAGTACTGTAACGATGTTCTGTTGGTTGACTCTTGTTGGTTTCTAGATTAACTGAAATAATTTCTTTAATTAGGGTCTTTTTGTGAAACTTAATGCATATGATGCAATGTAAAGTAAATGCATGAAATGAATGCAAAAAAGAGGCATTAACTCTAATTCAATTCCGTTAGAACAACTTTGCTAGAAAATAAATTTCTTTACATAAAACAAATTACATATACGACTTTGCCCTAATGCTCAAAGCCTTAACCTTCCTAAGAAGCCAAGCCAACTCTTGACCCTAATTCGATTCTGATTCATACTTCAAGCTTAACACGTCAGCCTGAATTGCTAGGGTTTGCAAATGATCGGCCACCTCTCGTATTCGAGCCACAGCTTCACCCATGATATAGTCTCTATCCCTGACCTAACCATGAGAACGATGAAGTTGCTCTTTCCATTGCTCGTTGTTTGCTTCAAGGAGTTCAACTCGGAGTTCGCAATTTTGTAATGCGATCTCGAACTCTTCTATTTTCTTTTTCAGCTCTTCAATCTTGTTTAAGCTTGCTTTTAGCTCAATTATTGAGTTGCGATTACGATACTGATGAAGTGACTTTTCTAGTTCTACTACCCTGGCTTTTAATCTGACCTTTTCATTTTGGCATTTCAATAGGTCTCTTTTTAGGGCATTTTCTCGAACCTGGGCATCTCGACATTTATTTTCCCATTGACCGGCTCTGTTCTTTTCTTCTTTGATCTCTTGCCGCCATTATTCTGATGTTTTTCCTAGCCCGACAGTCCTCATTGATAAGCGCAGCTTCTTGTAATCCATTTTTAAGCTGTCCAGATCTTCCTCAGCCTTGTTTTTTTCCTTTCCTTAGTTTATTGGACTCTAGCTTCTGGACATCAACATCTAGTTCTAATTGCATCTTTTCTCCTTCCAATTGCTCCATCTTCTTTCCTAGCTTCAAATTCCTCTTTTCAAAATCCTGCTTGATGATCTCTAGCTCAGATGAAATCATTTGCAGGTGTTCTTCCAATGGTCGAATGGCTTATTGATTTGGCACAGGGATGTTGTCATTGACTCTTTGACCCCACCACCAACTATATTCGGGGTCTTGTAGCTAATCTTTTCATTCGGTGGGTTTGATTCCAGGTGTTAGACATTTCTCGAACCTTTTTCTTGTAGTTATCACCCTTATACGAAAACTCACACTGGGCTAGTCCTTGCGTTGCTGGTATGAGCTGCCTCGATCTATATTGCCTCAATATGAGTAGATGAGCATATCTAACAGCTCCTTAAATCCCAAGTAGAGGAACCTACTCAAAATCTCCACACCGGTATAGAATCTCATCGAGGATCATCCAAGAGGATCTCCAATCAACGTCCTCATCTTGGAGATTCTAGAGTATAGCCATCAATTTTTCTTCCAAAATGTCATCTCGCCTCGGTGTAGCCACTAATTCTTTTAATGGAGAGTAGTTCTCGGAGAATACTCGAAAAGAAACTATTTCTACCTTCCAAAAGTGGCTATGAAACCATGCCAACAAGAGTTACGCGCATCCAATGAATCTTTCTTCACCTGCTCTTCGGCATGCATTCAAAGATTGGAATGTTTCGGCCAAAATTGCAGCGACGGGTGTGACCCTCTTGTCAAGTCTGTCGAACAAATTTGAAACTGCCATGTCCATATAACCTAGTGCTTTAGGGAAAACAACCAACCCGTAAATGCTCAAAGTGAAGACATCGACACTTTTCTTCATATCTGGGTGTGCTAAGATCAAATCTCGCAAACTATTCCAAGGGATACATTTACCATCCCCTTTTTCTTGATCCGGGCTGCAACCCATTGCTCACTCATTCCCGTGATGTTCATTAGTTTCTTTAGGAAGGTCGGGACATTAGCGGCTCTAGAATAAACCTTGTCGAGTCGAATTTTCGGGGAATGAAGTAAGGTCGTGTATTCTTCCACAATAGGTACTAAGTCCACTTTTCCAAAAGTAAAGCAGCTTTAGGCGGGATTCCAAAATTGAGCCAGAGCTCGAAACAAGTGCTTGTCCACTTTGATATCGAGTAGACAGGGCAAATCACCATAATTACAGTAAAATAGCTGCTTGATTTCATCATCCCATTGGACCCATATCTCTTTCAGTTCTTGGAGATTATTCTGGGTCACGTTGCTACGAGTGAAGTCCCACAATTCTGACACGTACCCCTCTCTCAAACTATCTCCTTTCTCTAGTCGCGTTTTCTTAGACCATATTCGGACAGCCGCGTTATCTTTCACTTTATCAAGAAATCCGTTCTCCATGGCAAGCTCTCTATTTAGTAATCGAACGTGAATCAACACCCTTTTTATGATGAAAATGTCATGCAATCACAGTCAAAGTAAAACAAAACAAGTCAGTATACAAAGCTAGAATTCAAAGTAAGCAAGCAATAATAAATAAAGCACCTATTCGGGTAACCACTAGGGTTTGGTATGGTTCTACCTAGGGTGGGCTCTTAGGGCTCACTATATGCGGTTTGGCTCCAAAGTAAGGGTACCTAAACCGACGGATTCCTCGATCTCACCCATTATAGGCTCATACGGACCGAGTTCAGTTCAGGGGAATACATTTCCCTATGGCTATACGAAGATGAAAATCTCATGAAGACAAGGTACAGATGTATCTCGAAAGTGATCCGCTATCCTATACGGAGGTGAAGACCTCACGAAGGAATGGTTTCTCACTCCCACTTAAAAGGGTAAAAATCGACCGATTATGCAATTCAATATGTGGAGGTACATTTAAAAGACTTGAACCAATAAAGCAACCATATTAAAATGATGTAGACCACAAAAATGAAATGCAACGAAAGGGTTATAAATTTAAACCAAATTATCAATTTTTGACAAAAAGACAAGAAATAATCAAATCGTGGCTTGACTCTCTTATTTTGTCCTCGGTGGAGTCGCCAAGCTGTCGAAACCATTTTTTGAAATGTCGACTTTTATTTGGAAAACGAAAATGGGAATCGACACCAATCCTTTTTTATGAGGTGTGATCGGATCACCTCGTAGTTTGATCGTTTTAACAAGATGTTTGATTTATCAAAGCAATGTTTTTCTGTCTACAAAAAATCCAAAAAATGGGTTTGGGAGTTGGTTACACACGAGGAAGGATTAGCACCCTCGTGACGCCTAAAATTGGTACCTAATTGATTAATTCGTATCTTAATGTTGAAAGTTGAAAACTTAAAAATAATTTAAAAATACGATCCCTCTTTGCATTGATGTTAATTTTGCTTACAAATTACTTGAAATAAATGTAAAGTACGCTAAAGACCTTCTCATCTCGTGGCAACAAAATGTCACGTCCCGTAAGTTAGGTCATGACACTTTGAATCCTTGAGAATGAGCTTGCCTTTTCTTTTTTATTTGAAATATTATGTATTTTAATTTTTGAAAGGATATTTGGTTATTCGAGTTCAACGAGAAAAATCGAAACCCCATAAGTTATGGCACAATTTTATTGAATCTTCAAAATACGGAACATTGCCTATTTTTTTGAAAATTTTGTTGGCGTATTTGGGTAAAAATTAATATAATATTTGAAACGATATATATTTAGTTTATTCGGGCATAGTAAAAAAAGCGTGAGTATGTTTAAACACGATTCATGACGTAGTTACAATAAAATGAAATGATAACACTAACGATATAGAAAAAATTAAAATATCAAAAATGATGATGATAAAACACCAAATAAACAAGCAATGATCATATTATAACTTTTAATTCTACACTAATTAAATAGAAAAAATAAATAATAATAATGTAAACGATAATAGTAAGAATAATACGAATGACAAGTGTACAAATAAAGAAAAACATAAACATCACACATATATATATATATATATATATATATATATATATATATATTATACATATAAAAAGGATAAGGGATAATAGGTAGATAAATAAATGAAATAATGTATTAATTCTAATATCAATAATCAAAACATAAAATAATAATAATAATAATAATAATAATAATAATAATAATAATAATAATAATAATAATAATAATAATAATAATAATAATAATGGGCGACAAAATATGCACAATAAAGAATAAATGAACTAAAAAGAAGTAAAAAATAATGATAAAATAAAAAATAAAGAATATATATGTAAAATAATAAATAAATAGATGAAAATAATACATATAAAGTCTATAAAAATTGATATTAAATTAACACGGGATTAAATTGAAATTGAAATAAAACTAAGTAGCAAAATTAAAAAAAAAAAGAAAATAGAATAGGACCCCATTGAAATTAGCCTTAAAAGCGGAAGGACTAAGGGCACAAATATCCCCTTCGTCCAAAAACACGCGGATCCTAGTGGATCTTGGGTTGGGTCGAGTCGTCAAAGCGACGCTGTTTTGGGCGCCTGAGGCCAGTCCCAAAACGGCACCGTTTTAGGAGGCTATAAAAGTAAAAAAACTCAGAAAAAAAAACCATTTCAAATGTGTTTAAAAAATCAGAAAAAAAACCATTTCAAATGTGTTTAAAAAAATTCCTTTTCCCTTATTTTTTTTCTCTAAAATGCTCCCCAAGTCCGACCATGGTGCTGTCAGGAGCCTGCCGTGGACCGTCGTGGACTGCCATGGCCACCAGTCATCGGCAATCGTCACCTTCGATGGCCGAAAAAAGAGAAAAAAAAAGACCCTTTTTCTTTTAAATCTCTTTTTTAAAACCCTTTAGTCTCTTTTCTTTAAAAAATCGATTTGAAATAAATAAAAAAAGATGAAACCCTAGAAACTTTAGGAAAACCCTTTGACTTCCAGTCATCTCGTCGGGGTTTTCGGCGAGCCACCACGGGTTTGACCACCTTCCAGGCCAGAGAAGTCTCTGGCGGCGGCGGTAGAGGTAAAAAGGCCTTCTTTTTTATTTTTATTATTACTTCAAAATGAAAACAAAGAAAAAAACAAAATAACATATCACTTTTCTGCTTTTTTTTTTTTAATTAATCTTGTGTCTTTTTTTTATAATTGTTTCTACACTGTTTTTTTGTTATTTCTACTGTTTGGTCACTGTTTCGTGCTTTGCCCTTGTTATTATTTCTGTTCTATTTTTGTCCTCTTTGCAGGCGTTGACAGAGGTGGAGAAGGGCACTTTTGCGGTTCTCGTACAAGGCAGCAGAGGGGGCAGGTCTCGGTACGAGGTGCTGACGTGGCATGGGCAGCGGCGTGCCTAGGGCTAAGGTTTCTTGTTCTGTCGAAAATTAGTTTAGGTATTTTGGGCCACTAGACCTTGTAATTTTGGGCTTAGGTTTTTTGAGGATAGACTTTGTAATGGACTTTGGACTGTTTTTGTTATTTTTGGTCTATTATTATTGTGGTAGGCCCGGGTAAATTGGGTTATTACATTGTCCATTTCAGTATTGCATTCACCAAATGGCCATGAAAAAGCAATTCTCATTTTCTTTCAAACAAACTTGATAGTTTTAGGTAGGCATTTTATCATACAAAAAGCAAACATTTAAAAAAAACACCCTAGCACACATTACCTCAAAAGCTTGAGCTGTAAATCTAGAAAAAGAAATGAAAATGGAAATAAGAGGAGAATAAGAGAGAGAGAGAAAGAAAAGGTGGATTAGAGAACAAATATCGATGACAATGTTGAAGTGCGGTTGTGGTGCATACTGGCGGTAGCGGCGATCGGAAAGAGAGGAGGAGAATAAGAAGAAAAGAAAAAAAAAATGGAAATGGAAAAGAAAAGGGAAAAAAAAGAAAAATGATGATGTCATTATGCCACGTGTTACAATTTTATTCTGCCACCTGTTTCAGACTTATCGACGTTAGGAAAAAAGTACCAAACTAGTTGATAGAAAAAAAGTTTCGGTACCAACATGGGAGAAGTGGACAAATTTACTAATTTTATATTTAACCCTTTTTTATAATATTCAAGTAAAAAGGTCGAGAAAAACATATAGACTAGAAGAAAAATAAGCTAAGTACAAACTGCATTAGAAATGAAGATTTAGGGTTATAGGTTGGACAATTAAATTCATGCATAATCAAAATTATTCTTTTTACACAATATTAAAAGTAGGAGATAAAGATAATACAGTTTGAATTCATGTCGAATAAGTGCTTGACAAAATTTTTAATTATCATTTCATCCCGGGTAAGACCATAATAAAAAAATTTTATTTAACCATAATTATTTTTGAAACTGATACATTTTAATAATATTTAGATTTGAAAGATTTATGTTTTAAATAAAAATATTTATATTTAATTTTAAATCCTTTAATATTTTTTTATGTTTATTTTATATTGATTAATAGTGCAAATATTCTATTGTCTCGAATCTCAACCTATGAAATGTTAAAAGGTAATGAAAACAAGACATAATTTAATTAGGGAAGTACAATATTCCCCCTAGAAGGAAAGAAACAAAATGAGTTCAATTATAATTAATGTGTTCCCAAACGAATCCAAAACAAACCCACATGAAAAAGTGAGCTTCAAATGCAACAATGGGATGGCCAATATGTTCCAATTGTCTGCCACATCCATGGAAGTTTTAACTTTTAGGAGAGATGTGAGTTTGTGACCTTATTCCTTTGCTTTTGTGGGATTGAATCATGATGAAATGAAAACAGTCCACAACCATAATTTCAGGATAAAAGGATTCATCATTCCATTAAAGAGAAATCATGACATTGTAGTTAGAATCCACATAAGCATTTAAGTGGAAGTAGAAGATCAAACATCTTTTTCACATGAATCCTGTATGGAATCGGGACTAAAAGCCTCTCTATCGCCTCATCTTTAATTTGTTGCAGAGGGGATATAAAGTGCAATGTAGGGTAGAGTTTCATTTATCTTGTTTTGGAAAAGCAACTATGGTGGATCCTGCATTCTCAAGGGTACATCTTACATAAATTTGGAACAGGTTCAATGCATACATTGCCAACTTTCCTTCCACTCACAAAGGGAACTCCAGGCAACTACATTAACAGACCATATAGTTTGTCGCATATATAACTGGTCAAGCTTTCTACTTGAACGGAAGATTTTCTTTTCCCCTTTTGTCTGCCCTTTCTTAGAATGTCAACTCACGGTTCGATTTTGAAGTTTAGGCTCCATTATTTTTCAATGACTCATTTAGCTCTTTCAATTTTATAAAAGAAATAAATTATTTTATTCCCTTATTTAATTTTTTGTATTTTTTAGTCCTTAAATTTACGTTATTTGTTCATTTTGTTGATGAGGCATACACGTGAATGTCACGTTAGCAAAGTGAACAAACATTATCTTTTCTATTGATTTGAAAAGTAGTGCAAGTTAAAGAGCTAAAACAGGCAAAAATGTAAATAGAAGGCTAAAATAACTTTCTGTTTTTTTTTGTAAAATATGGATACTTTCTTAGTTTAAACAAAAAAAATTTCTTTTAATAAAATACCATTTTAGGACTTAATAAAACTTCATTTTTAATATTCTGAAAGCTTGAATACATTTAAAAAAAATCATTTTGAATCATTTCCCAAACATCAACATATGATATCATAAAATTTTCAAACATTTTAAAATCATTTCGTGTCTTATTTAAACATAATTTCAAATCTCAAACATGAATAATTTCATTTATGAATCAATGACTTCATTTGCTTTCAATTAGGATCCAAAGGACACTTAATTTTGCAAGTTAAAATATTTACAAATTCATATAATAGTCTAAGCCTCTATGTAAATACCAAAATACAAGTAACAATTACGACTTTAAAACCTCAAATGGTGGTGCGATGCTCCTAAGCCGAAATTACAAGCTTCTTATCAAGACTTTCGCATTTAAACAACTAACTCGTGAGCTCGCTAAGCTATATATCATATACTTTGTCAATGTTGGCCCATCTTAATTATGTCGTATCAAGTCATTCAAGCGACGTTTTAGTGTCCCTAATGGATTCATTTACATTAATCGACTTAGAGGGCTAAACTTACATCTTCATAATTCTTAACTTATCACATAATAAAATTCACGTTTAAGATTCTCATGAATGACTCATACAATATTTAAATCCTTTATCCCTTAACTTCCTAACATTTTCATAGATGCATACATAAGCTTTCGTACATATTCTTCACACCTTATATATTTCTTTACCATTTCCTTTACTAAGCTCGGATCATTAATTTATCCAATATCACTTAAGGTAACTTCACTAAACCACACATCTTTAAAGCACATTTTTCATATTAAATTCTCTTTCAACTCATCTATTCGTTTACTATTTCTTTTTTTGCTTTTAGTCATCTATATTCACATTTAAAGTTCATTATCAATATTTTAATTCATTTTTGCCCATAGTAAACTCTATAAAATTTATTCGGATATATGAGACTCCTCCACCACACCAATAAGTACCGATATGCTAAACTGTAAGATAGCGTAACACATCCCTCTACTGCACCAATGAGCTCATGAGAGCATAAACTACACCACACCAAAATACACATAAGTGCAAAGCCCGAATGCGATAAAAAGTGCAAATAAGTGTGAAACCTCCAACAAAACTTTAAACATGCTATAGACCTTAATTGGCATGCCAACCGTACCTTAATATTTTACTAAGTCTAATAGGGGACACTGCAATTATAAATAACATATATCCATCAAGGTAATTAACAAATACATATATCATATAAGGGCACTTTATGCGCTTTTACATACTTTTGATCAAATCCATATTAATAAAGGCCTTACGAGTATGTTCAAGGGCGAAGCAAGAAGAATTTTTTAGGGGGCGGATAAAATTTTAATTTTTTTTATCGTTTGTATCTTTATAATTTGTAAAGGATTAAATCAAATTTTTCTAATTTTAGGGGGGGGCCAAAGTGTAATTTTACCTTTACTAATTTAAAATTTTAAAAAAAATTTAAGGGTTAAAATAATAATTTTACATTTTAAGGGGGGCCGTGGCCCATGCCAGCCCCCTGGCTTCGTCCCTGTGTATGTTCGTCCTTTTTCTTTCACATGTAGGCATCATAGGTATTTTACATTTACAAATACATTTTCACGTTTCGTTAGGCCTTATACACAAGTCCATTTTGTATAATAATTCCCAATAGTAGAAAGTCACATTTCCATTACTTTCAATTTTTTACGTAAAAAATCTTATGTTTTAACATAATATTGACTTTATCGACTAAAATCATAAATTAACCAATAAATCCTATTCATAGTCATAATGACAATTATTCACATTTTTACATTAATAACATAATTCCAACATATCCAAACCTGCTTATACTAATACTTCTAAGACAACCAAAGTCTCATAATACCTCATTAATTAATATGTCATCTCACATTCAAATTTTTAGCAAAACTTAATAATAACTAATTTCTACACCATTGAGCCATGGAATTTATATATATATATATATATATATATATATAAATTCCATCCTTAATTAGCAAGAAAATCCCATTATTTAGCATTCTTCATTTTTTTTCATATACACAAAAATATAACTAAAATTAATAAATATATTTTTTTTTCTAAACTTTTTTATAACATCTAAGTTCAAATATCAAACTATGAGAGTTAAAAAAAAACATTATTTTTACCTTATTGACCTTTCTTTCTTTAGCAACCATTTTTTCCCTCAAAATCCATAAAACCTTAACTTTGAATCTTGCAATGGATGGAGGAACTAAGTTTGAAAGTTGATTCTCTACTTGATTTTAGTGAAAAATCAAAGTTTGGGTTGAGATCTGGCTTAGATTTAAGAAATATATAAGACAATTAGAAAAGAGAGCAAACATCCCCTCCTTGATATTGCCATCTAGCTAGGGGAGAAAAATGACCTTTTTGAGCTCTCCTCGTTGTGCTAATAACATACATGAGTTAAATCATAATTTGGAGCTTGAACTTGGTAACTTCTTTATATTATGGTTTGAATTTTTTTAATAAAAAATAAGTCTTGAAATAGAGAATTGTTTTCACGTTAGGGCTTGAACCTTTTTTTTTGGTCCAAGTTAAGCATTGAACTTGAAAAATGTTCTTACATTGGGACTTAAAATTTTTCTTTTATCCAAGTTAGACTCTAATGTAGAAACAATTATTAAGTCCTAACTTAAATAAAAATGTCTAAATCCCAATATAAAAAGATTTTCCAAGTTCAATCCTCAAAATGTGATTTAACCCAAAAAATATATTTACATATATAATGGGCCTATTGGCCTAACTAATGAAAATAGCCAGAATTGGCTTTTAAAACCAAATGCCATCAACGGTTGGGGCCATGCCGAACCATTCAAGTATCTATCTCTTTATTTCTTATCTTATATAATACTAGTAAGTTCAAGACACTTTCCTTTTTGAGTGGTCCACAATTTATTCTCATTTAAGAATAAATATATATATAATCATTTGTAAAAAATTAAAAATAACCTTCCATAAATACACTTTAGTTTTTGTACTTTCCCAATTCCAATTTGATTCATTTTTCATAATTTTGCATTTTCAATCCTTCTCACACATTCCTTTTTCATTAAATTCAATTCCAATAATTTTTAATATCATATTAACATTATGTGAAATGATCAAAATGCTCTTAAATAGCAAAACTATCATTTTGCCCATTTTGCCTCTTTGCCCAATTTCATTCACAATAATTAGTTATTAGTCAACACAGATTCTATAGTTCTCTTTAATACTTAGTAGCTATCTTTGGGTACTGAAAACTATACTTTTACCTTTCGAAAATGCTAGAGTTTAATAAGTAGCGAAATCAGAGTTTGAAAATACTTATTGGGTGAAACCAAAACTTTTGAAAGTGAACTTGAGTAAAATCAGAATTTGAAAATACTTATTGGGTGAAACCATAACTTTTGAAAATGAACCTGGAGGAAACCAAAGTTTGAAAATACTTACTAGGCAAAACTAGAACTTGTGACATGAGCCTAGGTGGAACTAGAATTTAATAGTAACTTTATTGGGTGGAACCAAAACTTGCAAAACAAATTTGGGCAAAATCAAAATTTTCGGAAATGATGTTTGGCTTAACCAAAAAGTCGAATAATATTAAAGCAGGATCAATTTTGGAAAAAAAAAAAAACTCTGAGAAAACATAAATGCTTCATGAAGTGATGCAAATGCTACGATGATATCTATTAAGGATGCTTATGATGCCATGATCAAGTTGATGTATGTACTTGTCAAAATATGCATACATGATACATGCAATTTTAATGAACATAATGTATATGCTCACAAATGAGGCAAATATGCTCAATACTCTAAACACTTTTCTCAAATCTTTCTTAAACTTTCTGATTCACTTTTTTTTTCTCTAAATCAATGTATTTCCTCAAACAGTTGTAGATTAACTTGTACCACTTCTCTTCCAATTCACTATCTTCTTGCCCCCAACAACTTTTCATCCTAAACTTTCATGGTTTCTTTTCATGACTTGTCTTCACTCTGTCGTAGAACAACTCTTGTCCCTTTTGAAAACCATTTTCTACATTTTCCAAAGATATTCTTATCCGGTGAAAATAATTTGAATCAAGAATAAAATTTAAGCCTCTTGAAAACGGATGAACTTTGACTAGATAGTCTCTAGAGTTAACTTAGGGCTTGCTTTTGAGAAGTGCTTTTAAAAAGTGCTACAGAAAAGTGATTTGAGAAGTTTGAAAAGTTTGGTTTAAGATTTAATTGTTTAGTATTGCTGTCAAAAAATGCTTTTCAGAAATAAAATATCCATTTTAGAAATGATGTTATAAAGTAACAAATATGCATTTAAATAATGTTCAAATTAGTTAATATTATGATATTTTAATAAGAATATAAAAAATAATTTATTATAATTTTTGTTAATATTTTAATATATGAAATATAAATTAAATATTTTTAAACCAATTAATATCAATTATTTATAAAATTTAATTCGAATATATAAACTATATTTTAAATATTAAAATATAACCAATAAAAATTAAATATATAATATTATATATTTAAAATAAATTTCAAAGTAATTACATACCCATATAAATATTATATAAAATACTTTATAAGGGTTAAAATTGTCCTTTGTTTCTAAAAAAGCTTTTGCCAAAAGCAAAAGCTAAAAAAAAAAATACTTTTGCTTTTGGGTTCAAAAGCACTTCTGTAACACCCGGGATTTTGGGGTTAAAAGTTTTGAGTTTTGTGGTTAAGGTCAGTGCGAAGGTTGCGCTATTGTGTTTAGTTGCGCATTTAAGTATTAGAATAAGCCTGTTGGTTTGGTGGTTGAGTGAGTATTAGTATACCTCAAGGTTCTGGGTTCAAGTCTTTGTGTGCGCATTTTGGGAAATATTTTTATATAATTTTGTTCTGTTAAATAGTAGTTTTGTTTAATTTATATATATAACCATTTATTTATATTATTTTATTTATTTTATTATTTTCCGAACTTGCTGAACGTGTTTTTTTCTTTTTGGGGGTTTTTGTTTCTTTTTTTTTTTGAAAACGGTTTTGTTGGCGGGTTTCGAAAAATTTCGCTCCTCCGTCGTCGAATCAGGTGTGGGTTCTGAACTTTTCTTTTTAGTTTTGAATACTGAATTGGGTAATTTATCATAATGAGTGTGTTATGTGCAGTATAATTCAGTACCGAATCGCTTTGAAGTTTGGCAACTCTTTTTGCGTGATTTGGTAGTGAGCAATTGAGGTTTGTATTGGCTTTATATGGCATAGAATCGACTTATTATGGTGTGATTCAGAAATACTTGATTAGGGGTCATTTTACTGATTGGAAAATGAGACTTCCAGTCAATTTTCGGAGAGATTTCGTGACCACACGGGTGGCCACACAGGCGTGTGCCCCCTACATGGCCGTGTGCTTTTGGGATTTAGGGTTTCTGGGTTGGTTTGGGTGCCACACGGCTGTGTGGCCGATTTGGGGATTTTTGTTTATTTTGACACGACTGTGTCCCTTGGGTACATGGGAGTGTGTGATTAGGAATTAAGGATTTAGTGATTTGGTGCCACATGGCTTGGCCACACAGCCGTATGGCTAATTTGGGGATTTAGGGATCCTATATGGGCATGTGTTTTGGACACACAGCCGTGTCTGCTCTATACTCTATTTTAGCACATTTTGGACAGTGCGTTACACAGCTTGTTCACACGGCCGTGTCCCTGTTTCACATGAGCGTGTGCCTCCGGCAGACCGCCGTGTACCTCCCTCCACACGGGTGTTTTGACCCCCACAAGGCCTAGTTTTTCCCACATGGCCGGGGCACACGACTGTGTGATTCTAAGTCACTTATTTGGTTCTGTATATGTTTTTGAATTGAGAATTTGTTTGTGTGTTTCGACCATAGCTGAACTTTAGTGAGGGTGGCTAAGAATTCTGATCTAGGCTTCGGCTTATGTGTTATTTGTGACTGAGGTGTGAGATTTTTGATTTGATTCCGATCTGTTGGGTGTGTGTGCATATCTGCTTCTATCTGATTGTGTGTTGACGTGTTCATTATTTCTGTGGGTTTGTGTAATAACTCGTTTTTAGTCAAATCGAAATAGCGATTTTGAGACCATAAATTTGATGTCAAAATAATTATTTTATTATTATTTTAATGTCTACATCATGAAAATATATTTTGTGAAAATTTCGTTAAGAAATTTTATCATTTGATTAGTTAATTTGATAAAAAGGACTAAATCACGTAAAGTGAAAAATTAGAGTTCTATAAGCTAAAAGGGTTTATTAGCTATGAAATTAAATAGTGGAGGTCCTTATGCTGTAATTAGACCATTATTAAATTGAGTGGACATTAATGGACATATTATCATGTAATTTAATTGTTTTTATTTAAGGTTATAATTGTAAATTATTAAATAAAACTAAAATAAGTAAAACCAAAATCCAAATTTCGTCCATCTTCCTCTCAACTGTCGAAATTTGAAGATAGGAGAAACCATTTTTAGGGTTTGAAGCATTCGACCATTTTCTAGCTCAATTGTAAGTCCGTTTTTGTCCCGTTTTTAATGATTTCTATGTTTTTGAGATCGTTGCAACTAGGTCTAGCTATCCCAGGGACTATTTTGCAAAATTGTTAAAGATTTTGAATGATGCCATTGATGAATACATTTGTGTTTTAATGGTTGATGATAGATTATCAATGTTTGTTGTGAATTATATAAGTTTTATAAAGTGATTTTTATTGAAAATGTAAATTAGGGATTAAATTGTGAAATGTGAAAACTTTGTGGTTAAAATGTGAAATAAATGAAAAATATGGGCTGCTAGGGACTTAATTGAATTTCGGCTAGCATGGATTATGCTTGAATTTCATGAATTTGTGATTTTATGAAATAAGGATTAAATTGTAAAAGTTGTGAAATTCTAGTGTAACATCCTGAATTATTGAGCCTATGCGTTTAATGTGTAAATTTGGGTATTAGGGGTCCAAATTGGGCTTAGGTTTGGGCGGATGCCTTGGTTAAATTTTCTGTTTGGGCATTATAGGGTTTAAAAGGTGGTATCTATGTTTAAAATACCAAAGTAGGCTTGTGGCCCAATGTTAGGTGGCGCTGCAAAAGAGCTAGAGGGTGGCGTCACTAGTAGATGGAGAGGGCCCAAGTTTCGGCCGCATGGAGCCCATGTATTTGGGCCATTTTCGGCAATTAAAGGCAAGCTAGTTGGGGCGGCAATAAGGCTAGAAAATAGGTAGATTAAATGACATGGATAATGGGGATAATGAGCTGATAAAAGAAGGAAGAGGTGGTGCTATATAGGTTTATTCTAAAGGTATGAATAGATTAAGATAAAGGAGAAAAGATAGGAGCTATCTACTGAGTGCAGAGTTGGCCGAAATTCCATCTCCTAGAGGGGGAAGAAATCGGTTTCTTTATGGCAAAGGGGTGCCAAAATTTCCCCTACTATTTGATTAACTGTTAGTTACCAGGAAGGGCACTTTCGGGTTTTGATAAGTAAGTGCCGAAATTCTCTATAAATAGGGGTGGTATCTCTTCAATTCCGGCATTTGAACCCTATTCTTTTCTTCATTCTCTGTGCTGAAACTCTCAGTCATTCTCTGCAATTTCTTTTCTTTTGATTTCTTCAAAAGCCGAAACCTCTCACTTCACTTTCTTTTTTCATTCTTTTCCTCTTGTGCCAATTTCTCCATAAAACCGGGATCTTCTTGGAGTTGCCGATTTCCCTGTGAAGGTAAGAACCGATTTCCTCAGATCTATTCCTTTCTCTTTCGGTTTTTGAGAATCAAGGCCAGGTGGCTATTAAGGTTCGGTCTAATGTTACCACTCTTTTCATGTTCTTATTTTGGGCAACGGCAGGAATTGAAGTAGATCTCTTAGATTTAAAAGCTGGAAACACTAGTCCCTAAATCTCATATCACTTTTCGGGAATTTCAAGGTAAGGGATTCTCTTTGGATTCTCCTTAGATTTGATATCGAAATCACAATCTTAACCATATGTTATGATTAATAAGGCCTTCTTGATGGAACCAAATGTCGATCAGGAAAAGGAGGCGACTAGATCTGAAAACCCGATTCCTAAGTTTAAGAAGCGAGCAGTGTCAGCAGTACGGGATTGGCCACCGGGTTGTGGACCGGCTTCTGAACAACATCTTAGGCAGATAGCGATTGTGTTGGCTACGGATAGCGTCGACTTAGAGAGTCTCGTTCTAACGGTAATCAGGTGTGTAGATCTCCAACATACTAGTTAACTGTAATTTATATGTGTTATGGGCTAAAAAGCCGGAAAGAGGCTGTGTAGACAGTCGAATAAAACCCAAAAAGGGTTAGGCAAAGGATGCCAGGTACGTAACCATAGAAATCTCTCTATAGAAATCTCTCTATGTGTATCGATATATATATGGAAGCCTGTTTTCTTAAATATGGTATGTGGTTTTCAATTTTTCATGTGTGTATGCATGGGGTGGGATTATGATAATGAAGGGGAAGAGCATGATAGGTCACTTGGTGATCGGTGGTTAAACAACGAATATAAATGTTAGGTCACACAGTGATTGGTGGCCAAGCCACGTTTAAATGATTCCTAATTAATAGGATTAGGTAGTACGGCTGTCGATATGGTGTGTAGCAGTTGGTGGGTCGATTGTAGAAATCCCCGCAGTGTGATGGTTGGTACGGGTTGGTGTGTAGAGGATGGACTTTTAGGATGGGTTGGGCCATTTACCATTTACCGTTTATCATTTAGCATATAATTATGTTTGTTGCCATTATGAATGGGCCGAGGCCCATAGTGTGTTTGTGGGTCTCAGGTTGTTGTGTGTTTCGGGATTTGTACACTGAGTCTTGGTGACTCACCCTTTTATTTTTCCTACTCTTTCAGATGAACAGTAGATCGTGGACATGGGAGCCGAGACAGACTCGAGGGGCCATAAGGACTTTTATTTAAAGAAATATATCTTCATTTTAAATTCGATGTTCTCTTTTATTTTATTTTTTTAATTTTGGGAAAATTTATGTAATAAGGCCCCATAGTTTATATTTCACTACATAGTTTTAATACTTGCAACTTATGGAATTATGTCAAAGGTTTAATTGCATGAAACAATAAAATGGAAATTTTCTTGAACATGCTTTAAAAAGAATAATAATAAGTACATACACGGTTCCATTTCCCTCTAATGTCGCTTATTTATTTAATTAATATCTAACCAAGTTCTGATTTCCAAAACCAACAAAGCAAAAGTTTTCAATGTACAACCCGTAGCATACCAGTTCCGGTCGAAACATATGGGCCGGGTTTGGGGGTGTTACATTTTGGTATCAGAGCTCGGTTCAAAACTCGAGCTGTGAAATGGGTCTAGTACTGTTTTGAAAATTTGATGTGAATCTAAGAAAATGCCTTGGGTTGAGATATGACCTTCGAGTCTACCGACACCCGATCCACGCAGGTAAGTATTCTAACTTTTGATATGATATGCATGATTGAGCTTGATGGGCTTGATGGACGTATATTAGTATGTTAGGCATTGATGGACTTTAGGTTTAGTTTAAACAACTCCTTAAATTCATAAGACGTAATCTATCCAAACAAACCCGTGAACAAATCGTTGGGTTAGGGTGTGGCAACAAGCATACGCATGTCTAGGATTGGATTCAGGGAGAGCTTGGTACTTAAGCAGTCCTAGTGACTCACCTCCTCTTCGCTGGAATCCTACCTGGTGCGTAGTGACTGTTCACCTTAGCCACGAGGATTTGTTGACGGGCCAAAATCTATAATTAAACCCGAAAGGGACCAGCCACCCTATTTCGCAACCAAAATACCCCCAAGTTTTGTAAAATTTTCAAAATACACTTGATTTGTGAAAATTTCCAGAATACCCCAGAATTGTAAAACTACCAAAATTTGTGAAATTACCGAAACACTTCGGTTGGTAAAATTTCCAAAATACCCTTGGTTTGTGAAAATTTCCAAAACAACCGTGATTTTATAAAATACCCATGTTTTGTAAATTTACCCGAAAACCCCTAGATTCACAAGAGTAACTCGGTTTGCGAAATTAAATTTTCCAAAGTACCCCTGCTTTACAAAAAAAACCCAAGATACTCTATTTTGAGGAAATTACCAAAATACCCTTGTTTTAAAAAAAAACTTATTTTCCAAAATACCCTTGCTTTATAAAATATATATATATACCAAAGTACCTCTAATTTGAAAAAAATCACCAAGATACTCTATTTTGGAAAATACCCTGTAGGGCAAAACTACGGAAATATCCCTGGGTAGTGAAATAGCGAAAATACCCTTTTGTGATAATGGTGGGTTTTTGGATGCTACTTGTATGTTGACGTATGATGGTTGAATGTATGTGGTTCCTAGAACTAGAAGAAACAAACTTGAGACTGAAACCCGTAGATATAGTTTCGAATTCGAAAGAACTACTCTTGAAACTACTGTTCATAAGATTGTTCGTGGTTAAATCAGTGAAAGAAATTAATAATTCATAAAATTTCTAATCAGATAAACGCGCATCGGTAGAATGAGTACAAGAGGTCATGGACGTCCTGCGCGTGGCCATGGTAGGGGTAGGATGGCCGTGTTAGAACCAGTGGGATCTGGCCATGGGTCTGGAAACGAGATGCCAGAACCACCAGCTGCGGAGGTGGAATTTCAGGATCAGACGGCCGGAGATGATGCAGTATTTCAAGCGATGTTAAGGGTTTTAGAGAGGGTTGCTGGGGTAGGCATGGGCACAGGAGCCCGGAAATCTGTGCCGGAGTGACTTAGAGCCAATAGGGCAGAAGTGTTTAGGGGAATTTCTGGTATAGCCCCGAGTTCAGCTGAGTATTAGTTGGAGGCGGTGGAACGCATAATGGATGATCTGGATTTCACGGAGGATGAGAAGTTGAAAGGGGTTGTATCTCTCCTACGGGATGAAGCATATCAATGGTGCTTACGGTTAAGGATGGTACAGTGGCTGACCGTATCACTTGGGATCCCTTCAAAACGGCGTTTCAGAGTAAGTACATTGGATCGAGTTATGTGGATGCGCAGCGCAGAGCATTTCTGAATTTGGTTCAAGGGAGTAGGTTAGTGGATGCATATGAAGCTGAATTTTTACGCCTTAGCCGGTATGCTCGAGGGATTGTGGCCACGGAACATGAACGTTGCGTCCGGTTTGAAGATGGTCTGAGGGATGATTTGCGTGTTTTGATAGCCCTACAGCGGGAGAGGGAATTTGCTGTCCTAGTGGAAAAGGCTAAGATAGCCGAGGAGGTAAAGCGGGCTGAGAAACTGAATCGAGATAGTGATAGGAGTGGGAATAAGAGGAATGTTGGACCGTCAAGGTCAGCCGGGCGTAATCAGAAGAGACTTAGGTCAGATGGGCCGAAACGGGATGAGAGACCTGCTGCTACTAACCAGACACGAAAGTGTGCTCGATGTGGTAAATTCTATGTTGGTGAGTGTTGGGCGGGCAGTGGGAAGTGCTTTAGGTGTGGATTTACGAACCACCAAGTTAGAAACTGTCCACAGCAACGGGGCAGTGAGGGGCTCACAGGTCAGGAGAATGCTCAGCTGGGCAGAGGAGGTCAGCAGCCACAGAGAGGTCGTGGTCCAGCCAGAGGTGGTAATGGTTTTGGTCGGGGTCATGGAGCTCCAGGCAGGAGGGCAGAAAACACTGAGGCGAGATAGCCGGGATTAGTTTATGCTGCCAGAGGAGGCTGACGCACCGGATGTCTTAACCAGTACGTTTTTAATTTTTGGCTTGCCTTACACTGCCTTGATTGACATTGGGTCGACACATTCGTATGTAGCTAGTAGTGTATCTGGAATTTTAGGGTTATAATCTGAGATTACCCCTAAGGCAATGACTGTAATTAGCCCGTTAGGACAATCTGTAGTAGTGGATAAACTCTATCGGGAGGTACCTTTAGAAGTTCAGGGAATAACTTTCCCAGCGGATCTGATGGAAATACCGTTCGGGGAATTCGATTTAATTTTAGGCATGAATTGGCTGGTGAGGTATCAAGCGAACTTGGATTGTGCAGCCAAGCGTATGGTGTTAAAGACCCCTGAGGGTGGCGAAGTGCTGGTGATAGGAGAAAGGGGGGATGGTTTGTCAAATATGGTGTCTGCTTTAAGAGCTGAAAGGATGGTAAGGAAATGGTGCGAGGCGGTTTTGATGTTTGTTCGGGCTCTAGAAGCCAAGGAATTAACTGTTGGGGACGTCAAGATGGTGAAGGAATTTCCTTATGTTTTCCCAGAAGAGCTTCCGAGATTACCCCCGGATCGTGAGGTGGAGTTTGGTATCGATCTTCTTCCGAGAACAGCGCCAGTATCTATTGCTCCATATAGAATGGCGCCGAAGGAGTTGGTGGAATTGAAAGCGCTGATTCAGGAGTTGCTGGATAGAGGGTTTATTCGACCAAGTGTGTCGCCTTGGGGAGCGCCGGTGTTATTCATTAAGAAGAAGGATGGATCAATGCGTATGTGCATTGATTATCTCCAGTTGAATAAGTTGACCATTAAGAATAAATGCCCGTTGCCGAGGATCGACGATTTGTTCGATCAGTTGAAGGGGGCCTCAGTCTTTTCGAAGATAGATCTGAGGTCAAGGTACCATCAGCTTAAGGTCAAGGAGGCGGATATTCATAAGACGGCTTTTAGGACTCGCTATGGTCATTACGAATTTATGGTGATGCCGTTTGGATTGACCAACGCGCTAGTAGCGCTCATGGACATGATGAACCGAGTGTTCCAACCCTACTTAGATCGGTGTGTCGTGGTGTTTATAGATGATATCTTGGTTTATTCAAAGTCGGAGGAGGAGCATGATGCTCATCTGCGAATGGTTTTGCAGATTCTGAGGAAGAAGCAGTTGTATGCCAAATTCAGTAAGTGTGAGTTTTGGCTGAATGAAGTTACTTTCCTAGGCCACGTGGTGTCGGCAGAGGGGATTCGGGTTGACCCTCGGAAAATTGAAGCGGTGTTGGATTGGAGGTCGCCTAAGTCTGTGGCAGAGATTCGGAGTTTCCTTGGTCTGGCGGGGTACTACAAAAGATTTGTTGAAGGATTTTCTCGGATTGCGGCACCATTGACTAAGTTGCTACGGAAAGGAGTTCCGTTTGTTTGGTCTGATAAGCACTAGGAGAGTTTTGAGAAGTTAAAGAGGATTTTGACGGAGGCTCCGGTGTTGATTCAGCAGGAGGCGGGGAAGGAGTTTGTAATTTACTGTGATGCTTCACACACGGGATTAGGATGTGTGTTGATGCAAGATGGAAAGGTTGTTGCATATGCATCTTGGCAGTTAAGACCGCACGAGTCAAATTATCCCACCCATGATTTGGAATTGGCGGCGGTGGTGTTTGCCTTGAAAATTTGGAGGCATTATTTGTACGGGGAGAAATCTATCATTTACACGGATCATAAGAGTTTAAAGTACGTTTTGACTCAGAAGGAGTTGAATCTAAGGCAGAAGAGGTGGATCGAGTTGTTAAAGGATTATGACTGCTCGATCGAGTATCACCCGGGTAAGGCTAATGTGGTGGCGGATGCTCTAAGCCGTAAGGTGATCACTGACTTGAGAGCAATGTTTGCTCACCTTAGCTTATATGATGATGGAAGTCTATTAGCTGAACTTCAAGTGAAACCCTCTTGGGTCAGTCAAGTTAGGGAGAAGCAGCAGACTGATGGATTGCTTAAGGAGAAGTTGCAGTTGATTTCAAGTAGTGAGCCAACGGAATTCAATATGAATGAGGAAGGATTAGTATGTTTTCAAGGGAGAGTTTGGATGCCAAAGGACCTTGAGTTGAGGCGTAGGATTTTGTAAGAGGCGCATGGTAGTCCATACGCTATGCACCCGGGAGGGAGCAAGATGTATCGAGATTTGCGGGAACAGTTCTGGTGGCCGGATTTAAAGCGTGAGGTAACGGAGTTTGTGAGTAGGTGTTTAACTTGCCAGCAGGTCAAGGCAGAACATCAGTTACCGTCAGGGTTGTTGCAGCCGGTGAAGATTCCACAGTGGAAGTGGGAGAGGATCACCATGGACTTTGTTAGTCGGCTACCCCTCACGCCCACTAAGAAAGATGCGGTTTGGGTAATTATAGATCGCTTGACGAAGTCTGCTCACTTATCCCCGTACGTGTCGATTACTCTCTGCAGAAATTGGCTAAGCTATACATTGCGGATGTAGTAAGGTTACCTGGAGTACTAGTATCGATCATATCAGACAGGGACCCTAGGTTCACGTCGTGATTTTGGAAGGCGTTACATCAAGCGCTGGGCACGAAGTTGGATTTCAGTATAGCGTTCCATCCTTAGACCGATGGACAGTCTGAGCGGGTAATTCAGGTCTTAGAGGACATGTTAAGGGGATGTGTCATGGATTTCAGGGGTAGTTGGGAAGAATTTCTACCATTAGCGGAGTTTGCGTACAACAACAGTTGCCAGTCTAGTATTCAGATGGCGCCCTATGAAGCGTTGTACGGGTGGAAGTGTCGTACTCCTACCTGTTGGACGGAATTGGGGGAACGTCGGATTTTGGGTCCGGACTTAGTCACTGAGACGGAGGAGAAGGTTGAGATAATTCGGGCTCAGCTAAAGGAGGCGTCGGACAGACAGAAGTCCTATGCTGATTTAAAGCGTAAAGACATAGAGTTTGCAGTGGGTGACAAGGTATTTCTGAAGGTGTCACCGTGGAAGAAAGTATTGAGGTTTGGACGGAAGGGTAAATTGAGTCCCAGATTTATCGAACCATACCGGGTGTTGAAACGAGTAGGACCAGTAGCGTATCAGCTAGAGCCACCTTCAGAGGTAAGCCAGATTCACAATGTGTTCCATGTCTCTATGTTGAGTCGATATCGTTCGGATCCATCCCATGTAGTGCCAATGGAAGAAATTAAGGTAAAACCTGACATATCTTTTGAAGAGGAACCACTAGAAATTCTGGATCGTGATGTCAAGGTATTGCGAAGGAAAACGGTTCCACTAGTTAAGGTTCTGTGGTGGAATCACGGTTCTGAAGAGGCTACTTGGGAACCCGATGAGGCAATGTGGCAGTAATACCCGCATCTATTTTGACCAGGTAATTTCGAGGCCGAAATTTCTTTAAGGGGGTAGAATTGTAACATCCTGAATTATTGGGCCTATGCGTTTAATGTGTAAATTTAATTAGGGGTCCAAATTGGGCTCAGGTTTGGGCGGAGGCCTTGGTTAAATTTTCTATTTGGGCACTATAGGGTTTAAAAAATGGTATCTGTGTTTAAAATACCAAAGTGGGCTTGTGGCCCAATGTTAGGTGGCACTGCAAAAGAGCTAAAGGGTGGCGTCACTAGTAGATGGAGAGGGCCCAAGTTTCGGCCACATGGAGCCCATGTATTTGGGCCATTTTCAGCAATTAAAGGGAAGCTAGTTGGGGCGACAATAGGGCTAGAAAATAGGTGGATTAAATGACATGGATAATGGGGATAATGAGCTGATAAAAGAAGGAAGAGGTGGTGCTATCTAGGTTTATTCTAAAGGTTTGAATAGATTAAGATAAAGGAGAAAAGATAGGAGCTATCTGCTGAGTGCAGAGTTGGCCGAAATTCCATCTCCTAGAGGGGGGAAGAAATCGGTTTCTTTATGGCAAATGGGTGCCGAAATTTCCCCTACTATTTGATTAACTGTTAGTTATCAGGAAGGGCACTTTCGGGTTTTGATAAGTAAGTGCCGAAATTCTCTATAAATAGGGGTGGTATCTCTTCAATTCCGGCATTTGAACCCTATTCTTTTCTTCATTCTCTGTGCCGAAACTCTCAGTCATTCTTTGCAATTTCTTTTCTTTTGATTTCTTCAAAAGCCGAAACCTCTCACTTCACTTTCTTTTTTATTCTTTTCCTCTTGTGCCGATTTCTCCATAAAACCGGGATCTTCTTGGAGTTGTTGATTTCCCTGTGAAGGTAGGAACTGATTTCCTCAGATCTATTCCTTTCTCTTTCGGTTTTTGAGAATCAAGGCCAGGTGGCTATTAAGGTTCGGTCTAACGTTACCACTCTTTTCATGTTCTTATTTTGGGCGACGGCGGGAATTGAAGTAGATCTCTTAGATTTAAAAGCCGGAAACACTAGTCCCTGAATCTCATATCACTTTTCGGGAATTTCAAGGTAAGAGATTCTCTTTGGATTCTCCTTAGATTCGATATCGAAATCACAATCTTAACCATATGTTATGATTAATAAGGCCTTCTTGATAGAATCAAATGTCGATCAGGCAAAGGAGGGGACTAGATCTGAAAACCCGATTCCTAAGTTTAAGAAGCGAGTAGTGTCAGCAGTACGGGATTGGCCATCGGGTTGTGGACCGGCTTCTGAGCAACACCTTAGGCAGATAGCGGTTGTGTTGGCTACGGATAGCGTCGACTTAAAGAGTCTCGTTCTAATGGTAATCATGTGTGTAGATCTCTAACATACTAGTTAACTGTAATTTATACGTGTTATGGGCTAAAAAGCCGGAAAGAGGCTGTGTAGACAGTCGAATAAAACTCAAAAAGGGTTAGGCAAAGGATGCCAGGTACGTAACCATAGAAATCTCTCTATGTGTATCGATATATATATGGAAGCCTGTTTTCTTAAATATGGTATGTGGTTTTCAATTTTTCATGTGTGTATGCATGGGGTGGGATTATGATAATGAAGGGGAAGAGCATGATAGGTCACTTGGTGATCGGTGGTTAAACCACGAATTTAAATGTTAGGTCACACAGTGATTTTTGGCCAAGCCACATTTAAATGATTCCTGATTAATAGGAATAGGTAGTACGGCTGTCGATATGGTGTGTATCGGTTGGTGGGTCGATTGTAGAAATCTCTGTAGTGTGATGGTTGGTACGGGTTGGTGTGTAGAGGATGGACTTTTAGGATGGGTTGGGCCATTTACCATTTACCATTTATCATTTAGCATATAATTATGTTTGTTGCCATTATGAATGGGCCGAGGCCCATAATGTGTTTGTGGGTCTCAGGTCGTTGTGTGTTTCGGGATTTATACACTGAGTCTTGGTGACTCACCCTTTTATTTTTCCTACTCTTTCAGATGAGCAGTAGATCGTGGACATGGGAGCCGAGACAGACTCGAGGGGCCATAAGGACTTTTATTTAAAGAAATATATCTTCATTTTAAATTCAATGTTCTCTTTTATTTTATTTTTTTTAATTTTGGGAAAATTTATGTAATAAGGCCCCATAGTTTATATTTCACTAAATAGTTTTAATACTTGCAACTTATGGAATTATGTCAAAGGTTTAATTGCATGAAATAATAAAATGGAAATTTTCTTGAACATGCTTTAAAAAGAATAATAATAAGTACATACACGGTTCTATTTCCCCCTAATGTTGCTTATTTATTTAATTAATATCTAACCAAGTTTCGATTTCCAAAACCAACGAAGCAAAAGTTTTCAATGTACAGCCCGTAGCATACCAGATCCGGTCGAAACGTATGGGCCGGGTTGGGGGTGTTATATCTAGGGTGAAAAGTGTAAATGTGCTTAAATGTGTGTTTTGGATTAAATTCAATAGAGAGATTATTAAATAAGTTAATTTTTAATATATATAGACCAATAAAAGCGAATCTTGGATCTAGATCGGGGGAAAAATAAAGATATCGACTAATCGATCAATTATATCGTTTTTATACCTGAGGTAAGTTCGTATGTAATAAGCATTTTTATAATTATGTTTTAAATGCTTTGATATTGCATAAACTGTAAAAACGAATCTTCGGACATGTTTGACAATGATTTGACGAAGATTCAGTATTGAAATTCCCTGTTGAACCTTAGGAATAGATTTGGATACTAGTGACATGTCATTAGGGGTATTTGTGATTTGTGATTATGTGATCCGGGTGCTGGTCCTGTACGTCCTACTGGTGGCTGAGTATACCGACATGTGTTGTGGTTACTTGACAGCTTGTATGAGCAGCACCGTGTAGCTACGTCTTGACCCACAGCTTGTGTGAGCAGGCCCGTTGATAGCTTGAGAGTGAGCATATATGTGATATGTGATTGATATAGCTTCGGCTGTATATGTGGCACTTCGGTGGGAGTTTCCTGAGTATCCGATAGTATTCCGAATGGTTTAACGGGTAAATGAAAGACGTGGTTAAGTATGGGATTGATACGAGATAGTATAGGTATGTACATGAACCGTATAAGCTTTAAATCGAAGAAGTTGTGAAGTGCACATATAAACATATGATTAAACATATGAAAGGTTTGTTAGTTAAATGATCTAAATGTTGCTATATTCAATTGGTTGATATGAATATTTATGATTGAATTGAGTTTATTTCATACGAGCTTACTAAGCTATATAGCTTACTTTGTTTAATTTTTCATGTTTTATAGTGAAATCAAGCTAACTCAGATTCGGGGATCGTCGGAGGCTTCGTCACACTATCCTACTATCACTTGGTACTTTTGAACTTTGGTATTTTGGTATATGGCATGTATAGGGACTTTGGTCATTTTGGCATATGTTTTGTTAATGTATTTAGCCATTTGATTTGGCTTGTAAATGTTTGAAGTTTGGTTATATAGCCATGGAAGTTGATTTAATTTGGTATGTTTGAATCATATATATATATATATATATATATATGTGTGTGTTTATGTTTTGTGTAATGTGTTGGATAATGGTTGTGTGATGCTTGATGGTAATAGGCATTATGAGTATCAAATGGTTGATTTGTGGATATTGGTTTGCTTGTGAAATTAGACTAAATGATGCATATTTGAAAGTGTATATTTAATTGAATTGTATATGTGATTTTGGTCTAAATGGTATGGTATATTTTGTGACTTGTGTGTATTGAGAAAGGTGGCATAGATTATGCATGAATTAAGCTTGAATTGGTTAGTTAAAATGTCATGTTATGCTATGTTTTGGTGCCAATTGGGTTAATGTAGGTGTGCATAAGATTGAGTGAAAAAAATGCTTGGTAAATAGCCTATTTTTGTCCACATGGGGTTGAGACACGGGCATGTGTCTCAGTCGTGTGTGATACACGGTCATGTACACGGCCATGTGTCCCCTGGTGTTGAAAATAAAATCAAGTCAGTATGCTCCACACGACCTCACACACAGTCGTGTGACTTGGCCGTGTGGCATAAGTTAGTATACCCTACAGGTTTGGCACTGCCTGACACATGGGCGTTTATGGCCATTTTTAAGGCACACGGGCTAGCCACACAAGAGTGTGTATTGGCCATGTGACCCAAGTCAGAGAGTTACACGGGGTCGGACACGGGCTGCGACACGACCATGTGCTCCTATTTCGAATGTCCACACGGCCTGTGACACAAGAGTGTCTCACATGGCCAGGTCACACGGGCATGTGTCCCCTGTTTTGAGAAAAATTTCTTAAGTGTTTTAAAAGTTTCCAAAGTTATCGTTTTAGTCCCAAACCTTTACTAAAACATGTTTAAGGCCTTGTAGGCTCGTTTTAGGGACAATGTGAATGTTATTAAATGTTGATTATATGGATTTGAGAATTGCATGTGAAATAAATGTTAAATTGTTTTATAAGTCCGGTAATGCTCCATAACCCTATTTTGGCGTTGAATACGGGTGATGGGTGTTACAGTTTTAATACATACATGCACTTGCATTAAGTATTTTGGGTTTTGTTGTGAAAAGAAGGAAGACTGTTTCTGTTCTGATCTGGTAGTTTAATTGCAACATGACTGTACAGTGAACTACCACATTGCACTGTACTGCATATACGCCAGCCTTACTGTGTATTAATATCTGAGTGGCTTAGTCCACATACATGGTGTGTAGGGTTGGATGGGCCTTTCGAGGTCCTATGTGGTGTGTTTTGGTTGAATTAGCTTAATCAGCTCTTATGGGGTGTGATCGGGGGACAGAGAGGTGTGTTGACTGGATAGGTTGGTTTTATTACTTGACTGCATTTCATACGCATTTGTTCGAAAGATTATCTGACTGCATTCTATCTGACTGTGTGTGACTTGGTGTGCTTGAGTTATTTCGTACTGTTGGGACGTTGGTTCCAAGTATGCTTTCTAACTCTGTGAGTGTCTGTAAGTCTGTTGTGCTTTGGAATTGAGTTCTGTAATTCTGTTTTAAGTGTAACACCCCTAACCCGTATCCGTCGTTGAAATAAAGTTACGAGGCATTACCTATCAAATCACAACATAAAACATACATTTATGCATCCATTCTCAAACACCATTCAATCATAAACACATTGTCCCTTATAAGGGCCTACTAGGCCTTAAACATATTTTAGAAATGGTTCGGGACTAAACTGATAACTTATAAAAATTTTAAACATATAAGGGTCACACGCCCGAGTGAATAGGCCGTGTGAAAATAGGGCATACATATTGACTTGGGTCACACAACCGACCAAACGGCCGTGTGTCTAGCCCATCTGCCCTTCGAAATAGGCACACGCCCGTGTGCCAGGCTGTGTGCTAGATCGTGCTAATCTTGTAGGGTATATTGACTTATGCGACACGGCCAAGTCACACTCCCGTATGATACGCCGTCTGCCATTTAAGGGGGTATACTGACTTGTGCCACACGGCCGGTCACACGCTCGTGTGTGAGACCGTGTGGAGCATACTGAATTTAATTTAATTCCAACACCAGGGGACACACGACCGTGTATCATGATCGTGTGTCGCACAAGACTGAGACACACTCCCGTGTCTCTGCCCTTGTGGACAAGAATAAGCTGTCGTAACCATTTTTTGTAAAACGGGAATCGACTTGGTTTTGAAAACAAAAATAAAATGGGAGTCGCCACCGATCTTTATTAAGTGGGATCGGATCATCTTTGCTTTAATAAAACATTTTGATTTACTAAAACAGTGTTTTTGGTCTACGAAATTTGAGAAAACGGGTTCGGGAGTCAGTTACGTGTGAGGAAGGGTTAGCACCCTCGTCACGCCCAAATTTGGTACCAAATTGATTAATTAATGTCTCAATGTGGAAAGTTGAAAATTTTAAAAAGATTTAAAAAACGATTTCTTTTGGAAATATTTGAGTTTTCTCGAATTGAACATCAAGATTTTCTCGTTCCGAAGGAACAAAGTACATTAGGACACTACAATTTAAATCCACGAATTCAAGATCATCTCTTAATTCTCGAGACTCATGCGTTAAAAAGTATCAAAAGGATATTCGATTGTTTGGCCAAGCGAAGAAACCGAAACCCAACACATAGGGCACGATCTCTCGAGTTCCCAAACACAGAATATTGCCTTATTTTGAAAATTTTTGCTTTTAGATAAAGTTAATAAATAAAAAAAAAATAGGTTTGTTTTAAGCAAAGCATTATTCAAAATGTGAATAGGGTCACGCGACGAATAACAATAATGTAACGCGAATTTGGCATAATACATGTAATACATAACATTGGAATCGTTAATCTAAAGTATTAACATGCATGAATAATAATAACGATAATGGAACAATAATACATGAGCACGAAATTACACATAATGAACTATGATAACATGACAATATAAATGAATGAATTATGGTACATGCAAAAGCAATAATTAAATAAACAAACACCAACGAATTAAACAATTTAAAGAGAGATAATACATGAATCAATTTAATCTAATTAACAAAATGATTTTAAGTCAAGAATACATAATAAAAAGTAAGTGATATATGAAATCATTTAAAAATGGTGTCAAAAAATTAAATATACAATATATATAGTTTAATAAAAATAATGTACAAAAAATTCAAAATAAATAATAATAATAACAATATAAAAAAATAATAAAAAAAAATAAAAAATAAATATACAATATATATAGTTTAATAAAAATAATGTACAAAAAATTCAAAATAAATAATAATAATAATAATAATAATAATAATAATAATAATACAAATTTGGAGAGAAATAAATATATAAAACTTTTAAACAGATTGGAAACCAAACTAAAATCAGAATAAAACAGTGAGGATCAAAGTTGCAATAAATCAAAGTGGGAAAAGGGGTAAGGACCAGATTGAAACGCGGTAGAAATAAGAGGGTAATATTTTTTTTAAAAAAAAATAAAGAATGCGAAAAGGGACCTGATCATATAGCGCCGCAAAAAGGGGAGACTAAGCGCACAGTTTCCCTTTTAAGAGATGTGCGCAGTCTCCCCTTTTGTCCAAACGGCGTCGTTCCGTTCAATACCATTTTAAAACATTTTAAACCCTAAAATATTTTTAAAAAAGAAACAGCAGCCTTTTCTATTTTTTCTTCCTCTCGTCTCTCCGTTTCTCCCCCTTTTGCCTTCCCCACCGATCGGGCTCTCAGGGCAGTTTATCGTGCCACCGCACCACCACCGGTTCAGTGGCTAGTGACGCTCAAAACAGTGGGCCTTAACTCCGTTCTGAAGCCCTTTTGATCCCCCTGTCCAAGGCGTCCTCGAAGCCGATCCCTTAAACCCGTTCTTTGAACCTGATAGCAACGACGGCACAGGCTTCTCAACTGACGCGATATGGGTTTAGGTAAGATTCTTTTCTTTTTATTGTTTTGTTATGGATCTTTATATTAGGTTTCAAAAACAGTAAATAAAAAAATAAAAAGAGTAGAAGAAACAGAAAATAAAACAGAGAAAATTAAAAAACAACCTTTTAATATGTATCTTTGATTTCTGATAGTTTTTTGTTCGTAAAAAGCCGAAAAAGCTAATACAAAGTTTCATGTCGGATTTCATAGCCGATTTACAGAGGTATGGGTTTTTGTTTCTGTTATATTCGCATGCTATTATCGTTTTGTCGTTTTTTCCTTGTTTTTGGTGTTGTCGTGCGTGCTTCTTTGCAGGTGATGGGCGATAGAGGAGGCGTGCGAAGTGGAAGACAATGGCGCATGGGAAGCTGCGGCTGTTGGGAAGCGCAGGCGTGGGGAATAGAGACCAAAGGCAGAGGCGGCGTGAGTGGGTTGCGGCACTAAGGGTTTTAGAAACCCTAGCTCTGCGAAAAATTAATCATTTTGGGCCTTTTGGGCCGTTTGTAAATTGGGCTTAGTTGGTCTGATTGTTGTAAATGGGTCATTCGGGTTTGGGCTGGCTTGGTTAGGGTCTGTATAGGTAAATGGGTTTAGATTTGGGTTTGTAATTGGACATTTGGACTGCTATATTTTATTGGGTTTATTTTGTTTTGTTTTTGGCTTTTTATATTGGCATTGGTTTTTTTAATGGGCCCCGAGCAAATTTGGGCTCTTACAGCTACCCCTCTTTGCTTATTGTCGTGTAACGGGAATGAAGCAAAGACTTTGAAGAGAGCCAAATTTGCCTGGTCTTGTAAGATCTTGACTTCTTGGCCCTTCTTTCCTTCAAGTAGCTTCACTCTATCTCGAGGAGATAAAATCTGACTCTTTCAGTCTGCTTCCTTATTATCTTCGGGAAGACTTCAATCTTCAATCTGCTCTGCTACCATCTCTAGGGAACAACATCTGAGCTTTTCAACTTTGCTTCCTTACTATCTTCAGGAAGACTTAAAATACCTCAGCGTGCGACCCGAGGCTCAACTCACCTCTCGCAATATGAGTTGATGTTTTTGAAGAACAGAGATTGAAAAATATCTCAGCGTGTGATCTGAGGCTCAACTCACCTCTCGCAATATGAGTTGATTGATTTTTCTTTTTTTTTCTTTTTTTTTAGAAACAGAAATTGAAAATAGGAATTGAAAATACCTCGGCATGCGCCCGAGGCTCAACTCACCTCTCGCAATATGAGTTGATTTTTTTGAAAGACAAAAACTAAAAAATAGAAATTGAAAAATAGAAATTGAAAATACCTCGACATGTGCCCGAGGCTCAACTCACCTCTCGCCATATGAGTTGATTTTTTTGAAAAACAGAAATTGAAAAATAGAAATTGAAAATACCTCGGCATGCGCCCGAGGCTCAACTCACCTCTCGCAATATGAGTTGATTGATTTTTTTTTTGAGAAACAGAAATTGAAAATAGGAATTGAAAATACCTCGGCATGCGCCCGAGGCTCAACTCACCTCTCGCAATATGAGTTGATTTTTTTGAAAGACAGAAATTGAAAAATAGAAATTGAAAATACCTCGGCATGCCCCCGAGGCTCAACTCACCTCTCGCAATATGAGTTGATTGATTTTTTTTTTTGTTTTGTTTTTTAGAAACAGGAATTGAAAATAGGAATTGAAAATACCTCGGCATGCGCCCGAGGCTCAACTCACCTCTCGCAATATGAGTTGATTTTTTTTTTGAAAGACAGAAATTGAAAATACCTCGGCATGTGCCCAAGGCTCAACTCAGCTCTCGTAATATGAGTTGATTTTTTTGAAAAACAGAAATTGAAAAATAGAAATTGAAAATACCTCAGCATGTGCCCGAGGCTCAACTCACCTCTCGCAATATGAGTTGATTGATTTTTTTTTGAGAAACAGAAATTGAAAATAGGAATTGAAAATACCTCGGCATGCGCCCGAGGCTCAACTCACCTCTCGCACTATGAGTTGATTTTTTTTTGAAAAATAGAATTTCAAAACATATCATCTGGTGGAATTCGGATGTCTTCTTTTGCCTTGGTTCGGTACAGCTATCGTCAAAACTTCTTGCTTTACTGGCGTACCTGTATGTGCCATGCGTGATGTTATCATGATATGCACGTGCTCATCTTAAATGTTTTTATGCCTACATGATTATGTCATGCGCCTTGGGTTTGTTTGTCATATATCTCTTTTCGCTATGACTTTCATGATGACTTGCATTTCTTGCTTCGATTCTTGACTTTCCTTTCAGGTTTTGTACCCGTCCTCAAACTTTACGAGTATCTGCATTTCTCGTATATCACCTTTTTGCCCCCTGTTGAACTTTGTCCTTGTGTTGAGGCTCTTGTATTTACCAAATTCTCATCCAGGTAATGCTCAACATTTCTTTTGTTTAGAATATGTAATTTCACTATTTATCATTTAAATGAACCAAACATGAGATGCATGAAAATGTGAAAGTAGGTACGAACGAAATACCTCACATTCATATTTATTTCAAAAGCAACAAGCAAAGAAAATTGACAAGGAATAGTTCAACAAAGAAAACATTATAAAGAAAGGAAAGCAGATTCAATTGTCACAAATGCTCTAGGTATTCAACGCATGAACTTCTCCACGTTTCTTGATCCTGGATCCTTTCGAGCACAGCTTCTTGTGTAGAAGATTTTGAGCTTCCGAGTCTGCTTCAAATATTAATATCTCACCATTTGACTCCCTGTTCAAAACGCTCTTGCTCTTTAAGCCCAAATCTGCTTCCTTAGGACGCCCTTTCGAGTTTTCATCCTAAACCTTTTTGTTTATCAAAACGCCCTCTTCGGGTTTTCATCTTGATCTCTTTTTTTTTTAGGCATAATATTTTTTCACAGCATCTGAGTTCACTGGATTTGGTACCTCCTTCCCATCCATCTCAGTGAGAATCAAAGCTCCACCCGAGAAAGCCTTCTTTACAACGTATGGCCCTTCCCAATTTGGTGTCCATTTTCCTCGAAAGTCTTTTTGTATTGGGAGAATCTTTCTCAGCACGAGTTCTCCTTCGCGAAATTTCCTTGGTCGCACCTTCTTGTCATGGGCCGTGATCATTCTCTTCTGGTACATCTGTCCATGACAGATTGTCTTCAAGCATTTTTCTTCGATAAGATTTAGTTGGTCATATCGAGCTTGAACCCATTCTGATTCTTCTAGTTTCGACTCCATTAAGACTCGTAAAGAGGGGATCTCAACTTCGATGGGCAGCACAACTTCCATTCCATAGACCAGAGAGAAAGGAGTTGCCCCCGTAGAGGTCCGCACACATGTGCGATATGCATACAAAGCAAATGGTAACTTCTCGTGCCAATCTTTATATGTCTCGGTCATTTTCCCAATAATCTTCTTAATATTTTTGTTAGCCGCTTCTACTGCTCCGTTCATCTTTGGGCGATAGGGTGAGGAATTATGATGCTTTATTTGAAATTGCTCACACACTTCCTTCATCACCTTGTTGTTCAGATTCAAAGCATTATCTAAAATGATTCTCTCAGGCAAACCGTATCGACATATGATCTTCTTTTTTAAGAACCTGAAAATTGCGATCTTCGTCACATTAGCAAATGAAGCAGCTTCTACCCATTTTGTGAAGTAATCTACGACCACAAAAATGAATCGATGTCCATTAGAAGCTTTTGGGGAAATTGGCCCTATAACATCCATGCCCCACATAGAAAAAGGCCACGAAGAAGTCATGACATGAAGGGGCGAAGGTGCTGCATGAATTTTATCACCGTAAACTTGACATTTGTGGCACTTCCGTGCGTAACTAATGCAATCGCTTTCCATCGTCAGCCAGTAATAACCGAGTCTCATAATCTGTCTAGCCATAATGAAACCATTGGCATGCGTTCCACAAATTCCTTCATGGACATCTTCAAGTATTTTTCTGGCTTCAACAGCATCCACGCATCTCAAGAGCACTTGATTTTTTCCTCTTTTGTACAGGATATCCCCATCAAGGACAAATCTTACCGCCATTCTTCTGATTGTTCTTTTGTCGTTATCGTTTGCTTGTTCGGGATACCTTTGATTCTTGACATATTCTAAGATATCATGGAACCATTGCTGTCCATCTGCCTCCTTTTCAATGCTAAAACAATGTGCAGGGGCCTCATATATGCTCATTTGGAGAGGCATTATTTCTGTTTCTCGGTTTGCTTTGAACATTGAAGCCAAAGTGGCTAGGGCATCAGCCAATTGGTTTTCTTCTCGTGGGAAGTAATTAAAAGTTACTTCTTCGAATTCTTTGATCAGCTCTGCCACGAGATCGCATATTTGACCAACTTCGAATCTCTCACTTCCCAATCTCCACGGATTTGGTAAATCACCAGCGCTGAGTCTCCGTATACCTCTAAGATTTCGATGTCTCGTTCAATAGCTGCACGAAGTCCCATGATGCAAGCCTCATATTCCGCTATGTTATTGGTGCAGAAGAAATTTAATCTGGCAGTGAATGGATAATGATTCCCTTCTGGTGACACTAAGATTGCTCCAACCCCATGCCCCAATGCATTTGATACACCATCAAAGCTCATCTTCCATGATTTCTCTTTTGATGACTCACATTCTTTTTCTGTAATGCACATGAAGTCTTCATCTGGGAAATCAAATCTCAATGGCTCGTATTCCTCTGTCATTCGAGTCGCTAAGAAGTCAGCTATTGCGCTCTCTTTTATCGACTTTTGATTTACATAGATGATATCGTACTCCGATAGTAGGATCTGCCATCGTGCCATTCTTCCTGAGAGTGCAGGTGATTTCATCATGTACTTTATTGGGTCCAGCTGTGAAATTAACCATGTCTTATGATACAACATATATTGTCTGAGCCTTCGAATACCCAGACCAAAGCACAACAGAATTTTTCAATTGACGGGTACTTTGTTTCATACTCTGTGAACTTCTTGCTGAGGTAGTAAATCGCCCTTTCTTTTTTTCCCGACTCATCATGTTGCCCCAGTACGCAACCCATTGAGTTTTTGAACACAGTCAAATACAATATTAACGGCCTTCCGGGAGTTGGCGGTGCTAGCACCGGAGGGTTAGACAAATACTGTTTTATCTTGTCAAAAGCTACTTGGCACTCCTCGTTCCATTCTCCCGGATTATGTTTTCGAAGGAGTCGAAAAATTGGGTCACACTAGTTGGTAAGTTGAGCAATAAACCGAGCGATGTAGTTCAATCTCCCTAAAAATCCTCTGACTTCATTTTGTGTGTACGGAGGTGGTAGTTCTTGTATGGCTTTAATCTTACCTGGATCAACCTCAATACCTCTCTCGCTGACAATGAAGCCTAGTAATTTTCCCAAGGTAGCCCCAAATGTTCACTTGGTTGGATTAAGCTTCAGCTGGAACTTTCTTAGTCTTTCGAACAATTTCTTGAGGTTCCCAACATGCTCTCTCTCCCCCCGAGACTTCGCAATCATGTCATCGATGTAGACTTCTATTTCTTTGTGCATCATGTCATAGAACGGCATCACCATTGCCCTCTGATATGTTGCCCCAGCATTCTTCAATCCGAATGGCATAACCTTATAGCAGAACGTTCCCCACATTGTTACGAAGGTAGTTTTCTCCATATCCTCGGGGGCCATCTTTATCTGATTATAACCCAAGAATCCATCTATGAAGGAAAATAAAGAATGTTTTGCTATATTATCCACCAACGTATCAATGCGCAGTAAAGGAAAATTATCCTTAGGGCTTGCTCGATTCAGATCGCGATAATCTATGCACATTCGCACCTTTCCGTCTTTCTTCGGTACTGGGACTATATTAGCTACCCATTCTGGATATTTAGAGACTTGTAAGAAGCCAGCATCAAATTGTTTCTTGACTTCTTCTTTTATCTTTAACAGCATTTCAGGTCTCATTCGTCTTAGCTTCTGTTGAATAGGTTTGCATTCTGGTTTTAGTGGGAGTCTATGGACCACTACATCCTCGCTCAATCCTGGCATGTCCTGATATGACCATGCGAATACATCTTTGTACTCATGAAGCAAGGCGATCAAATCATGTTTGGTGTTCTCTGAAATGGAGGTCCCAATCTTCAGTTCTTGCCTCTTTTCTTCATTTCCCAAGTTCACTGTCTCAACAGATTCTTGATGGGGTAGAATCTGTTTATCTTCCTGTTCTATCATCCTTAGTAAGTCAGGGGATGAGACATAATCTTCAGCATTTTCCTCAGCTTCGAATTCTCCTAAACAAATAGCTTTCTCGAAATCGATTTTAGGACTTGAAACGGGATTGTTCACGTCGTTGATATCTGAGCACCTGAAAGGTGAATGGAAAAGAAAACTATAGAGGAGCATCAAGGTATTGAAACCCACAAACATAATACTATGGCATGATATGAGATATATGTAAGGACAGGCTATGAGAAGAGGGAATAAATATGAAGCCAATGAGAATGAAAAGACCATGACAAAATGCATCTCCATTAATGTTCATTTAAAAGATAAATAGCCAACATAAACTCTTATAACAGATTCCCCTATAACTTAGGGGCATACAAAAAGAGTCAACATTGAGCATTACTTTGGAGAGGACTTAGAAACTACAAGAAGATCCACAGTAGTCCAATTGTTCAAAACAAATCCAGGGGGACCAGGGCGTATCATTGAAATATCTTCAACTGTATCATCCACTTTGTCAATGACGTTTATACTGAAGTTCTGAAGACCCCTTTCAATCAATAACAGCATGTTTCGTGAATTGTCTCGCCCTGGGTACATCATTCTTGCAGACGTAAATGTTTTTGACAATGGAGGATATGCTATGGGCTCCCATTCCAACTCCCGACCTGAAGCTCTTGTAATCCTCCTTTCTTGATCTTTCTGCAATTGTTTTCTTCTTTGGTGTACATCTGGCTTGAATCCTAAACCGTATCGACCCTTGTGATGTACTGGCTTTAGTGCTCTGGCTATCCCTTACTGATATCTCCCCAAACCTTTCTTCGCTCGGGCTCCTTTTCCCACAGTCAGCTTGATTCCCATCTTGGTATTCCTTGATAGTTTGGGTGTGGGAATCTTATTTCCTTCAACAACAAATGTAGCATTGATAAATTCGAAGGAACGGAAGGAACATTCTACTGCATCTTTGTTTGCTTCAATGTAGGGCGCGTCAGTGGAGATAGACGCAACAATGTCTTCTTCACCAGCGACCGTGATCAAGCGGTTATCCATGGCAAACTTTACTTTTTGATGGAGAGATGAAGGAACTGCCCCGGCAGAATAGATCCAAGGCCTCCCTAAGAGGCAGTTATACGAAGGCGTGATGTCCATGACCTGGAATTCTATATCATATGTACATGGGCCCACTTCTAGAGGAATTTCTCAAATGCCTTTACTGTGGAATGACAAGGCCTTAGGTAAGACATATCAATTGGCATCCTGGAAAGTGTGGCCAAAGGCATGACATTGAGTGCGGATCCATTATTGATGAGTACATTCGGTACTATGTAACCTTTGCAACTGGTCGTAATATGCAATGCTTTTACGGAGCCCCTACCATTTGGCGGTATTTCATCATTGCTGAAAGAGATAAAATTATTCGCATTCAAGTTGTTCACCCACCTATCAATCTTTTCTACATATACATTACTTTCCACGTAAGCTTGATTTAACACTTTTAGCAAGGCATTCTGATGTGACTCTGAGTTCAACAGTAGAGACAACACCGAGATTCTTGCCGGCTGCTTGTTCAACTGTTCCACGATGTTATATTCACTGTGCTTGATGAACTTTAAGAATTCATGTGCTTCATCCTCATTCACAGGTCTTTTAATTTCTTGCTTAGACCGTATTTCAACATCAGCCTCAGCATCATGCATCGGTGCCTTTCCTTTTTGGTTCGAGTCACCAGTCCTCTTCCTTGGTTCACCACCTCGGGAGAATAACATCTCCCACTGCGGGTAAAGTGTCCTACTTCGCCAACAATTCTAGTCGTAGCTTTGGATTTTTCACCTTCAGGTATGATAATTGTGACATCATATTTCCATGGTACCGCCTTGTTGCCCTTGTAAGGGAAAGAAGATGGCACTTTAATCATCATCGTTGATTTGACTTCCTTCTTCTTGGCCACATAATAAATCACCAGAGGTCGATCGGCACTATAAGGGATGGTTGATGGTTGATTATCAAAGGTGCATATTTCCCTTTCCTCGGCATCATCCATTTTATCAAAGATCTTGACTTCCTTGTTGTTCATCCCTTCGATGCCATGAAAATCACAAAAACACTGACTTTTTGTATTTCCTCCTTTGAAAATTCTGTTGGGATGACAAAACGACCCATTTTCAACCATTACCTTCCAAACTTTTCGTAAAGGTGTTTTTATTTCAGAAACACAACTTTTAGCTCGCCGCACGTCTTCCTTTGTTACTGCACTCACGTTCCCTTCAGTATGGTTAGGGAGCGAATTTCTAGCCATATTACCAGTACCGTCAAATCGTAAAATCCCTACATCAATAAGACCCTGAACCCTCCTTTTAAAGGCTATACAATTTTCCGTAGAATGCCCCTAGTTTCCAGCATGATACATGCAACTAACATTAGGATCGTACCATTTTGAGTATGGGGGCTTCAATGGTGCCATATAATGTGGGGATATTAATTGTTTTTCCAATAATTTCAGGCACAGTTCTCCGTACGACACGGGAATAGGGGTGAATTGAGGTTTTTCAGGATTGGGTCTTGTCGGTCTTTGTTCATTTTTGGGTTGGCTTGGAGCATGCATGGTATTTGGTGGGAACATGGTGAATGGTCTTTGGTTATTTGTGGTGTAGACGGGGTAAGAAGGAAGTGCCTGATAATAAAGGTTTTGGGGAGGAAAATAGAAATTTGGAGGTGGGCGATATCGGGGTCGTGATTGGGTTGGGTACGGATTAGAAGCATAATGGCTCTCAGTCCCCACCATATGGGTTTCTGCCTCTTTTTTCTTTATAGGTACTGCCCTTTTCGAACTCTCGGGGCCTTCCATCCTTCCGCTCTTGATGCCATTTTCTATAAGTTCCCCAGATAATACGACATCAGCGAAGTCTTTTGTGATGTTTCCTACCAACCTATCATAAAATGGCGCTTTCAAAGTGTTGAAAAAGAGGACCGTTATCTCAGTCTTAGTTAGTGAGGGTTCTACTTGGGCTGAGATATCCCTCCATCTTTGCGCATATTGTCTAAAAGTCTCCGTCAGCTTCTTTTCCATCATCTGCAGAGTTAGTCGATCAAGAACCATGTCAGAGACATGCTTGTATTGTTCACAAAAGGCTGATGCTAGGTCCTTCCATGATCGGATCCTTTCTCTACTGAGTTGAATATACCATCGAAGGGCAGACCCGACCAAGCTGTCTTGAAAACAGTGTATTAGCAATTTATCTTTATTCACATAACCAATCATCTTCCAACAAAACATGATAAGATGTGCCTTTGGACATCTTGTTCCATCAAAATTTTCAAAATCTGGCACTTTAAATTTCAGAGGCTGAACCAGATCGGGCACCAAACTAAGCTCTTTAGCACCCAATGCAGAGAAGACTTCAGTACCTTCTATTGCCTTGAGCCTTTCTTCCAAGCTCCTGTACTTATCTTGGGTACTATGATCATTCATTTTCAGCCTGGCTATTTCTGCTGAATCATCCAAATCTGGAACAATTGGATCAGCAGGATTAGCTCCGGGGTTCGATGTGAATATACCTTGCCCTAGATGAGCAGGTGGTGCAGGTCGTTGCGCCAAGCCTGCAGGCTTCCCTTGAGAATATACTCTTTGCATTGCATGGATGTGAGGTGGAGTGAATCCTGGGGGATGGCCTTCGCTTTCTTCTCTAGTACTAGCTGTAGGGCCTTTTCCTTTGTCCATTATCCCATTCATCATCAAGGTCATTTGGGCCATCATATTCCGTTGAGCCTCTAACATCTGGTCCCTTATTTCTTGTTAGAGTTTTGTCATTTGTTCTTGCATCTGGTCTTACAAGTCCTTCTGGAATTGTTCAAACCTTTGATCCATTTTCTTCAACTTAGCACGTGTACCGTAAGGGTGTTTAGTTTCCAGGTTTCTCTTTCTCTCTCTGTATTGATTTCAACTAATTAGGTTCTTTTCATGGGCTTAAATGCATATAATGTGATGTAATGCATGAATGCAAAAAGGCGTCGATTTGATTCAGTTCCATTAGATAAACTTTACTAGAAAACGAATTTCTTTACATAGAACGGATGATTACATATACGACTTTGCCCTAATACCTAAATCTTTAACTTTCCTGAGAAGCCCAGCTAAACTTCGGCCTCGATCTGACCCTGACTCGTACATTATACTTAATACATTGGCCTGAACCGCCAAGGTGTGTAAATGATCGGCAACCTCTCAGACTTGAGCCACAGCTTCACCCATAACATAATTTCTATCTGCGATCTGTTCTTGAGAATGGTGGAGCTGTTCTTTCCAATGTTTATTGTTCGCCTCAAGGAGCTCAACCCGAATTTTACTATCTTGTAATGTAGTCTCGAGCTCTCCTATCCTTCCTCTCATCTCCTCGATCTTGTTCTGGTTGGCTCTTAATTCGATTATCGAGTTGCGGCTATGGTGTAGATGCAGTGACCTTTCTAATTCTGCTACTCGGGCGCGTAACCTCTCTTTTTCACTTTGGCTTTCCAACAGGCTTTTTTTCAAAGCATCTTTCCATACTCGAGCATCTTGGAACTTCTTTTCCCACTGATTGGCTCTAGACTTTTCTTCTTTAATTTCCTGTCACCATTGCTCTGATGTTTTGCCCAAACCAGCAGTTCTGATGGACATGCACAGCTTCTTGTAGTCCGTCTTTAAGCTATCCAAATCCTATTCGGCCTTGTTCTTTCCTTTTTCAATTTCTCGGCCTCGAGGTTGTGGATGTCGACGTCTAACCCTAACTGCATATTTTCCTCCTCTAGCTGCTCTATCCTCTTTCCCAATTCCCAACTCCTTCTCTCGAAATCTTGCTTGATAATCTCTAATTCAGATGGGATTACTTGTAATTTCTCTTCTATTGGCCGAGCGTTTCCTTGGCTTGACCTTGGGATATTGTCATTGATTTTTTTGCCCCACCACCAGTCGTACTCAGGGGTCGTCATTGGCCCTATGGCGAGTCTCTTCATTTTTCGGGTTTGGATCCACGCATCCGATATCTCGCGGGCTCTCTTCTTATAATTATCGTCCTTGTATGAAAACTCACACTGGGCTAATCCATGTGTCGTAGGTATGAACTACCTTGATAGATACTGCCTCATCACTAGTAATGGGGCATACCCAACAGCTCCCCACATCCCGAGTAAAGGGACCTAGTCAAACTCTCCACACCGATACAAGATCTCGTCAGGGATCATCCACGGAGCTTTCCATTCTACATCTTCAACTTGCAAATTTTGGAGAATCGCTATCCATTTCTCTCCAGATAGGTCGTCCCGCCTTGGTGTACCCGCTAATTCCTTTAAAGGAGAATAGTTCTCGAAAAAGACTTTATATGAGACCTTTTCTATCTTCCAAAAATGGAAATGGAACCACGATAGAAAAAGCTGTGCACATCCCATGAACCTCCCTTCGCCCGCTCTTCGGCAAGCATTCAATGATCTGAAGGTTTCCGCTAAGATTGCAGGGACATGTGTGACTCATTTATCAAGTTTGTCGAATAGGTCTGAGACCGCTTCCTCTACATGCCCTAACGCCTTGGGGAAGATGACCAAACTATAGATGCTTAAAGCGAAGACGTCAACCCTCTTTTTCTTATCAGGATGCGCCAAGATCAGATCCCTCAAGTGTTTCCAAGGGATGCACTTACAATCTCCTTTTTGCTTGATCCGGGCTGTAATCCATTGCTCGCTCATCCCTGTAATGTTTATTAGCCTTTTTGAGAATGTCGGCACATTAGCAAACCTTGAATAAGCCTTATCAGTTTGAATTCTAGGGCATCGGAACAAGGCTGTGTACTCTTCTATGGTAGGCACCAAATTCACTTTTCCAAAAGTAAAGCAACTATAAGCGGGGTTCCAAAACTGGGTAATAGCTCGGAGTAGGTACTCGTCTACCTTGATATCAAGCAGATAGGGCAAATCACTGTAATTATAGTAGAATAGTTGTTTGACCTCGTTGCCCCACGAATCCCATATTTCCTTCAATTCTCGCAGGCCATTTTGAGTCACGCTGATACGGGTGGAATCTCACAACTCTGATTCATATCCCACTGTCAGGCTGTCTCCTTTCTCTTGCTGTATCCTTTCGGACCATATTTGAACGGCCGCATTATCCTCCACTCTATCAAGAAACCCTTTTTCCATGTTAAGCTTTTCTATCTAGTAACCGAATGTGAATCAACACCTTTTATGATGAAATACTATGCAATAACAGCAAAACACAACAAGTTAGTATCATGTACAAAAAGAACTTAAAACGAACAGGAAATAATCAAACTCCTATTTAAGGTAACAACTAGGGTTTACACGGCTCTACCTAAAATGGGCTCTTAGGGTTTACTATATGTGTTTGGTTCTAAAGAGAGGTACCCGAACTAACAGATTCCTCGATCCTCACCCATTATAGGCTCATATAGACCGAGTTCAGTTCAGGGGAATACATTTCCCTATGGCTACACGAAGATAAAAATCTCACGAAGACATAGGTACGGGTGTATCCCGAAAGTGATCCACTATCCTGCACGAAGGTAAAAACCTCACAAAGGAGTAGCTTCCCACTCCCACTTAAAAGGGTGTGACTATACCGTCATGCAATGCAATGTGTGGAGATATGCAAAAACTTGAAATACTAAAACATGAATGAAACGATGACAAATCGTAAAAACGGATGAAATGCAATAAAAAGACCCTATGTTTAAACCAAAATTTCAATTTTCGACAAAAAGACAAAAGTTAATCAATTCACGGCTCGACTCTCTTTTGATCCCCAGTGGAGTCGCCAAGCTGTCGTAACCATTTTTTGTAAAATGGGAATCGACTTGGTTTTGAAAACAAAAATAAAACGGGAGTCACCACCGATCTTTATTAAGTGGGATCGGATCATCTTTGCTTTAATAAAACATTTTGATTTACTAAAACAGTGTTTTTGGTCTACGGAATTTGAGAAAACGAGTTCGGGAGTCGGTTACGTGCGAGGAAGGGTTGGCACCCTCGTCACGCCCAAAATTGGTACCAAATTGATTAATTAATGTCTCAAATGTAGAAAGTTGAAAATTTTAAAAAGAATTAAAAAAACGATTTCTTTGGAAATATTTGAGTTTTCTCGAATTGAACATCAAGATTTTCTCGTTCCGAAGGAACAAAGTATCACATCCAGTACATTAGGACACGACAATTTAAATCCACGAATTCAAGATCATCTCTTAATTCTCGAGACTCATGCGTTAAAAAATATCAAAAGGATATTCGATTGTTTGGCCAAGTGAAAAAACCGAAACCCAACACATAGGGCACGATCTCTCGAGTTCCCAAACACAGAATATTGCCTTATTTTGAAAATTTTTGCTTTTAGATAAAGTTGATAAATAAAAAAAAAATTAGGTTATGTTTTAAGGGAAGCATTATTCAAAACGTGAATAGGGTCATGCGACGAATAACGATAATGTAACGCGAATTTGGCATAATACATGTAATACATAACATTGGAATCGTTAATCTAAAGTATTAACATGCATGAATAATAATAACGATAATGGAACAATAATACATGAGCACGAAATTACACATAATGAACTATGATAACATGATAATATAAATGAATGAATTATGGTACATGCAAAAGCAATAATTAAATAATATGCATCTTCTAAGAAATAACGTTAATAAACAAAGACCAACGAATTAAACAATTTAAAGAGAGATAATACATGAATCAATTTAATCTAATTAACAAAATGATTTTAAGTCAAGAATACATAATAAAAAGTAAGTGATATATGAAATCATTTAAAAATGGTGTCAAAAAATTAAATATACAATATATATAGTTTAATAAAAATAATGTACAAAAAATTCAAAATAAATAATAATAATAACAATATAAAAAAATAACAAAATAAAATAAAAAATAAATATACAATATATATAGTTTAATAAAAATAATGTACAAAAAATTCAAAATAAATAATAATAACAATACAAATTTGGAGAGAAATAAATATATAAAACTTTTAAACAGATTGGAAACCAAACTAAAATCAGAATAAAACAGTGAGGATCAAAGTTGCAATAAATCAAAGTGGGAAAAGGGGTAGGGACCAGATTGAAACGCGGTAGAAATATGAGGGTAAGATTTTTTTTAAAAAAATAAAGAATGCGAAAAGGGATCTGATCATATAGCGCCGCAAAAAGGAGGGGACTAAGCGCACAGTTTTCCCTTTTAAGGCATGTGCGCTGTCTCCCCTTTTGTCCAAACGGCGTCGTTCCGTTCAATACCATTTTAAAACATTTTAAACCCTAAAATATTTTTAAAAAAGAAACAACAACCTTTTCTATTTTTTCTTCCTCTCGTCTCTCCGTTTCTCCCCCTTTTGCCTTCCCCACCGATCGGGCTCCCAGGGCCGTTTATCGTGCCACCTCACCACCACCGGTTCGGTGGCCAGCGACGCTCAAAACGGTGGGCCTTAACTCCATTCTGAAGCCCTTTTGATCCCCCTGTCCAAGGCATCCTCGAAGCCGATCCCTTAAACCCGTTCTTTGAACTTGATAGCAACGACGGCACAGGCTTCTCAACTGACGCGATATGGGTTCAGGTAAGATTCTCTTCTTTTTATTGTTTTGTTATGGATCTTTGTATTAGGTTTCGAAAATAGTAAATAAAAAAAAATAAAAGGAGTAGAAGAAATAGAAAATAAAACAGAGAAAATTAAAAAACAACCTTTTAATATGTATCTTTGATTTTTGATAGTTTTTTGTTCGTAAAAAGCCGAAAAAGCCAATACAAAGTTTCATGTCGGTTTTCATAGCCGATTTACAGAGGTATGGGTTTCTGTTTCTGTTATATTTGCATGCTATTTTCGTTTTGTCGGTTTCTTTCCTTGTTTTTGGTGTTGTCGTGCGTGCTTCTTTGCAGGTGATGGGCGATAGAGGAGGCGTGCGAAGTGGAAGACAATGGCGCATGGGAAGCTGCGGCCGTTGGGAAGCGCGGGCGTAGGGAATAGAGACCAGAGGCAGAGGCGGCGCGAGTGGGTTGCGGCGCTAGGGTTTTCAGAAACCCTAGCTCTGCGAAAAATTAATCATTTTGGGCCTTTTGGGCCGTTTGTAAATTGGGCTTAGTTGGGCTGATTGTTGTAAATGGGTCATTCGGGTTTGGGCTAGCTTGGGTTAGGGTCTGTATAGGTAAATGGGTTTAGATTTGGGTTTGTAATTGGACAATTGGACTGCTATATTTTATTGGGTTTATTTTGTTTTGTTTTTCACTTTTTATATTGCCATTGGTTTTTTTAATGGGCCCGGGGCAAATTAGGGCTCTTACATAAGCCATTTGCAAGGCCAATTTGCCACCCTTTCTCATGCTTACCTAAACAAGCAAAATAATACCATTTCAACACATTTATAGGCAATCAAAACGTACCAATTCATATACAAATCATGCCATTTCATCTTCAACGATTTCACTACTCAAATCATAACCATAAATATACCAAAACAATATGTAATTACCAACAATTTCACCTATCTTCCCTATGCATTTTTCTCATCATTTTATCAACTAATTCATGCCACAAAATATACCAATTCATCATCCCTATATCATACCAAATCAACCATGATATATCATTGGTAATTAATCAAAACAATTAACCACTTAGCCATCACAACAACCATACCAAACATGCCAAAACACAAGGCCATATATACATCACATATCACTTACCAAATACATAAATTAAGCCAACTTAGATGGCCAAAAACACACCAACATGTACATCATTTACAAGCCAACTCTCATGGATAAAATCACAACTCAAAACCTATCATCTTAACACTAGCCTATACATGCCATATACCATATATACATAACATCAAAAGTACCAACAAGTTGATCGATAGTCTGACGATGTTCTTGATGATCTCGGAGCCCGAGCTAGCTTTGATTATCTATAAAACAGGAAAAGAACACACAAAGTAAGCTTTAAAAGCTTAGTAAGCCATATACAAATAAAATTACCACATGAATCAACATTATTTCCATCAATAGGTAAACTATGAATGAACACGTATAAGCTCACAGACCTTTCCCAATGTATACATATTCAATATCATAAGTAAATTCATCAAGTACTTCCTTTTTCAATACTTATGCCTTTAGGCAATTAAAGCCGCACGAGAAGAATTAACCGACTCATGATTTAGAGTTGGAAGCAATTGTGTTTGCGTTGAAGATTTGGAGACATCATTTATATGGTAAAAGGTGTCAGATTTTCACCGACCATAAAAGCCTAAAATATTTGATAACTCAAAGGGAATTTAATTTGAGGCAACGAAGGTGGTTAGAGCTAATTAAGGATTAAGAGTTGGTAATTGACTACCACCCGGGAAAGGTGAACGTAGTCGCAGATGCTTTGAGCAAGAAATCATTGTTCGCATTGAGATCCATGAGTACTCAGATGGCTTTGTTGGATGATGGTTCCATCTTAGCCAAGTTGAAAGTTATACCATTGTTCCTTCAAGAGATTTGTGAAGCTTAGAAAGAAGATAACAACTTGTAAGCCAAAATAGTTTTATGTGAGTCGAATATTGAGTCAGACTTTTAGGTAAGTCCTGATGGATGCTTGATGTTTCGAGATAGGGTCTGTGTACCCAGGAATGATGAGCTTATTCGTAAGATCTTGCATGAAGCTCATAGCAGATGTTTAGCTATGCACCCTGGGAGCACGAAGATATACAATGATTTGATGAAATGGTATTTGTGGCCTGGTATGAAGAAAGACACTTCAGAGTTCGTATTGAGATGCCTGATTTGTCAGCAAGTGAAGGTTGAACATCAAGTACCTTCGGGTTTACTTCAGCCCATTATGGTTCTTGAGTGGAAATGGGACCGAGTTACCCTAGACTTCGTGACAGGCTTACCTTTGACTCCAAAGAAGAAAGACGCGGTGTGGGTTGTGGTTGATAGACTCACAAAGTTAGCCAATTTCATACCAATACGAGTCGATTATTCGCTTGATAAATTAGCGGACTTGTATACATGTCAGAGATAGTAAGACTTCATGGTGTACCATTGTCGATCATTTCGGATAGAGATCTGAGATTCACGTTACGGTTTTGGAAAAAGTTGCAAGAGGCCCTGGGCACAAAATTGTGTTTCAGTATAGCTTTCCATCCACAGACCGATGGGCAGTCGGAAAGAGTAATTCAGATACTCGAAGACATGCTTCGATGTTTGTTTTGGAATTCCACAGTAATTGGGAGAAATACTTACCGTTGGTGGAATTCGCCTACAACAACAGTTTTCAGTCAAGTTTGAAATGGCGCCTTATGAGGCATTGTATGGGCGTAAGTGCCGAACGCCCTTGTATTGGTCAGAAATCAAGGAGAAAGAGATACACAGGGTCGATTTGGTTAAGGAAACTGAAGAGAAAGTAAAAGTGATACGTGATTGTCTGAAAGTCACCTCAGATAGACAAAAGTCCTATTCGGTTTTAAAAAGGAAAGAGATTGAATTCCAAGTAGGTGATAAAGTGTTCTTGAAAGTATCACTTTGGAGGACAGTCCTCAGATTTGGCCGGAAAGGCAAATTGAGTCCGCGTTTTATCGGACCTTATGAAGTTACTGAGAGGATAGGATCGGTAGCTTATCGGTTGGCCTTGCCACCTGAGCTGGAAAAGATTCACGTATCCATGTTGCGCTGATATCGTTCGGACCCTCCACATGTCATAGTACCGTCAGATATAGAGATACAACCAGATTTGACTTATGGTGAAAAATCGGTTAAAATTTTGGCGCGAAAGGTCAAACAGTTAAGAAACAAAAGCATAGCCCTTGTGAAAGTATTATGGCAAAGGCACAGAATAGAAAAGGCTACATGGGAGCCCGAGGAAACAATGAGGAACCAATATCCCAACCTTTTCACTGGTAAGATTTTCGGGGACGAAAATCCTTAAGGGGGAGAATTGTAACAGCCCGATTTAGGGGCTAGTCGGAACAGTGATCTCAGGATCACTAATACGAGATTAGAGAAATTTATTTTCATGTCATTTTATGAGTCAGAGCATGATGGTATATGTACATGAGAATTTTGGTATTTTAATTTTAGCGATTTCATGTTTAATCGCAGAAAGGGACTAAATCGCATAAAGTGCAAAAGTTTCATTCTATAGGCTAAATGTACCAAATAGCCATAGATTGTTAATTTGAGGTCTTTAAAAGGAAATTTAGCCCTTTAAAAAGGCTTGTCCAGCCATAGACTATCATAGGAGACAATGATGGACAAAAAATTGGTCAAAGTAGTTGATAGTTGGTGACTAATTTGACTAGTATTAATAAAATAAGGAAAGAAAATATATCATCTTTTCTCCTTCACTCTTCCACCAAAAATTTATAGCAAATAGAGGGTAGAAAGCTTCAAAAATTTCAGCACACTCATCTCTTTACAATTAAGTGTTCTAGTGATCTTTTCTTGAAAATAGTTGTACTTTTGAGACCCCCAAAGCTTAAGCTTTCAAATGAGGGGACTATTGTGCAATATGGTGAAAAGTTTAGAGTTTTGAAATGAGAGCTATCATTTTTATTTGCTGCATTTTCATGGAAGAAATTGAATCTTAGTTGTTAGATGAACAACTTTTGTGAAAGGTGTTGTTTTGAAAACACCTAATTGGACCTTGATGAAAATGTTATAAATTTGTAGTAATTATGTGAAATGTTGAGTTTTGATGATATCTATAACAGTATTAAATGTTCACCTAGGCTTGTTGAAGGTAGAAATGTGATTAGAATTAATTTTCGAGCCTAGGGGCAAAATGGTCATTTTGCCAAAGTCTAGGGGCAAAATAGTAATTTTGCCTAAGTATGATTATTGAAATGATTTTATTAATGTGGTGATTAAAATGAGCTAAATTGCTATTATAGAGCAAGAAGAACCGAGAATCCACCTCGATCGGGGAAAGAACAAAGTCTCGGACTAGACTAACAAGTTAGCTCATTTTGAAATCGAGGTAAGTTTGTATGTGATTAATGCAACATTTATGTAAGCATAATTGAGAATGCTTGGTATCATATTGATGCATGATACTCTACTAAATTGAGTAATTGATGTTGAATATGATGTTGAAGTCCTAGTGGACTATAATGAATATGAAAATGCTATTATTAAGATGAGAAATAGGCAGGGTCCCGTATAAGACCATGTTCGGGGCATGGCCTCAGCACTGAGTTGAGATCCCGTATAAGACCATATCTGGGATATGGTTTCGGTAATGAAAATGAAAATCGTATAAGACCATATCCGGGATATGGCATCGATACTTGATGTGAAAGTCCATATAAGACCATATTCGGGATATGGCATTGACATTTAGAAGTGACTCCATGTAAGACCACCTTAGGGATGTGGCATTGGCTTTGTACCTACATGAATGATGATGAATATGCGTGTTTTACTATCCCTAGTCATTAATGGGATAAGTAGATGAGTTTAGAAGTAGAAATGAAAATTGTACTAAAGTCTTGTGAATGAGTGAATACAGGTACTCGTGAATGAGTCACGAAGAAACGATTACGATGTGTGGCACGGTATGTGCTAAATAAGGGAAATTGTAAGTAAGTATGGCAAGAAGCCTATGACTTGTGTATGGTTAGTTAATGCCTTGGATGGATATATATTGAGCTTATTGTTGCTATTTATTTCCATGAAAACTTACTAAGCTTTATGCTTACCCCTTTCATTGCCCTTTCTCCTTGTAGTATTGCCAAGATAACTAGAGGAACGTTGACGTAGGAGTTCGGAAATCACACTATCGACATCACTTTGGTATAACAATTTAGACTTATTTTGAGTATGGCATGTATAGGACTCTAGTATTTTGTTAAGTTGTAATTGTTAGCCAAAGTGTTGGCTACGTATGGTATTAAAGTCATTTTGTAAATGGCCTTATAAGTTAGGCAAATACTTAGCAAATCCTATTGCTTAAATGAAAATGATTTTCATGAAGTGTATGCCTTTGTGTATGTCTTGATGTTTTGAATTGAGTTCTTGGATGTGCCTTTGGGTTTTAAGTTGTGTTGACTTGAATTAGAGTATGTATGTGTGCAACTTAGGGTGGCAAAGGGCTTGGTAGATAGCCATCTAATTGTCCACACGAGTAGACACACAGGTGTGTGTCTAGGCTGTGTGTGACACACGGTCAGACCTATGGGTGTGTGGATCGACTGTGTGTCACTTGCATGCTTGAATTTCAAGTCAGCATGCCTTGTAGTTAACACAGAGGGAGAGACACGGCCGTGTGTCTCAACCGTGTGGGAGGCACAACCTGAGATATGGGCGTGTGCCCAGGCCATGTGAAGTCTGCACATTAATTGTGGAATTTAATTCAACACACGGCCTAAGGACACGAGCGTGTGCCTTGGCCATGTGACCATAGTGAGATGATGGCGTCATAGTCAGAATGCCAAGGTTTGGCACACGGGCAAAGACACGGGCATGTCCCTAGACCAACACGGGCGTGTGGCCCCTGTTTTGAAGAAAAGTTTTTTTTAAGCTCGTAAAAGTTCCCAGATAGATTCTGAAACCTCTCGGAGGTATGTTTAGGGCCTATTAGCGAGATTGAGTAAGAGAATGGATTTATATGAAGTTTTATATCCCTATTTGAGACGTTTAGACGAGACAAGTTAGGTGATGCCTCAAACTCGGTTCCGGCTTTGAATATGGGTAAGGGGTATTACAATGTCCATTCCCACTATCAATGGTCTAATATCATCATAAGAGCCTTTGATTTAATAAACCATAGCAATTAAACACATTTAACAAGTAGCACACAAGTTTTACACTTTACGCGATTAAGTCATTTTTCTCAAATTAACTATTCAAACGATGAAATTAAATTACGAAACTTTCACACATACATGCTATCATACTATAACAACATAAAATAATATTAAAATAATTTTTTGACCTTGAATTTGTGGTTCCAAAACCACTATTTTGACTTAGCTAAAATCGGGCTATTACATTAAGTCTCGTTTTAAACTCACACTGAGCACGTGTAGGTCACCCCCTTAATGTTTCCCCTTGCAGGTATGCTCGATTTTCATAACTGGACTCGGTATGCGGACGTTTTGGACAGTCTCAGTTGAAAATAATTTATCAGTTATCTTTCCAATTTTGATTTACCGTTTTAATTTGTAGGGTTTATAAAACTGTGGTACAAGTTCTATTTTAAATTTTCAATCGTACATTTTATTTTGTACATTTATTAAACTTAACTATAACCTTTCTGATTGAAAGCTATCGTTTAATTGTTTTCGGTTTGTTAAACTTTAAAATGTTGTACTGGAATTTGAGACAATTTGTTTTGGATAAAATTTTCCTACGATCACTTCAGTGATTAATGTAACCTCTGGGATTCGGTCTAAACTTCTAGGCTGGGTTTTGGAGTGTTACAACTTCTAACTACAAAATTTGTCTGTTTTGTGTTGCTTAGGACTTCAAAAGTGTTTTTTACCCCAAAAAGCACATTTGAGAAGTAATGTTAAATTAAGCCTTAGTCATTTAGGGAAAAATGGCTTGATGGAACAAGATGTTAGTTAATACATAAAAGCTTCAGGACGAAAGCAATATGCCCCATAACCATAGGCTCACAAACAAAACAATTTGGTAAACATGAATTCCTTTAAAATTAAGCAAATGCAATATTGTTTAGTTCTCTAAAATAATAACTCTTTGACATGCATTAAGACCTACTGTGATGATTGGAAGATCAATTTTCCACAAGAAAGATGATAATTTGAGATTCCCTGGTGTTCCCTGGCTTTTTTGAGATGGGTTTTCTTGATCTTGGTAACTTGCTAGCAGCTTTTGAATTCCATTTTGCTCTAGACTGCCCCTTTTTATTGAGGTTTTCACTCTAGAGTTTATTCTTTCTTTTCTTTTTCTCTCTTTTTCTACCATGCATTAGAAGATTCATAATTCTTCTAAAAGTAAAATAAAAATTCTAATAGATGAGATAAGGTTTAAGGACAGACATTCCAACTTAGATATCCATACATGATCAAAATAGACTTAAAAGGAACGCAACATAAGTCAAGATTTAGGGTTTTGAAAGAATGGATATTCAAGCTTAAACAAATATTTAAGGATACTAGAACTAAGGATTATTTTTTTCATGAAGAAATTCATCACTCATTCTTCTAAATTCAATTGTCTTTCATCATTTCATTTAACAATTTTTTATTTTTCTCTTCTCATTTTTACTTTTCTTCAATTTTTTTACAAAATGTGTTAGAATCCTTTTCAACTTGAATCACATCAAATTTTGCCTCTATTTCAAAAGACACTATTACAACATATTGGAATTGTCTACTTCTTGTTCAGCAAACAAATTCTTCATGATATTTGCCCCCTAGTGTGGAAGGTGATCCTTGGTTAAGGTTAATTCCAAAAAAAAATTCAATCAGGCTCAAAAGGGAAAACAAAAGATAATATCTTAACATAAAAAGATAGTGAAAGAAGGTCATTATCATCTCATGCTTGGATATATTCATAGAAAATTCGTTCTTAGAAGGATACATATTTTGAACTATTACTCTACTTTTAAAGAATTGGAAATCTCAAATGTATAATGTCTTAATATTTTTCATTTTTTTTTCTTTTGTTAATATTCAAAGAAACATCTCAAATGAAGAACTATAAAGCTTACGAAGAAAGGTTGATTTCAATTCTAGGTTGCTCAAAATAACATGTCATGATATGAACTTAGTATCAGCCATTTGTCAAAAACCGTACAATTATCAGGTCATAAGTTCCTAGCGAATAGGTCATGGGTGGTGTTTTGATGAATGAGCGAAGGGTTATGATCCTGGCACACATCAAATCACCATAATTTATATTCATACTGGATCTATTTGATTCATGAAGAATTCAAAAGATTTTCAAAAACCTTGTTTCTTTAATCTTAGCCTAGGATTTAACCATGTTTCAAAAACCTTGGTTATTCCTTGGTACATCAAGTTTTGCTTAAGATTGCCAATTTTTGGAACATCATGCCCCCATAAGTAAAGTTCAAGGAATGTAAACAGGAGTAAATTTTTGGAACCTCAATATTCTCGAGACTCAATGTTTTTTAAACAAACACAAAATCATTTTGGAAAAGGTTTTCAAGCAATAATTCTAGAAAATTTACCTTATTAACAAAACATGAAATGCACCAACTTGAAATTTGAAAACTTGAAAACAAAAAGACAAGGGTCTTCTTAGACAAATCAACAAAATGTTTCTAAAGAGCAACTACAACTCCATCTCTGCGTACTTTATCCATTGTTGATGAGTGCGTGAACTTTTCTCTTCAAAGACATGCATTTCTTTGTGGAATGACCTTGAATCCCATCATGGTAATCACAATATGCACTTTCATCATACCAACTTAGGTAAGAAGGTTGAAAGGAAAGAAATTCCTTAAAAGACCAAGCCAACCTTGGGTTTTTAATGCATGTTATGAATGTATGCATGCTTGGAAAAAATGTAGTTAACACAATATCTTTAAGAAAAACTAATGCAATGATTTATTCACAAAGCAATTTGATGATATCACATAAATCGACGCAAGTAAGATATACAATGATTGAAAGGATACATACAAGAATCACAAAATAACAAGTAAAGGGTAAGAAGTGTCCATTCCATGTACTTATCTTGGATGACCACTAACGGATAGAGAATTGACATGGCTCTATTTAGGTGGGTTCCTATGGCTTAATATATGTGGTCCAATTTGATTCTAAAGGCCCCCAAATCATCCCTACTAGCATCTATACAGGTCAGTAAGGTCCCTTGATCCTCACCCATGAAGGGTTACAAACGGAGAGGATTTGATTCAATTAGGGAGCATTTTTCTGGCTTGCACAAAAGTTAAGACCTTAGAAAGCGTACAAACTTTACAACCCTTGAAGTGGATCATAGCCCATGCGAAGGTTAACACCTTACAAGAGCGTAGGTACATTCTCCCACTTAAATGGATAGAGCCAAAGTATAGAGCTTATGTAATGATATGCACATGCCAATGTGTACGGAAAAAATAAAAAAATGCAACATTTAAAAAAAAAATAAAAATCACATAAAATGACACAATTAATTTTAGACACCAAATTTTCTTCACTCGATAAAAAAACAAGATAACATATGATTAAGTAGGCTTGAGTCTCAAAGTCTCCAGTGGAGTCACTAAACTGATATAACGATATTCAAGTCCACTAGATGACATTTTAAAGAAATATGGAGTCATTACCAATCTTTTTTAATTAGGTGTGATTGGCCACCTGAAAACATATCCTTTTAATAAAAATTTAAAATTAAATTAAAATTTATTAAAAAGATAATTTTTTGTCTATAAAATAAAAATTGAATTCGGTAGTACGATTATATGTAAGGAAGGACTTAGCAATTTCACATGCGCGTTAAAAAACAATACCATTTAATTAAGTGTTGTCCTTAGTTTTGATGCAATGAATTTAAATTTGATGAAAATATTCTGGTTATAAAATCAACTTATTACGAATGAAACAAATCTATTATTTTTTTAAAACACAAAAATTCTAGCAGCACCTTGGGGGAATCCCATTATTAGAAACTTTTGAAAAATCTCATTTCAATCATGAAAAATATATTCTTTTATGATAAATAATTATTACGTACCCCGACGACACTCGGGTGATAACCCAAAATCATCATATTAAAACATTGCCTTACCTTTAAAGGTTTTTAAAATATTTTTACTAGTAATTAAATCCAAGTAAAAAACTCGGTCAATGTGAATAATATGAGTCAATACACATATATACTACAACGAGAGAAACACACCAACATACAATGGAACAAAATGAAAATTTACGTCCAAACCTATTAAGACATCATAAGAAATTTCAAAGTAAGTATCCACGTATATTAACACATCACATAATATAACGTACACAGTACAAACTCAAAACATGAAAATAAATGTGCATATATTTTATAAATCATATAAATCCGCAGCACCACCTTGGGGACAAAAAATGTCATTTAAGAAGCCAAACGGAATATATATTTAAAAATGATTCAATCTGCAGCAACTTAGGGACTCTAGAAAAATCATTTAGAAAATAAAATAAAATTTATGTAGTTTATTAAAAATTAACTAATTCACAACACCCTAGAGACCTTAAAAACATCTAATAAATCAAGCGAAATTTATGTTTTATGAAAATTGTTAAATCCACAACATCCAGGAGACTTTAGAAAATCTTGTAGAAACAAAAATGAAGTTACTGTTAGAAACATTCATGAACAAATTTCAGCATAAAAACTAATAAAATGCACAATCAAAAACTTTTACTGCAATCTGGTTACAACTTTGGGATGCAACATGTACATATACACACGTTAACCATGATAAACTTTTACCATGAATCAACCACGATCACAAAACTTCGTTATGAATTTTTCCTTTTATCAGTGTAACTCCCACAAACCTTTTTACCAAAAAGATCGAAATACTATAATATATCTAAAAGCAAACACTAAAAAACAACACCAAAGTTTAGACCTACACAAACAAAATTATTAAATAATAATATATTAAAATGAACAGATAATTATTCAAAACATGAAAAACAATAAAAATAAGAAAAAATTATGAAACAAGTAAGTATGAAGGAAAACAAATCCATACCAAATGCTCTTCTTGATTTTTCCCTTTCTTTCTCACTTTTCAAAAACATTCTTGTTATTCGTGGTATCAAAAGCTTGAGTGATGAACTAAATAGTTTAGTCATTGATAGAGTTAATGAAGTTAAGAAGTCAATTTCTATTGACGATTTCATAATTGCTGAATATGATAATGTTTATATATGATGGTATAACTTTTCCATGTTATGTACATGTTGTCACTAAAGGACGTCCCCCTTCCTTTTGGTGCAGTGTCTGTGTTGGTGTCGAGTATGTCAAATTGGACTGGTTTTGTGTGTATCGCCTTATGGTCTAGTTGTTTGATATTAATCATGTTTTGCTTTAGTGATTGGTTTGTGTTATAGTGTTTTACCATTGTTTGAATTTTGGTCTTGATAGGCATGGGCTAGTTGGAGTTATTGGTCACTGGTCTTCATGGTTGTAGTTATTTTTGGATTTTAAGAAATTGCTTTTTTAGTTTTCCAAAAGAAAAAAGAACATAGCCAACAATACATCACTACCCAACAAATGAGTCAAGTTAAAAAGAAAATGATTTATTACTACAAGGTAAAGAGAAAATAACCATTGTGACTATCAGAGTACCACCATTTTTATCTGTTTCTATTAAAGGGTGAAGAGTTGAGACACAACAGAAACATTTTTGCAATAGTTGTGGAGATGGAGATTGAGTTCATGTTGCTTCTAATTTATATTTAAAATGAGTAAGATTTCTCATTTCCACCCTCACACTGTAAGATATATTCAGCAGATGATAAGTGGAAGCTGAGTTGAAAACATAATTTTCTTTTGCAAAACAAGAAAATGGTAACCACTAGAGTTATTGTTATTAATAAGTTAATATAATCAATTGTTAAATGTTGGCATTGCAACTGTACAATTTACAAAGGTTTTATAATACAAAAATACAATGACTATACAATCTTCTTTCCTTAAAATTCTACTGCTTCTCTTCTTGTAAAATAATTTTATGATTTTTTCAAAATGGTTTCAATATTGTTCATATGCTTAGTGTTGCGAAGTGGTCATTCATGCAGTGGAAAACTCTTCCTATGAAGCTGTGAGCTCATTCGAAGTTGCGAGCTCAGGCAAGTTCGCAAGCTCTACATTTACAAGCTCACCTTAAGCTACGAGCTTAACTAAAAGTGCAAGCTCAATTGAATCTGCAAGCTCATCAAAGTGTGAGTTGTTAAAGTTTTTGGTTAACCACTAGTTGTGATGTTGGTAGGGTTCACATATGCTGAAATAGATGTTTTGTATTTAGTCTTCTTACTTAAAATTACTTGTTAGATAAGTAGAGTTAGTATTGATTTGATGTTTGTTAGGTACTAACTTTACCTATCCAGTTTATATATAAGTTTCATCTTTGTATTTTTAAGATGTATTAATGGGGTTTGTTGAATTATCTGTAACCACTACACCCGCATATATTGTATTACATGCGTAAAGAAAATGATAATAAATTTTTATAGCAGTTCATCAAAAATTTTCTTAGTATCTTTCCTTGTTTTCTCTATATTTATTCTCTCAACTTCTCTAAATCCCAACAATTGGTATCAAAGTCATAGTCTTTGGGGACCTTGTGAGTATTTTTTATTATTGAAAAAAGAGTGCTGATTGTATTTGATTCATACTGCAATGTCATCTCAAAGTTTTACACCACCTCCACCTCCTATCATTGCTGGAGAAAACTACCATATTTGGGTAGTGAAGATGAAGACATATTTTGGAGCGTATGATTTGTAGGAAGTTGTTGGTTCAGATAGAGAACCACCACCGTTGTGAGCTAATCCAACGATAATTCAAATTAGATAGCAGAACGATGAAGCTGCTAAGAAGTATAAGGCTTTGTCTTTCCTTCAAAATGGTTATCTAATGTTATTTTCCCAAGAATTATGGCTTTTGAAACTCCCAAACAAGTCTGGGATAAGTTGAAGGAGGAGTTCTAGAGGATTAAGAAGACAAGGTATCAACAACTGATGAATTTGAGGAGAGACTTTGAGAACCTAAAGATGAAAGAAACTGAAACTATCAAACAATATGCAGACAGGATCATATCTATTGTCAACAACATAAGGTTGCTTGGTGATCAGTTTAGTGATCAAAGGTTTATTGAAAAAGTCATCACAACATTGCTAGAGAAGTATGAGTCCAAGATCTCGTCCTTGGGGGAGTCGAGAGATTTGACAATAATCTCTTTGTTAGAGCTCATAAATGCTCTATATGCTCAGGAGAAAAGAAGAGCGAGAAGAGAAGAAGGGCATGCAGAAGGCGCTTACCAAGCGAGGAATAAGGAAACTTCATGTTCTTCAAGCAACAAAGGCAAGAAGAAGTCGAATCAAGCAAAAGAAAGGCAAAAATGACATGGTGAAAATAAAAAGTATCCACCATGCTCGAAATACAAAAACTGTAAGAAATTTGGCCATGATTTTAGAATTTGTAAAAACAAAGTACAACAGCAACAACAGCCTAATCAGACTCAAGCTGCTGAAGAAAATCAAGCTCATGAGGAGCTCGTATTCTATGTTTCATGCTGCGCAGTCAACAATCAAGACAAGAAAAATTGGTTGATTGATAGTGGTTGTACAAACCATATGGTTTCTGATGAAAGTATGTTCAAGGAGATTGGCAGATCCTTTAGTTCGAGAATTAGAGTTGGAAATGGTAGAATCATTGAAGCCAAGGGAAAAGAAGATGTTTAGGCTAGCACTCCTGTAGGTACAAAAGTTATTACTGATGTTCTTTTTGTACCTGATATACATCAGAACTTGCTCAGTGTTGGTCAGCTTGTTGAGAAGAAGTATTCTTTTGTTTTTGAAAAGAATAAGTGTATTGTATATGGTTCAACTTTTCATGAGCTTATGTTAGTGAAAATGAGTGACAAGAGCTTTGTTTAAAACTGAAACTTAGTTACCTTTAAAGCTTACTCTAGTTCAACTGATGGTACTAACTTGTGGCACAAGAGACTGGGGCGTCAATTACAGATTGCTTAGTATATTGTACAAGCATGGTTTGGTTGAAAACATGTATGAAGTCAACAAGTGAACTGTAGTGAGGTATATTAGTTTGGGAAGCAAGCAAGACTTTCATTTCCTACGAACAAAGTATGGCGAGCTACTAAGAAGCTACATCTAGTTCATACTGATGTATGTAGGCCAATGAAGACTGTTTCACTTAGCAACAACAGGCACTTCATTTTGTTTATTGATGATTACACTAGATATTATTGGGTATATTTTTTGAAGGCCAAGTTTGAAGTTGTTGAGGTCTTTTGGAAGTTTAAAGCTACTGTTGAGAATCAAGCTTGTTGCAAGCTGGGAATACTCAGGTTTGATAATAAGACCGAGTATACTTCTAAAAAGTTTCAAAAGTTTTGTGAAGATGTTGGAATCGAGCATTAGGTGACTAACACATACACCTCTCAACAAAATGGTGTATGTCAAAGGAAAAATAGAACACTTATAGACATGTCAAGATGTTTTTTGTTCGAGAAGAAGCTACCAAATAAGTTATGGGTTGAAGCTGCGAACACCTCTATTTATATGCTCTTCAGATTGCCAAAAAAAGTTGTAAGGATATGACATCGTTTGAAAGATGGTTCAGGTTCAAGCCATTAGTGTCACACCTAAAGATCTTCGGTTGTTTGTGTTATGCTCTTATTTCTACTGTTAAAAGGAATAAGTTGAAAAAAAATCTCAGCAAAGTATCCTTGTTGGTTACAAAAGTTATAAGAAAAGGTATAGAATTTTTTATCCCTTCACTAGCAGAGTGTTTGAAAGCAGAGATATGAAGTTTAGTGAGGAAGCTTTGTAAAATCGAGAAGCTACAGAAGCTAAGATGGATGAACAAAGTTAGTCTGAGTTGAATGTGCGAACTAATGAAGTTCAAAACCAAGATGCTGATTATTTTGATGACTTACTAGTCAGAGGCACCAGGCCTATCTCTGAAGTATATGGGAGGTGTAATGTGTTCGTATTAGAGCTTACGAGCTATGAAGAGGGAGCAAAAGAAAATGGCTAGATAAAAGCTATGGAGGCTGATATAGCCATGATCAAGAAAAATGAGACCTGAGAGTTTGAAGAAAGACCAGTTTGCAAGAAGGTCATTGGTGTAAAATGGGTCTACAGAACCAAGCTGAATGCTAATGGTTCGGTAAACAGACTCAAAGCCAGACTAGTTACAAAATGATTTAGTCAACAAGATGGTGTTGACTATGCTGAAACATTTGCACTAGTAGCCAGATTAGACACTATTAGGCTACTATTGACTATGTCAACTCAAAAAGGGTGGAAGATACATAAGCTTGATGTGAAGTTGGCATTCCTCAATGGTATTTTGAAGGAATAAGAACAACCATAGGGATTTGTAGCTGATGGCTAAGATCACATGGTGTGCAAGCTAAAGAAGGCATTGTATGGGCTGAAATTAGCTCCTTGAGCATGAGATGAAAGAGTTGACAAGCATCTGGTGAGCTTGGGGCTTGAAAAGAGTGTCAACGAACCTACCTTGTTTGTGAAGAAAAAAGGAAATAATACTTCGCTGATAGTATCCTTGTATGTTGATGACTTGTTGGTGACTGGTAGTAGTGGAATGCTGCTAATTGAGTTCAAGAAGCAGATGCAAGCTGAATTTGAAATGTCTAATCTTGGAGATATGACTTATTTTCTTGGTTTGGAAGTGTTTCAGTCAGATCAATGTATCTTCATTAGTCAAAAGAGATTTGCCTTGAAGATCTTGAATAGATTTTGTATGGAAAATTGTAAGCCAATAGGAACTCCCTTTGCTCAAGGTGAAAAACTCTCAAAACATGGTGATTTTGAAAAAGTTAATGAAAGCAATTATAGGAGCCTTATTGGATGCCTACTTTATTTGACAGCATCGAGGCACGATATTATGTTTGTTGTAAGTTTGCTTTCAAGGTTTATGCACTGTTGTAATGTTGTGCATTTTAAAGTTGCGAAGTGAGTTCTCAGATATGTCAAAGGAACCCTAAGTTATGAAATTGAGTATGTGAAGGAGAATGATCTGAAGTTGACTGGTTTCACAGATAGTGATTGGGTTGGTTCTATTGAAGATATGAAAAGCACTTTGGGGTACTTCTTCACGTTGGGTTCGAGTGTATTGAGTTGGAGCTCACAGAAGCAAGAAACTGTTGCACAACCAACCATTAAAGTAAAGTACATAGCAGCAGATGCAGTAGTAAGCCAAGCACTTTGGCTAAGAAAGTTGATGTCTAATTTAAATTTGAAGTAAGTGGAAGCAACAGAGATATATTGTGATAATCAATCTGCTGTTGCAATTGGAAAGAACCTCGTCTTCCATGGCAAGACAAAACACTTCAAGATAAAGTATCATTTTGTGCTCGAAGTCAAGCAATCGACTGAAGTGAAGCTAGTTCATTGCAGTTCAGATGTTCAACTTGCTGATATTCTCACAAAACCTCTTGGAAGAATGAGGTTCGAGAGGCTAAGAGATGATATTGGAGTTCGCAGCATTATGGCCAATGAGGAGTGTTGCAAAGTGGCCATTCATGCAGTGCCAAACTCTTCCCACGAAACTGCAAGCTCATTTGAAGTTGCGAGCTCAAGTAAGTGTGCGAGCTCACCTAAAGCTGCGAGCTTAACTAGAAATGCGAGCTCGTCAAAGTGTGAGTTATTAAAATTTTTGGTGAACCACTGGTTGTGATGCTGGTAGGGTTCACATATACTAATATAGATGTTTTGTATTTAGTCTGCTTACTTAAGATTACTTGTTAGATAAACAGAGTTAGTATTGATTTGATGTTTATTAGGTACTGACTATATCTAATCAATTTATGTATAAGTTTCATCTTTGTATTTTTAAGATGTATTAGTAGGGTTTGTTGAATTATTTGTAACTACTACACCCATATATATTGTATTGTAAAGAAAATGATGATGATAATTCTTTATAGCAGTTCATAAAAAATCTACTAAGTATTTTTCTTTGTTTTTCTATATTTATTCTTTCAACTTCTCTAAACCGCAACACTTAGTCCATGTTCTCAGTTTCTTCAACTGCAAATGTAATATCAATTTAAAAAGTTTCAATGTTTATAAAAAACATATGAAAAAAGCAAATGACAACTGTTAGATTAACCTTGAAACTACCATGTTTTGATTAGTTTTTTTTTCTTACTATCATTAGCATGAAAATGGAACATAATAGCTAATGTCTAAACTCTGTTAGAAATAGAAATGTTGGTGACAGACAATTTGATACTCATAAAGTAAATGCTTAAAGAGTGTGCTTGGGAGCATATTTAAATACCATTCTCTCTTTTGGTTTAGAATCTCCATCTTCGAAAGTTTGATTTTTATTTTTAAATAATTAATTTAGGTATAAATTCATGTTTGGAAGAGAATATGTTCGCAAAAAACTAAAAGTTTTTATATTGAAATTGTATATTTGGGTATCTTTTACTTTTTTGAATATTTGTTTAACATCAGAACCTATGATAATACTTTGTTATTGAACTTTTGTGTGTTTGAAATAGAATATTAATAAAAAAATCAGTTCAGTTTTTAAATTGTTTCCTTGACAAAAACTATTTTGAAATGTTATTGCAATTTTACAATGGTATCAGAAAAATCAGTTTTGGGTCGAATTAATTGAGTTGAGTTAGTAAATAACTAAAATAGAATAATTACAAGTCAAATCTGGATAGAGAAGGTCGAATTATTAAGTGTTATTGAATTAAATCGATTACAAAAAATAGTAAAGGGACTAAATTGGAAAGGGAGGTTAACATGAAGCAGTAATTAAAAGATATTAAAGGGCTTTAATATATAATTATACCAAGGACCTTGGAATAATTTAACCATTTAAAATTGTATGATAATGTTTAAGTAGGAATTTTGTGTCCACTAACTAAGATTATAATATATTAACTCATTAGATTAGTTAATTAAGGTAAAACTTCATCTCACTCCTTAGCTTGCCGTCCATCTACTTGAAGAAAGAAGAAAACCTCTTTTTCTTTCATAAACCATTCAGTCCAAAATTATTAAGGTAACTACGATCATTTTTTTAAATTTTTTGTAGAATTTTGATCATCTAAAGCTTAGTCATTCACATCTAAATATTAGATTCCTTGATTATTAAGTTTTAATCAAAATGTCATTAAAGGATGTTGATGAATTTAGGCTTGGTAGAGATGGATTCTTGAATAATGAGTTTAGATTATATTAGGATTAAGTTAGAAAATGGAGAAATGTATTGATTCAAGTTAAAATTGTGTTTAAGAATCTAGTTAATTATATGTAATAAGGACCTAATTGTAAAATATAAAAAATTTGAGGTTTGATATTAATAGTGGTTGTAGGAGGTCTTTGTACTATATTTATTAAGTTGGATTTAAATTCGATCGGGTAAATTGTGAGGAATGAGTGTTTCAAATATTAGGGTTTGTAGTGACTAAATGAATAAATTGCATTTATGTTTAATTGTTATGTTTTTATGTCCAAATTGTAAAAACTAATGAATTCTTATATTCGAATTTACCATACGTAGCTAAAGACGATGTTGGGATATCAAAAAGCAAAGAGAAAACTAAAGTTGTTGATGAATAGACGATTTGGTTTGTACTATCATAATTTGAGTTCATTAGATAAATAAATAAATATTCGATTCATTAAATGTTTAGAAAAGGGTAAACTATCAGTGTGGTTGTGTTTGAAAGGTACTTATATACCTGACTTTGTGACTTGAGATCATTCGATAGGTTGGTTATATATGTGTGTTCTTCCTTGATGATATATGATTATTAATAATGAAATTTGCTTTACTAACGTTGTCAGATAGAGTCATAGGTATAGTTGACGAGCCATAAGGTCTGTTTTGATAGGAGATTTAGTGTTATGTGTATATATATATCGCGATAGTTCTTTAATTCCTCAAGGATCAAGAATATATCACCAACTCAATTCTCTAAGGATATGATATGAGTGCATTCCAGTATGGTTGGTAAGATCGGTGCAGTTATGCCTGATTAGCGCTTTGATGTGTATATTGGTGTGGTGGCAGATTGATCCGAGTATCCGTTCTTATATCTGATTTTGTTAATAGGGACTATAATGTAAAAATGCATGATCAATATATGTATAATTAAATTACAATAATAAGGTTAATATGGTACATGATTTTGATATGGAAAAACATATGCAAATACCCTAAAGGTGCATCAGAGTTATGTTATTTGAAAGCAAGTATAAATTTGTTATAAATATGAATAATGTGCATGAATATGGAATAAGTTTGATGATTAGTAAGGTGCATACCTACTGGTATTGATAATATTTGAAATGGTTAATATTAACTTGTTCAATTTTGTTAAGTAGTTAGTTTATTTGATTTTATTATGATTTTAATTGAATTCATATTATGTTAGTACCACTAAGTATACAATACTCAACGTACAAATATGTTTGTTTTCATGCATAGGTCTCAACAAGAACAATAGTAGATTCAAGGTCAAGCATCCAACTCAGTTCAGCTCGAAAATCAACTTGTTGCCATGTTGTATGTATATATGTGTTTTGGGTCTTATGGCATATATCTAGGGTGGTGGGCTTGTTAATTAAAATAAGGTTTGGTACTTTGATATATTGATCTATAAGTTTTTGGTGGTTGAATTTCATCATTTGATTATTAGCTAATTATGCTTGTTTATATTGGTTTGAATGTGCAAATTAGTATCATAAGTATTGATGCGTTGGATTTCATGATTTGGTATTTGATGCGTTGGATTTCATGATTTGGTATTGTTTGAATATGTTTTTCATGTGCCCAAGGGATGATTTTGTATAGGTGTAAATTTTAGTTGAGTTTAAGTGCAAAATGGTAAAATTTTGGATACTTGAAAATGTGCATTTTAGGTCATTTGACAATTAAGTCTCAAAACAGGAAGAGCATGTCTCGAGACCGTTAGAACAAAATTTACCTTATAGTGCATCAAGAGCTTAGTGTCTTGAGACATGTTAAGTTGGTCTCCAGACAATCTTGACTAGGTCTCGAGAGAAGGGCACATTAAAGCTAAATATATTTTGCCCTACTCCAGGTCTTGAGACAAGAACCCCTTGTCTTGAATCATCCAAATATCAAAACTAAAATAGAAAAACAAGGGAGACCTATCTCGAGACTTGAGGACTTTTGTCTTGAGACTTAAATTTCATTGTCTAAAAACATGTGAACATCGAAGCAAAATTTTTAAAATGAGGCATGTCTCGAGAGATGGAGTCCCTGTCTTGAAACATATTATTACAATTTGACAAAAAGAGTCCGGGTTTGAATCCTAAACTCATATTAGACCTCGCTTAAACCCTAATTGATTCGATTATGATTGATATGTATTTATGTGATTCAATTATATGAATTCATTTAGTATGGTTTGATATGAGTTGATTCGACAACATGATGTGATGTCACACATTCGGATTTGGCAATCGGGTAGTGTACGGTGTCACACTTTTATTATTCAAAATGTAGTTCAATTTCTTTGCTTTAGTGTAGAGAAGTGCATAGAAAATTGGTCCCATTTGAGGTTTTGCTATGATTTGGTTTTGGATTTGTGAAAATGGTTTTGATTATTTGCATTAAGCATAGGACTTATTGTGTTGAAGATGAATTTCTTTTTATCTTGTTCCTAGAGAGGCTAATACTGTTGTCGATCAATTGGCTAAAGTGGGCATAGGTAGAGTTGACAATCTGCTATTGGTGGATGCCCAAGTTGGCTTGTGTTAAGGTGTCTCGTTTTCATATCTTTGGACGTTGCATCTCGCGTGATTTTGTTTTTTACCCCTGTTCTGTGGACTCTCTTTTCTGATGTCTTTCGCTGGTGCATCCTTTTTGATTACTCTGTTTTGTTGTTGTGTTTGTTGCTGGTTTCTTTGAGCGAGTTTGTTGTATTGAGCTTTAGCTGGCTACCGTTGTGTTTTTGCCAAGCTGCTGGTTCGATTGGAACCTTCTTACGATTCAATAATATTGGCACTTTAAAAAAACCTTATCTATGGTTATAAGTTTTGTTGGAAACAAAGAAATGCAGACAAAGAACATTGGTATTTTAATGTCATGTTTGACTTTTAAGCTTACTATTGTTTGAGTTGATCATGGTACTTTGTCTCATGTTCTGAATGTCTCTCGGTACTGCATGTTTCCTTACATCTTTGGCATTAGTTTAATAGCTTGGTATTGTATGTTTACCTATCCTTTGCATTAGTTTCATATTTTAGAGTCCCAAGCAAAGAGATATGAAACATTGTGAAGTTTTTCTTTTAGATATCTATAGTTATTACTTTTAGATTTCAGTTCAAAAAAATTTGTATGGCCTCAGCTGAAATAGAGAATAGAGTGACCTTGATCTTTCACATGCTTTTAACTTCTACCTTGAAATCTAAGAACCATGGACAAAAGCAAGATCAATGATTCAAAACCCATGCAACATGGGAACAAAAATACTTCTGTTTTTAACTTGGTCTATACTTTCAAGAGATTGTATATGTTGATGCCATTGCTAACTTGGTCCCTGATAATTTGGAATCTTTAAAAACCCTGGGAGATGCTTACTCATTTGTCATTTATTGTAGTGTTTTTATAATTGGGTTTTAATGCACAAGATCACTACCTGTGGTAATCATTTACTAGCCAAGGTCGAATGACACATTGTTACATTGACATTATTAGTTTTAATAGATCCTTCATAACCATTGAATCTCAGTTACTTGGGTTGGAAAAGTTTAATTATATAATGTACTCTCATGTCAAACGAGTTAAATATAGTATGTGTTATAAAAGTAGGCCTAATTTAGGAATGTTTCATAAAATTATATTTGAATTTTTTTTTTTGGAACAAACTAATAACAAGTTGCTTTTTGAGAGAAAAAATATTTCTCCCAATCTAAAAATTGGTCCAAAAACATTTTATTCAAAAGTTGAAAATTTTAATTTCCCCTTGATTAAATTATTGCATTCAAATATCTAAAAGAGCATTTTATTAAATGGAAAAAAAATACAATATAAACCTAAACAACCATAAAAGAAATAAAGAAAAATATATGAATTAGTATTTGATATATCAGTACTGTACGTTTTTATTTCACAAGTAGTTTGAAAAATTGACACAAGTCTTTCCTTTTTAAATATTTGTTTCTTTTTTGTTTTTACTTTTCAAAAAAATTTATTTTTTTAATATTACACTATACTCATATAGAACATTTGTTAACCCTCCCTGACTTTACTTGTGGAGTCTAAAATACCAAATAATTTTCGAAAATATATTTTTTGTTTTAAAGATAATTATTTGATACAATTCTACAAATGAAACTGACATTTTACCATTTGTCTTTACGTTATATTTAAAAAATTTTAAAATAAATAAATAAATAAAAGATATGACAAAATTCCAATTCGCTTGGGAAATTAAATAATTCCTACAAAAATTTAACATACAAAATAATATAACAGATTATATATTAATTTTCTCAAACTTATAATAATAAATAAATAAATATAGGTGAAATGTTAGTCGAACAACTATAAAACTTCATTCTTTTATTATTATTATTATTATTATTATTATTATTATTATTTTGGTTTGAGTAAAGTAAATTGAAGTCACTTAAAGATAAAATTGTAAAAGGATCGCATTACCAAGTAGTTGTATTGAGATTATATATTATATTTCAAAACTTCGACACTATTTTAACTATGAAATTATTAGTTTCAAGTAATAATTAAAATCCTATATCAAAATCTTACGTTAGTTCTAAATTAAATTATCGAATAAAACCTTTTTTTAATTATAAAAATAAGTCGAATTTCTAAAAAGTTACAGAAATAAATTAATTTTGATAAAACACTTCTAACTGAAAACAATTTTAAAGAAAACTTAGAAAAACAATTCTAGCCGAAAGCGCTTTTCACATGTGACCAATAAAACTCTTCCAACTTTTTACCACATCAGTACTAAAAGTGACGACACCAAATTTTTTTTAAAATTTTTTAGTTCCACCTAATGGAAATAAAACTTACAAAATAAACATTTATATAGATCCAAAGTCTCATTTCTCTTATTTTCTTAAGCAATTTAAAATTACTTTTTCTTTTAACTAACAACATAAAATATAAGACTACACCATATTTGATAATTTTTTTAACAAATGTTAATTTTTTAATATATATATATATATATATATATATCTTTTAGGTAAAAAAATGATACCGTCTTAAACCAAACATATCCTTATGACATGACAATATAAGACCAAAAATACATCCGTGACCTCAATAAAGAAAGGACGCCGGAGCATTAGGCCTAGGCCTGAGCCTGAGAGCAGTTTGCACCAAACAGAAGACATCTTCAAAAATCTTTCCATTCGACTTTTGTTGATGAAATTGTACCTTTCCAACAATAAATTTCAAAGACAACATGGATAATCGTTGCATGTCCCACCAAAAACAAGTAGAATTATAACACTATTCAACGCAAACAAGGGCATTGCTACAAATATATTATTTGCCTTTTTATTGTTCTGCGGTTAAGTGCTTACTTGCTGGAGCAAGAAAATGAGATGGGCACGCTAGAAACATCAAACAATTCCATAAACCTCTGATCTGAAACCCTTGCTTTTGCAGCCGCAAACCTCTGGTACTCATCGAAAACAGATGACAAACACCATCTTTGCAATTTCCTCAAGCATCCAACCACACACCCAGTTCGATGCTGAAACGAGAGCACAACATTGTAAAACTCAAACCTCTTTGTCATATATATGGCAGATGAACAAATTTCACGTACCTTCCCTCGATTACAATGGATCAGAACTGGGTGATTCCTTACATCTGCATTGCAGAGTGGCAATATTAAATTACTAATAATTGATCAACCCACGTTTACCTTGCCCACAATTGAAGTGTAATAGTGTACCAAGGACCACATTCAGAGCTTCACGAATTGTATCCTCTGGGATATTTACAAATGGCTCCTGCATTAAATGTTTATCTTAATTAGTTTTCCTTCAATTTGACGTACATACCATGGTCATTTTGCCCCTTGCTGCCTACTTAGAAAGGAAACTTGAATAGTTTCTTAAAGCTAGAGCAGAATTTAATATTTCGTTGTGTTGTATATTTTACAAATACATAAAATCAATAAAAATTCATATTGAGCTAAATACATTCATTTCGAAGGGAATTAAAATATCTAACTAGATTTTCAAGAAAACGGCCAAAAAGAAATTAAAAATTTGATGCCAAAATTACCAAAATAACTTGAAAAGCTTTGCTTTATTTAATTAAGGGCACTTTTATATTTTCTCTATTATATTATTTTTGTTCTATAAATAGACATGATTAGGTTAAGATTGAGGAGACCGAGACTTTTTAACCTTCTTTTCTAGTCAAAAGTTACATCGAAGTTTAATTTAATAAATTTGTGAGACTTAATTTATGCTTCAATTTTTCTTTGCTCTTTGATATTCACGAATGTTCTTATTGAATAGATAAGAAATATTCAATAGCTTAGAATGGTTGTCGAGTCAAATAGGATAATTAAAGTTACAATTGTTTAATTCATTCTAATCCTAGTGACAAATTACATAATTCGTTTATGTCGTAGTTTTCAAGCCATCAGCTCTAATACCAAGTATTTGCTTCATAGTTCATATATTAATAAAAAAATATTTTATACTAATTAAATTAAAATTAAAATATTTTTATTTAAATAAAAGCAAAATCTAAAAGGATGAAAGCAGAAAATAATTGTTGATACCACTTGTTATCCTTTTGTGCAATGGAAAAGGACCATCACATGTATGTTTATGTAAAAATCAAAAGCCTAATATTACAAATCAAAGACCCCACCCCTACGAGGCTTTGGACTAGTAATAAGGCGGCGGCTTTCCAATTTTAAGCTCTAAATTTAAGTCTCATATTATTTGAATTTTGCATTTATCTAAATATATTTTACTTTATAATTTAATAGTTGTGTTAGTCATTGGGTAAAAATTATATGTACATAAATAATAATAATAATCCAAAATTTAAAATGACTTAATACAATTTAAGATGTTCACTGCAAAAACAATATGTTTGGGAATCAAAGAGTTACCTTATAACCTTCAATTCCAAACTGAAAAAGCCTGATTTCATTGGACTTTAGAAACTCAGTGTTGGCTTCTGGATACGGCTCTGGACACAGATATCTAACATCAAGACCACAAAAACCCTTTTCACTCAAACTACAAAAATTTCCATGTGATGAAGAACATCATCAACTTCTATGAAGAACAAGGGAAGAAACTTTGGTCTTACATGATGGAGCGGAGGTTAAGTGTTTGGAGAAAAGAGAAATTGGCAGAGTGAGGGAAACCCGACCTGAAGACGCCATTGTCAACCATAGCAAAGTTCAATGGAGGAATGAAGTTATGTTCGTCACCAACCACCACCGTCGACGCCCACTTCTCCACACTTGCAACAACTTCTATGCTTCTCCACATCTCTTGCCTCCCTTCTTCTTGGCTTGCCTTTACTTTGGTTTTAGTGTCTTCTCCCATGAATCAAATGCTATGTAATTACTAGAAAACTATATTGGGATCAAATTTCTGACTTGGATTGCAATTTGGTGACACTTCAAAGGAAGATGGAGATTGGATTTGAAGCTTCAACATTGTTTATATATATATAGAACTTTTTTTTATCGGGTTTAAATTTCAGAAATTTTACTACTTTAAAGTTGACAAGAAAAGATAGGGACCGACATTTTTTAATTATAATATATTAAAAATTTGAGAAATCGTTAAAATAATTAATTATGGATGACTTTTAATTTTTAAAAATTTCTGATTTTAAAGAAAAAATAATAATTTTACCTTTTTACAATTAGTGTTGTAATACTAATTTCATGCATCAAAACATATTTGTTTTATTATTAATGTAGAAATGGTCTAAAAATAAGATAAAAGGGTTTTGTTTTACTATTTAAATCATTAAAAAAAATGAATACATATATTAAATCCTAAGTTAGATGATCTGAATTGAAAACAAATATTTTCTCTTAAATTTCGAGGTTAAGACAAAACTATGAAATAATGGGTTTTGAATGGAGGAAGAAAAACGACGGTCGAGAAAAAGAAAGAGTAGATATTCCAAGGAATATGCGATTTCTGGAAGGGAAAGTGAGAGATGGGTGGGCGAATAGTGAAGTGATTGATATTTATGATCTTTAGTGCTTGGAATTTCATTGTACCACCCCTGCTTAAGATTCCATGTCCTATTTCTATTATGATATCATCTTATTTAGGGTTTATCTTTTCTCTTATTATTTTTTCGTATTGATTTAAGTATCGGGGAGTGTTTCAAAACCTCCCGTAATTTGCATTTGAGATACAAACTTGAAATGGATTACTTAGCAATGAATAAAGCAACAAAACCAACCATGTAGAACATATTTTATTCAATTTAAAATATTATTTTTTATCTAATATTTACACTAATACTCTCTTTTGATTGATTAAAACACATCACCTAAGCGTTTAGGAGTTTTATTTTTACAATTAGTAGATTTTGAGTTACCACTATTTTCTTTTTATTGTATATGTGAAGATGACTGCATAATTTCCAATTTATTACTGAGAATAGTATTTTTTAACTTCTTAATTATTTTATTTTTATGATTTAGGTGAATAATTAGAAAAAAAGTGAGTTTAAAGTTTATTTTTAGTAAGTTTTTGCATATTTGACCTCTAATTAACATCATTTTGGTATTTTGATCATAACTTGAGTTATAAGATTTTATTTTGAACTCATAATATATATTTTAAAGAGAATGAAAAGTTTTAATTAAAGTTATTTCACGACTCGAGCCTAATAAGCATCGGTAAGTTACCTAAAAATGACTTAGAAAATTGAAATGGAAATCTGCCTAAAAAAATTAGAAAATTCTGTTTTGTTTAATTAAGGACACTGTTGTATTTTCTTCATGCCCAAAATTTTATGATTTTTGTAGGAGAAATTTTTTGAATATTCTAATCATAAATTTGATAAGAAATCTCGAATTTTAAGGTTTTAATTATTTTTGAATTATTAAGAAGTCTTTAATAGGTTTTTTAATTAATTATTCAAAATTTTGACTCAATCAGATAAAAATACGAATGAAGAGACATAATGATAATTTAATGACTGATGATATCTTAGACATTTGAGACTTAATTACGAGTAAATAGTAATATTTAAGTGAGTCTACGAGGATGAGAATTTGTTGGATGTTCTCAACAACCATATTTATATCAAATAAAAAACATTAAAGAACCACTCTTTTTTTTTCTTTTTGACTTTGACCCGTATTTTTAAATTCCATAAAAAGATGGAGAACACCCCCCCCCCCCAATCTATTCTAGAATGGTTGGCCATCATTATTAAGAGAGGAGTTCTCCATTTTTCTTCTTTGACATCTCTTACCCTTTTTTTTTCTTCTTCAAAATTTCACCATTTCTCACATTTTTCTTATAAAATCCTTTCAAAGAAACCATATTTGAGCTTTATATCATCATCTTGGGTTTATAAAAATGGGGTGAGAAACTATATTAGTGTGAGAAAGATTAGATTTTGGTGCAAGCTCTTCTCATTTTAGCATTCCATCATCTCATTTCATATTATATGTAACACTCTTCACCCGACCCGAACGTCGGGTTCGAGTAATAGAATGTTATAGTCATTGCCAAAGCAACTACCATCAAATACACCATAAATAAATCATACAAACATTCCATCATGTCATAAACATATTCACATTATGATATACAATTAAATTCGAGCCTAAATCGAGCTTACGGAAGCTCTTTTATAGACCCGAAAAGACGGAATTGATTTGCTCACATGAGCTAACATATTTGGGCTTCTCACACAAGCTTCAAGTTAGGGTTGCTCACACAAGCTTCAAAGATTCTACAACACGTGCTAGATCTCAGGCCATCATTAAAAAAATCCCTAATCAAACACCTTATTTCCATTTGAACCATAATGGCATATCATTCGTATCCTAATTGTTTACTAAGTTTACATAGGCACTATTACAATATTCAAATCATTTCAATCTTGTTCTTCTTTGACGTGTGTCTTCTGCTTTTCTAGTTTTTCATCCCCTAGGCTTTGTTCCTTATGCAATTTTTCTTTGTTAGCTTGGGGTTTATGATTCGGCTCAGGTTTGTATTCTTGTGGTGTTTCCTACAATGAAAGTTGAACAATTTGATTATCATTTGAAGTGACTTTCTTACCTTTATCGACTGTTGTCTTGGCCGAGTCAAGAGCTTGAAGACTGATTGATTCGTCACCTACACAAAGAATGAGTTCACCTGTGGCAACATCAGTTTTAGTCTTGGCAGTTGCTAGGAATGGTCTTCCTAAAATCAAGGGGATTGAATTATCCTCATCCATGTCTAAGACAACAAAATCTACTAGGAAAACAAATTTGTCGATTTTTACAAGAACATCTTCGATAATGCCCCTAGGAATTCTAACAGTTTTATTAGCTAGTTGAATACCCATCCTAGTTTGTTTAGGCTTCCCTAAACCTAGTCGTTTAAACAATGTATAAGGCATGACATTTATACTTGCCCCTAAATCAGCTAACGCATTATCAACATTTAGACTACCAATTAAACAAGGAATAGTAAAACTCCTTGGATCTTTTTGCTTCCGTGGTAGTCTATTCTGTAGCATTGCTGAGCATACTGCGTTCAATTCCACATGTGGCTCTTCATCTAATTTGCGTTTGTTTGTCAAGAGCTGTTTTAAAAATTTCCTCGAATCTAGCATCTGAAAAAGAGCTTCAAGAAGAGGTAAGTTAATATGTAATTTCTTTAAAAGTTTAAGAAACTTACTGAACTGCTCCTCTGAATCGTCTCTTTTCATCGCTTCGGGATAAGGTATGCGAGGTTGGTACTCTTTGATTACCGGTTTTGGCTCGTCTTGTGCTACCTCTATTTTACCTTCGTCTACCTCTTTGTTTGGTTCGTCTAACCCTTTGCTATCATGAGCTGTGATGGCTTGAATTTGCTCCTTTGGGTTAATCTCGCTGTTACTTGGTAGACGTCCTTGCGGTCGTTCTGCCATTAACTTTGCAAGTTGACTGACTGCATTAGTGACTTCCCCAACTGACTTAGTAAGTTTTTCCATTGACACTTGTCGATCTTTAAATGTTCTCTCAGTTTCTTGGAAACGGTTTTCCGTGTTTGCCATAAATTTTGTCAGCATCTCTTCGAGGTTTGGCTTCTTCTCTTGCGGATAGGGCTGATTTTGGAAGTTTTGAGGGGTTGTTGCCTTTGATTTCCTTGATTTCCTTGACCTCCCCACGAAAAATTTGGGTGGTTCCTCCAACCTGGATTGTAAGTATTACTATAAGGATTATTATTTGATCTGAAATTATTACCTATATAGTTCATCTATTCACTCTCTGCTCCCGGTTGGTAGGGTGGGTACTCAGGATTCGCCACAGTTCCACTTGCGTTGCATTGCATGACTGGGTGTACCTACGAAGAACATAAACTATCAATCTTTTTATTTATCATCTCTATCTGTGTTGATAGTGTGGTCATTGCATCGAGGCTGTAAACTCCGGCTGATTTTGTCGGTTTTGTCCTTGTAACTTGCCACTGATAGTTATTCAGTGACATCTCTTCAATGAACTCGTAGGCTGCTTCAGGAGTTCTGTTGTTCAGGGTTCCACCGGCGGCTGAATCAATTAGTTGTCTCGTTGAGGGGTTTACACCGTTATAGAAGGTTTGGACTTGTAGCCATAAGGGTAAACCATGGTGCAGACACCTTCTCAAGAGATCCTTGTATCTCTCTCATGCGTTGTATAATGTCTCTAAATCCATCTGCACAAAAGAAGAGATATCATTCCTTAATTTGGCCGTTTTGGCCAGTGGGAAATATTTCAATAAAAAATTTTCGGTCATTTGTTCCCATGTAGTGATTGATCCTCGTGGTAACGAGTTTAACCACTGTTTGGCTTTATTCCTTAATGAAAAGGGAAATAACTGAAGACGTATGGCATCATCAGAAACGCCATTTATTTTGAAGGTATCACAGAACTCTAAGAAATTAGCTATATGAGTGTTTGGATCTTCGTCCTGCAAACCATCAAACTGAACAAATTGTTGAATCATTTGTATTGTGTTAGACTTTAATTCAAAAATTTTAGCAGCTATAGCAGGCCTAACAATACTCGATTCTGCTCCTATTAAATGTGGTTTAGCATAATCAAACATAGTACGTGGAACATTATTTTCCCCCACATCATGTGGTTGTGGGTTATTCTCGTCCATCCCTTCAGTAGGATTGGATCTGTCCTCTTGGTCTTCCTCTGTGTAATTTAAGGCTCGCCTGATTTCTCTGCGAGTCCTACGAATGGTAGCTTCAATTTCACTGTCGTATACTAATGGTCCTTTCGGGTTCCTTCTAGTCATAAACTAGAGGTACCTGCTAGAAAGAAAGAAAATTTAGCAAAAATTTAAATTTAACCTAAAAATAAAATTGCAAAAAAATAATAAAAAAATAATGGCTAAAGTAATAAAAATAGAGCTTTCTTAATATTTTAGTTCCCCGGCAACGGCGCCAAAAACTTGATCGCTGAAATCAGAGCTTTAAAATTTATAAAAGGAATGATCAAACTTGGAAACTAACTCTGACAACGATTAAAGGCAAGTGTACCTATCGAACAGTAGTATAGCTTAGGCAAGACCGGATTGTCGAACCCAAAGGAACTAAAAGTACTAATACTAACTTTCTTTTTATTATTTAGCCTAAAATAAAGTGAAGTTTCTTTAATCTAAATTACGACTACCAAGCTAAAGTCGCGAAGATAAAAAGAACGAATTGAGAAATAACTTGAAGGAAAACTTAGTTGATCACGACGATACCCTCAAGAAGAATCCACCTAGACTTCACTTGTTATCTAACACTGAACCATACGATTTATTCACTTAGTTTGATCCGTAGGACTCCCTAACGTATATTAAACCCTCTCTCGAGGCGAATAACGTCTAACCCTAGGTTAATTAACGGAAATCTCTTTCTCGAATAATAACCCCCTAGAATAGCAGTAAATCGATCTATGGATTCCCATATTAGGTTTCACCCTAATCTGGCAAAATGTCGTCACCCTATCTCTAGGCGTGCGATCAACTCCGCTTAATTATGCTAGATCTAATCTTAGGCAGGGTCTATTCCTCCTCCACCTAAGCACATCAAATTTGGATTAAGCACACATAATTAAGAACAAACTAAGTATTTATCATATAATTCAGAAAACAATAACAAGATTCATCTAGGTTTCATTCCCTTCAGGTATCTGAAGGATTTAGTTCATAATAAGTAAAGAAAACATCTCAAGTGAAAAGATAAAACAAAACATAAGAAATTCCTAAAACCCCCTGAAGGAATTGAAGGAGAAATCTGTCGTCTTGAGTAGAATTCTGGCTTCTTGGGATGGATCAACTGGCTAACTTCGAGTGATTCCCACAATTCTGACTTTTTCGGCTTGGCTCCTTGGCCTAGCTTCACCGCCCCCTCAAAGGTGGTACTTAGGGGGTTTATATAGGCTCTTGGAATGTGTTTCTTCGCCCCAAAGTATCCAAATTCGAATGAAATTGCTCTTTGCCACGACAGGGACACTGCCAGGTCACACGCCCGTGTGACTAGTCTTCAAGCCGTGTTCGGACTTCTCTAATGAGGCACGGCCGTGTGACTCGGGGGTAAGGCCGTGTTGTAGATGGTTGACAAGGCACGGCCGTGTGGTCTTTGGGCCAGGCCGTGTCGATTTCGTGATATGGCCCATTTACTCCGCTTTGGGCCCATTTTATGTTCTTTTCATCCCCGGGTGCTTTCCTGGGTATAAGACATGAAAAGAATGGATTAAGAGCACCTTTTTATATGAATCGAGGCTTAAATCATCCAAAAGCATACTAAATGTGGGATTAAAATATGTTACAATTACGGTTTATCACTAGTCTATCTGTCTTAGCACTATAAATAAGGGATGAAGTGACTCAAATTGAGGCTTCATCTTTTTTTGTAAACTCTCTCCCCAAAAGTCTTTGTTCTTTCCATATTTCCTTTTAATAAAATCTCCATTCTTATCATATATTTATTTTATTTTCCACCACAACCATGAGCCACTAAAACCCATCTAGCCAAAGGTTGCCGAAAATCCCCAAAAAGGGTTCTTGAGCTTCATAATCCGCACTTAGCCTTCTCAACAGGGTATTCATCATTTCTTCGCACTACGGGGCTAACGCTTCTGTCCATGTCCCTTAAGAAGTAAAATTTTCAACGTATGCAAAGGCGGCCGCTTTGTATGTTTTGGAAGGATTGCACAGCTGGTTCGTTCACTTACTGCGTCAGAGGCTGGCGAGCCCAAAAGACAAAATGGCGTGGGATTCGCCATTGAGAAACGTTGATCTAGCATAAGATGATCCCACAAGAGCGATTGTTGGCTAGAGTCAGGTTGCACCAAATCGAAGTCTAAATCCTTGGAGCTGTTGGTCGTAGGTGTCCTCTTCCACTATAACTGGCTTATTCGGTTTGAGAAGGATCACCTAAAAGCCAAGGATTGAACCCAAGGCGGATCGAGGCAACTGGAGGCTGGAATCTCCCCATAAGAATTTCCTTATCTCAACTCTATTTTCTATTTTTAATTTTCACAATTCCAATTCGACTTCTCAATTCTATTTTTATTTTATTTTCGTTTCCAAATCAAAACTTTTAACTCTGTTATTTTTATTTTTCCAGGAATGCAAGTTTTCTTGGGCACGATTCTGCCCAGGATTTCGAGAAACAAGCATTCGTATAATCCGATCCCTGAGGATTCGACCCTACTTCACCTTTACTGTTCTTTTTCATTATTTTGTAGGGAGTAGGATATTTTTGGTGCTTTCAACGACGCATCAAATTTTGGCACCATTGCTGGGGATTGGTAACGTACTAATCTTGTTTTTTTTTTTTTTGTTTTCTATTACCAGATCTGCTCCAGGCACTCTTGCATTTGACTCGTAGATTGAAAAGACTGCAAAAGCTAATCGCAAGGAAACAAAGCTAAGGAAAAAGCAGTCAGTGGTGGTTGAGACTCAAAGCAATCCATCGCCAAAAATCAGAATCGACGATGAAGCAGAGTCTAGGGTTAACGAAAACCCGAATCAGACTTTTGAAGGCAAAAAAGTAGAAATCAATTCACCTGAAGAAGAGCTTGAAACTAGGGTTTATAAAACCCGAATTTGGCATGTCAACCAATGGCTCAAACAATTTGGCAACTGGCTGAAGCTCCGACAGAACAACCGCCATTATGCATCGCATATCCTACTATGGATACTGATTTTGAACTGAAGTCAGGGTCAATTCAGTTGCTGCCAACTTTCCGAGGGTTACAAAATGAAAACCCCCATAAACATTTGAAGGAGTTTCATATGGTTTGTCTGAGTATGAAACCTCAAGGCATAACTGAGGATCAAATTAAATTGCTCGCTTTCCCTTTTTCTCTAGCAGATTCAGCTAAGGAATGGTTATTTTATTTACCTCCTGGATCTAGTACTACTTGGGCTGATTTATCTCGTTTATTTCTCAACAGGTTTTTTCCAGCATATAGAGCAGTTGAGCTAAGAAAAGAGATCGTGGGAATAAGGCAAAAAGAAGCAGAGTCCCTTTACAACTATTGGGAGCAGTTTAAGAAATTATGTGCAAGTTGCCCACAACATGGTATAACGGAACAATCTCTCCTCCAATACTTTTATGAAGGATTAAAGCCTATTGAGATGAATATGGTAGACGCCGCTAGTGGAGGAGCGTTGGTCAATATGACCCCCCAACAAGTAAGGGATTTAATCTCCACAATGGCTGCAAATTCTCAGCAGTTTCGAGCTAATCCTGAACCCCCTAGAAGGGTTCACCAACTAAGTAATTCTTCCATAGAAGATAGACTTGATAGACTTACTAATATTGTGAGCTCTCTTGTTGTAGAAAAAGCTAAACCAGCTCGGTTATGTGGAATATGTGCTACACCTGAGCACACAACTGATGCATGCCCCAGTTTGTATGATGACTCTATGGCTCATTTAGATGCAGTGGGAATTTCCCTAGCCCACCACAGAGGCGATATGATTCCTACGCAAATACCTACAACCCAGGATGGAGGGACCATCCCAACTTGAGTTATGGGACCAACCCACGGTATAACCAGCGATACCAAAATCAGCTTTCACAATAGCCTCGAGATTCAGGTAATTTCTTAGAAACCATGGTCAATAAATTAGCAGCTAATGTCCTTGATTTTCAACAGCAAACTCTTAATTTCCAAAGAGAAATGAAGGATTTTCAACAAAAAACTGAGGCGTTTATAAGAGAATTGACCATATCAGTTGAGAAATTGAACTGTCAAGGGAAGCTGCCGTCACAAACCGAACCGAATCCAAGACAAAATGCGAATGCAGTGATGTTGCGAAGTGGAAAGGTACTAGAACCAATTCCTAATAGGAATCTTGGCCAAGAAATCGCCCAAGAAAAGTCCAAGAACGATGAACAGGTCCGAACGAAACCCCCATTGCCCAAAATTCAACCTCCATTTCCAGAACATTTCAACCAATGTCGAAGAGGTAAAAAGGACAAGGAGATCCTTGAAACATTTAGGAATGTCGAGATCAACATTCTGCTGTTGGATGCCATCAAGCAAATACCGAGGTATGCTAAATTTCTTAAAGAGCTTTGCACAAACAAGTGGAAATTAACAGGTAATGAAAGGGTGAATGTTGGTGAAAATGCGTCTGAAGTGTTACAGCGGAAAATGCCGGCAAAATGTAAGGATAGGGGCATGTTTGCAATATCATGCAAAATAGGTCATTTGGGAATTAAAAAGGCTATGTGTAATCTAGGAGCCTCCATAAATGTAATGCCATATTCTATTTATGAATCACTTAACGCTTGTTTTTTGACAAAAACAGGTGTTATCATTCAATTGGCAGACAGGTCCATTGTGCATCCAGAAGGAGTCCTCGAGGACGTATTAGTCCAAGTCAATGGACTTATCTTCCATGCAGACTTTTATGTGATAAAAATGGAGGAGGATAACGCTCCCAGGTCTTCAGACATCTTGTTCGGGCGACCTTTTCTTAATACTGCAAATACTAAGATTGACGTACGAAACGGAACCCTCACGATGGAGTTTGATAAGGAGATCGTGAAGTTTAACATTTATGGCACAATTAGCCGCCCAAGTGAAGTCTTGGACGTAAACCGTGTCGACATAATTAACTCATCAGTAGAAAAAACTTTTGAGTCATCTTATGGAGATAAATTTAAAATGATGTTTGATGATTTTGAATCTGTTAATAAATTATTGGCTCCTATGGATACTAAACTTCTACCTTCTGCTGTGCAGGCATCAGATCTGAAATTAAAACCACTTCTCGAGCATCTCAAATTCACATTTTTGGAGAATGATGAGACCATTGCCGACTTAAAAGGGATTAACCCTTTGGAGGAAAATATGAAACCAATGAAGAGGCGCAAGGACGATTAAACCCAGATATGGTGGATATGATAAAAAGTGAGAATTTCCAAGCTCACACGATTGAAAAGATTTATTTTAAGTCACCGTAGAACCATTTAAGTCGTCGAGCTAATGACGTTAAACAAGCGCTTGTTGAGAGGCAACTCAATCTTTATTTTTCTTTTATTATTTATTTTCATTTTTTACTATTTATTTTTTTCTTTCCTTTTTTTTCTTTTTTTATTTAAATATTAATAAATTTCTCTTCTTCTATCTAGGTAAAACGGAGCGAAAATACTAAGAAAAGGGAGACAAGTCAGAACCAAACAACTCTATCCACGATACCAAACAGCCTCTATTCCAGATACTATTCCAGCCCAGAATGCAATATCCCTGCAATCAAACTGCCCTATTCCTACAGCTAACCAACCTTATCCTTGCATCCAAACATCCTCTTTCAGCCAAATAAAACCCCAAAACCTAAAATATTTTCCCAATTTCTTTCCCCCAAACTCCATTGCCACCGAACATTCACCCCTCTCTACCAACAACCGCCGTTCGCTGTTCGCAATGGTGCGCACTCGGAGCCGCTCCGTCGCCGAGCCCACTTTCACCGTTAACCCACGCCGACGTCGCTTCTCCGCACCTCAAGCCGTCGATTTGACCTTTGGCACGTCTTCCTCCTCTTCCTCGCCGCCGCAAACCTCTTCTCCAACACTACCTCACTCTCATTCGGCCTCCCCTTCCTCCTCTTCTCCCACGACACAAGCCGCCGAGCCCTTCACATCGTCCCCTTTACGTACAAGTCCTCCGCAATCGACAGTAGCTACACGGGGAGTTTTTCTAAACTTTTCTACCTATTTATTTCTTTTGCGTCCACATTGAGGACTATGTGTTTTAAGTAGGGGGAGGTACTCTTCGTATTACTGTTGTCTTCTGATGTGATTTGTGTTTGCTGTTTGAGGCGCCATTTGGTCCATTTTTATTTTTTTAGAATATCCTGCCTCTTTTCATGCCCAAGAATTTGACCACGACTTGCCACTGTTTGACCTACATGCATGATTCTTGACTATTGAGTTAATTATGATTTTTCCCATAATTGATGCCATCTCCACTGTTTTATTTTTATTAGGCTAAAAATATTGTGATCAATAGAGTTAACTCTATCTTACTTTTCGTGAAATTGATCAAGTTTAATATAAAGTGAACACTTAAAATGATTGCATGCTTAATTTATGTTCACGGATATTAGGTGATTATTGAAACTTATTCTTGACACTTCAATTGTTTTTCCTAAGTTCTCAAAAATTTAAATTTCATTTAATTGTTAATAAATTTTTCTGTGGTTATGAGTACAGCTTAGAACGTGACTAACTGAGTAACTGGGGTAGGGTGCTTGGGTTGTCATTCTACTTCGCGTCAAAAGGTTGTGTGACGTGACAAGTAAAACTCCGCTAGCTGAGGTTATGAGTGTAGCCCAGAACGCGACTGACTGAGTAATCGGGGTATGGTGCTTAGGTTGTCATTCTACTTCGTGTCAAAAGGTTGTGTGACGTGATGGGTAAAACTCCGCTAATCGGAAATAGCAATATATTTCTAAGTAAATAAAAAAAAAAAGAGAAAAGAAAAAGAAAAAAATGTGTAAATAAATAAAATTTGGGACTAAAGGAAACAAAGAAGGTGTCTTGGTAGGTTTAGTAATTTACCTAATTTCCATGAAATAATTCAAGTTGATGTTAATGTCTGTATTAATTGGAAATCTTTTTCTGTTTTACTTAAAGCAAGCTTGGGGTTCTCTTTATTTTTTATATGCATTTTTAACTAATTTTTATGAAACTTTGGAGTGGTATTTCTTTTATGGCAGAATCTAACTTCCACAGTAAATAAGAACCATACTTGAAGGCAAGTATGGGCTAAGTATGGAGAATTTGATAATACTCTAGAATAACATATTTTTATGTATTAATTATATGTTTATTCTGAGTATGATCCTGCTAATTTGAGCTATTTATGCTATTTTATCTTACAGTGACTAAATTGGAGGCAAAAGCGAAATTAAGGGCCAAAAGCATGAAATTAAAGATAAAATGGGTCAATGTGCGACATGGGAAAAAGTTGGTGCTAAAAGTGCAAGCATGGAGGAAACAAGGGTTGAAATGCAAAAAGAAGAGTTTTTATTCTATTAGACTCTATTTTGATTATATTAGGATAATTAATATTAAGATAATTATTAATGATTATTTAATTATTTTTATTTATCTTTGATTATTTGTAATTATCTTTAGGAATTTAAGTAGGACTAGTCTATCTGTCTTAGCACTATAAATAGGGGATGAAGTGACTCAAATTGGGGCTTCATCTTTTTCTGTAAACTCTCTCCCCAAAGGTTTTTTGTTCTTTCCATATTTCCTTTTAATAAAATCTCCATTCTTATCATATATATTTTTTCTTTTCCACCACAACCATGAGCCACTAAAACCCATCTACCCAAAGGTTGCCGAAAATCTCCAAAAAGGGTTCTTGAGTTTTAGAATTCGCACTTAGCCTTCTCAACTGGGTATTCATTGTTTCTCCGCACTACGGGGCTGACGCTTCCGTTCATGTCCCTTAAGAAGTAAACTTTTCAACATATGCAAAGGCGGCCGCTTTGTATGTTTTGGAAGGATTGCACAGCCGGTTCGTTAACTTACTCTGTCAGAGGTTGGCAAGCCCAAGAGACAAAATGGCGTAGGATTCGCCATTGAGAAATGTTGATCTAGCATAAGATGATCCCACAAAAGCGATTGTTGGCTAGAGTCAGGTTCCACCAAATCGAAGTCTAAATCCTTGGAGCTGGTGGTCGTAGGCGTCCTCTTCCACTATAACTGGCTTATTCGGTTTGAGAAGGATCATCTAAAAGCCAAGGATTGAACCCAAGGTGGATCGAGGCAACTGGAGGCTGGAATCTCCCCATAAGAATTTCCTTATCTCAACTCTATTTCCTATTTTTAATTTTTGCAATTCCAATTCGACTTCTCAATTCTGTTTTTATTTTATTTTCGTTTCCAAATCAAAACTTTTAATTCTGTTATTTTTATTTTTCCAGGAACGCAAGTTTTCTTGGGCACGATTCTGCCCAGGATTTCGAGAAACAAGCATTCGTATAATCCAGTCCCTGAGGATTAGACCCTACTTCCCCTTTACTGTTTTTTTCATTATTTTGTAGGGAATAGGATATTTTTGGTGCTTTCAACGACGCATCATCAACCGAAAGTTTGAAGCTTAAAAACCCTTCTCCCTTTGTTTTTCTTAGCTAAAGACGGTTAAAGAAGAAAAAGAAACAAAAAGATGAACATATTTTCACTTAAATTAATATATATACTTTCATTAATTCATTAATCATTTACTTTACTTAGTAAACCTTAATTAATTAACTTTTAATCTTAATTAGCCCAAGTTAATGGATTCTAACTATCCACTACCATTGTATGTAGTTTATCCTTCAGGTAATTAAAAATCTATAGCGATTAACTTTTACCACTTTTACAATTTAGTCTTATTACCTTAATTAACTATTCGATCGACAAAATTAAGGGACCAAACTTTAATTAAACTTTATACTAACCTCGTAGATATTAAATAATTATCTTTACGAACTGAGACATTGAAAATGAGGTTTCGAAACCACCATTTTAGATACCATTAAAAAATAGGTTGTTACATTATATATTTTAAATAAGTTGTTCAACCATTTAATGGCCATTAAATGTGGATTTCATGATTTTGACTGTGTATTTATAATGTTTGTATGATTATTAAAGATAAATAAGTTTCTAGGGAAGACTATAGCAAAGAAAAGAAAATTAAATTGGAGTAAAAGTTATTGGAGTTGCCACTCCCTTATGTTGTTGTCTAGAAAGGTAAGTTATCATGGAACTTACTATACTTCTTTGCTTGTGTGTGTGCATTAATGTATCTTGTATATGTATTTAAGGTAATTTTATGTGTTAGACATGTTCAACATCATGTATGCTATATTACATGTTAAAGTTATTATGAATATGATATGATTTTGAAGGTTTATTTTGTTATACTTAATAAGTAAAATTATATTAAGAAGTGCAAGAATGAGTTACGAGTATGAAATGATGTGTGTAAGGAATTGAAAAAGATGGAATTTGACTATAAATTTAAGAAAAGACGACGTGGAGATTAATAAATGAGATGTGTGTATACATTACCCCTTGGTTGAGAATTTGTTGCAAACCATTGGGCTCACATACCTCTTTGAATGCATTTATGATATTTGGAGTTATGTTGCCTTCGAGCATAGCACCTTGGTGCTCTTTGGTGTATGTGGATTTCTCATAGTGTTCGAGTGTTATTTTACTGAGATTACAATGGGCATTAATTCAAAATGTGAAGATAATATAAAAATGAAATGAAGTATAGATATGAATGAGTAATATTAAATTCTAGAACATACATATATATTATTTTATTACTTTTTGTTGAGTGGAAATTTGCTATGAACTTAAACTTTATGAATTTAATGAATAAATGAAGGATTAATGATTTGAAACTTGTATGCCCATGTGTTTTAACTATTTGTTGAATTCATGTATCTTATTTTAACATGTTATTTGCTTGAGTGAATTATAAACTTGTTGAGCATGTGTTTAATGTGCCTTTTTAAGACAAGTATAGCATTTTCCATTTGAAATTACTAAGCATGTTTATACTTGAGCGTTGTTGTTTTTGTGTGTAGATCGCACCTTTGGACAACTAAAGCCCAACACCCCTTTTGGAGCATCACATTATCATGAAGACTAAAAGAGTATGAAATTTGCCTATTTATGTATTATGACATGTACTTAGGGCATATACGTGTATAAATATGCTTATTTCATATGTCATTTAGTACTTTGAGCTTTGGTTATGATATGGTAGTTGAAGGCTTAATCAGTTTGTTAAATTTATGGATATGAAACTTTCACTTTGCATGCATGCATATAGACCTCCAATATTTGGAGCTAGCTATTATTTGGGGATGATTTAACTTATTTTGAATGGTTTCAAGAAAGTCTTATTATGCTAGTCATGATTTATATATATTTATGGATGATTATTTAGTTTAAACATGTCTAAAAGGGAATTTTGCTTGTATAATGTCGATCTTCAAGTCTATTTCATGTTTTCCATGTTTGGAGGTGTTTCATGACTTAACTTTTTAGTGTTGAGACAAGTGCATTTTAAGTTAATTTTTAACTTTAGGGGTCAGGGTTTCAATACTTGGCCCCTATGGTATCACAACAAGTGAGGCAAAAAGCCAAAATCTATAGTAACAGGGAGAAGTATTTGTTGGAAAAACGGGTTTGGAAAACGCAATGGAAAATAAATTTAACGAAAAACTAGAGTTTTAAAAAATTTTCCAAAACAAGATCTTGGTTGTGATATCTAAAGTAATAAACACTTAATCAAAATTGAACCTTTTTTGATTCGTCTAAGTGAACGCTTCGACCGAGTAGTCTTCTTCGCTATTCTCAAGCTCACGTCTGTCGAGTGTGGGCTCGCTTCGAATAAAAAAATTTTCACAAAAATTACTAGTGGGGTAATTTTGTAATTTCTCTAAACTTTTGGGTCAAGTTGTAAATCAGAAAAATATCTTTAGAAATTTTCTAGAATAATCTCTTCAGAGAATTTTCTCTTTACAACTTTCTCTTGAATTCACGTGTGTGTAAATAATGACCCAAGGCTCTCTTTCTATAGGGAGAGTTTAGATAGTTCAACTATTGTTAAACTTAATCACTTTAATATTAAATTCATATAAAATTTAATATTAAATCTTATTAAAATAATAGAATGTTTATCTACAAAATAAACATTAAATTAAATTTAATAGTAAAATAATCACTTTAATATTAAATTAATAAAATACTATTAAGATAAATATTAAATTTAATTTAATATTAGATTATTAAAATAATATTATTTTTAGAATAATTAATTTGAAATCAAATTCTCTGGTAGAATCTCAGTAGGAGTGTAACTCTTCCACTGCTCGACCACCGATGACCAACCACCGCCAACCATCGGGACACCACTGTTGCAGCCATCGACACCGACATGTCCGGTGATGCAAGGCGACACCCTTGCGGCACCCTGAGCCGATTCAACTACTGTTGATTTGGTCCAGGTCAAGGACAACTCGACCGGTCCGATCTAGCCACCAGGTGGACTATCGGCTTTGTTTCACATAGCGGGCCCGATTTGACTAGTTGTTGGGTCTTGATCTCAGTTTTAGGCTCTCAAGCCCAATTTGCTCTTAAGTCCAATTACCGATTAGACCAATTGTTTAACTTGAAAATTAATTTCCAAAAATATCATATTAATTTTAATTAATTTGATTACTTTAATTTTACTTGGTCAAAATTAATTTTTCTAAAAATCGCTTAGATTTTCCAAATTAATTTTTCAAGAAAATTCTTCAATCAAATTCTCTAGTTGAACAATTCTTACGGCCACCTAATTTAATTCCACATCGAATAAATCGGCTCAATTAGATTATTCTCGAAGTCATACAATTTTTTTCTAATTCAAATGTAGTCCGATCAAGCTTTTGTTGAGCTAGTGGAAGGACCAATTGGACATATACAATAAGGCTCTAGTGATTGCAATTATGTCCAAAAGCATTGTTCCAATAATTCGCAATTACTTAATCATTGAGTTAGTCCACAATAAGTACCATGATTGAAAACTCCTTATTGTATACTATTACTAAAACAATTCATCCAACTGCTTTATCCAATGACCTCGTCATGTGTATGTTACCCTCATATGATATCCTTGATTCCTTTGAATTAAATTCATTCAGTCAATACAATCCTATTTTATTTCATTGTCAACATTGTGTCTTATTAATGATTAATATGATCACTGTCAACAAATGATTGTGATAAGTTGCTCGTTTGAGAATAAGAAACCCATAGCCATATTTCATATTTATTAATTCACACAATGCCAATGAGAAGATATCATTAACTCTTTTGTTGAGCTATGAATTCAACTATTGCTAGTAAAGCCATGCCATACACAAGTCATGAACCCAACATATCGGCTATGGGTTTGATCATCTTTAGAGCATAAACCTCCACTTATATCAAAGCATATGAGTTGCATAAGCATGGTTAGTGACTAACTTAGGATTTAGTTAAATCACATCATGAACATCACAAGGGAATTAATTCACAAACTGATTCAGAATTAATTCATCTTGGGTCTGGTCCAATGTGTCATTCTACCAATGAATACATTTATGTCTCAACTTGTCGAGTCAACTATTGCGATAGCCAAGACTAGTCATCTCCCCAATTGGAATTGTAGATGACATAATAATCCTTCTCAGTATTTGAATCAAATGCTCACTTTGATTCTTTTACGAGATTATAGACTTATTTAGATTATCTATTGAATTAAGTTGCCTTTCTCGCGATGTAAACATTCTTACAATGCCACTTATCTTCAGTTTGAACTTAAACAATCAATGAGTTAATATTTGTTTATCATAATTTCCATATACATGCAAAATATAAAAGACATAAAAACAAAAGAAATAATACTGAAATGTGAAATTAACTTTATTGATTTAATAATTGTTTAAATAAATAGAAAATAGTTACATGTTTAGTACAATATGGGCACATTTTCCAGCAGCATTCATATTTCTTCTTACTTGTACTAATACCACAATGTCAAGGTAGGGTCATTGCACTGTTTTGGTGATTTTGAGTCTTCGAGGATCATTTTCGCTCCTAGACATCTCCAAAGATATACAAATTGATTCTAAGTGGTTTTAACATGATTTTTGAAATTCTAAAATTGATTTTACTCATTTTTATTATTTATATTGAATATTTAATTTCTTAAATAAATCAAAGAATATTGTCACAAGAGTGCTCCAGTGGCATAACCAATTCATATCAGTCGTTAGAACAGATGAGGGGTGCTAAATTGTGATTTTTTTCCTTATAAATAAACATTCACTACAAAAAAAAGATTTTTTATGATGTTTCAAAAGTGTCACAAAAACAATAGGAAAATGTCACGAAAAGTAAGCTTTTTGAGCTTTCTTAAATGTTTTTAGCGAAAGGTACGAAAGCGTCATGCATATAGCATAACTAAAAGTTGTAACGCTTAAAAAACATCATGGAAATGTATCTTTTCTATGGATTTTTTTGAACGTCACAAAAAGTATTATATTCCCTTAATTTAAAAGCGTCACGTTAACTAAAAAAAAGTGTCACAAAATGATTGTATATTTTGTATAGTTTAAAAACACCACAAATAATTCAATCCAAAAGGTCATAAATTGTTTGTTTAATTTGTGACATTAAGAAAGCGTCATGAAAAATAGATTAGAAACATCATGCATTGTTGTGTATTTTGTGACATTTAGAAAACATCATAAAAATTTAGTTTAAAAACATCATAAAAAATACTTTTAGTTTTTTTTTTTTCTTTAAAGTAATTGATGTGATTATGAACACCAACACAATGTCAAATTCTGATGGGTTGATGAGCGAAGTTAATGGGCCGAATTATCATGGTCCAACTGTGCAAGGAACATCCAAAGTATTGTTTGATCCATTACAAATGCCAATTGGGCTAATAGCCAAATGTTCAAGGAATTTTTTAATGGGCTGATGCGTAGACTTTGGGATCACGCCTAAGCTAATCTTGTCCAAATTGGGCCGACCCCAAATCCTATGTTGGTTTATATGGTCCAAGTGTTGGACGAATATTCTGAAGGGCCTGAATCAAGCATTCGACCATCTTGATCCTTTTTACTCAATTCAAGTCATTATTTTATTTAATAAGTTTGCATGTTGTTTTAATTCACAGACTTAGTTATTTTTTATGTTCCAATTAAGTGTTGTTATATGTCATGATGTTAATCTTGTGTTTAAGATGCCAAGTTTGTTTATTATTATTATTTGCGTGTGGGTCACTTATGTCATGTTAAGACTCTAATTTGAATTTAGTTGTTGTCATGTTGATAAAGTGTCAAGTCCATGGAGTCTTTGAATAGAATTCTACTATGTTAATTGCATTGATCTCATCCCTTTTTATATGTATTTGTAGGAGCTGTTCGGCTGGTCAAATCAAGACTCTTCAAGCACCCTAATCAAAGCCAAATGCATGCACAAATTATGTTCAAAGAAATTTCAAATACATGCCATAACTTTGGTACATGTAACTGTTCGTATGAAGGACCAAATACTTGGATACATGTACTTGTTGTGTAACCAAATTCAAGGCATGTGCATGGATGGAGGCTTGAAGGGGAGTTTAATATGATCGAATATCTTCTATACATGCATGAACAACTAAGGGGGATGAGTCTTCATAAATGCGACACAATGAATTGTTACAAGCATGCACAATTGAGAAGATGAATCTACAAGATACATGCAAAGATTCAAGAACCAACCAACCATTAATGTCTCTAATAATTAAAGGTGCATGTCCCATGCAAGATACATGTTCAACCAGGGAGATGGAAAAGACTTTTGATGTTCATTCAAGCATTTGGAGATTTCTTCCAAGCTAAGAATGCATGCACGGTCCAAGAGGGAGCAATATGTTCATTCGAATGTTCAATGCACCTACTTAATTTATGAATGTCATCTAACTCCATACATGAACTTCATTATGACCGAATGTGGCTATTAGATTACCTAGTCCTATAAATAGCTTAAGTCTAGTCATTTGTAAGGTTAGACCATTTTGAATATAAACTTTATTTGTGAGATAATTCTCTCTTGGTTCTTGAATTGAACTATTGAACTTATCAACCTTTCAAGTTTCTAGCGTTCACCCTTGTCTTATCACTCCGTTCATCCATCCCGGAGCATGGAGACTTACTATACCAAGGTTCGAGTAATTTTGCAAGTTAAATAGGTCGAGTTCAATATAACTTCAGTTCCTTATACTGAAATAACTTCGGGTCAAGGTTCCACTCCAATCGTTCCTATTCAAGACAATCCTAAAAAATTTTCGAATTTTCCAACCATCGAGTACAGGTCCTGTTGATCTATTTTTGAGGTTCTATTCGGGTCTAGGAAATCACATCAGTAATGATAGAATTACAAAAGAGTCACAAAAAACTATCACCTTTCGTGACCTTTATATTCTAACTAAAATTAATGAAAAGAATAAAAACATCATAAAAAAATGAAAAACATTTAAAGGCATAATAATATTATTAAAGTCACTAGAAGTCATAGTGTAAATAAAGCAATAAATTGAGTGCAAACACATAAAGTTTACCATAAGAAAAGTTAAAGTCAAGTACTAATGTTCAAACAATAAAACATAAAGCCACACACACACACATAAAACACAATGCAAGTGGTAATTGAAACTAACCTAAAGCCATACAAGGTTTGATGAACTAAATAGTGCAATCATGAAAATTGTTAACAAGAATACAACCTGGAGTCACATTAGTAGCTCTAACATTAGGTTGATGGGAGGAGTGATAATCAATGGCTTGCAATAGAAGAGGCATAACTGCTCCTAGCTAAACTTATGTAGTTAACTCTTAAACCATGGCTTGTAGATCTTGAACCATTTGCCATAAAATTGATGAATGGGGTATATTAGTCGAGGTCTCTAAAGGAAAAGACATATCAACATCCTAGAAATATGAATTTCCACCCCTATACTTTTGGAATAAGATGTTGTGTGTTAACCACCTCTCCTCATCCTTTTTTATATTAAGGAAGAGAGCCCAAAACATGGAATAAGATGTTGTGTGTTAACCACCTCTCCTCATCCTTTTTTATATTAAGGAAGAGAGTCCAAAACATGTTCCACAATTTCTAAATTTTTTAGATTGTCCGTTTTATCCAAATCAAACGAATGTTGCTCGCTCATATGTGTCATCTTTTCTTGAAAGTTCAAAATTAAAATAAAGGAAACCTCAAATTCATGTACACATTTGATCAAATATTCTACTCATTTTTAGTATATTCATTCATGCATAATATAATTATGAACCTTATTTAGCATGAAGCTTCTCCTTACAAATGTAATAAACTATTTAAAACAACAATACCTTACAATAATATATATCAAGCCATATCTTACAAAGATATAGATTCATATTTTTAGCGTACTAGTTATGTTAATAAAAAGAAACAATAAAACTAATATGTATTACAATGGAAACTAGCAAAAACAATTTTATGGTAGAAGACAACAAATTGTTTCTTTTGAAGGATAAATGACTTCAACTTAGCAAAATCATTAGCATCGATACTAATCTAATGCTAACAAAAGTGTGCACAATTCCAATCAAATTTCATACATAATTGTACCAAATGATCATCAACATACACAAAGCCCTACAATAATGGTTCTCAATTCAACTCCTAATAGTACATTGATAACTCTAGCATATAGAGTTATTTTATTACTCTTAAGCTTATATTTCTATTAAGAAAAGAGTGGTTTAGAGTGTTTTTTATAGTTAATTTAATTATGTTTATGTTAAGTAGTTAATTTTTGAAGCATTTATTTTAATAATTTATTTCTGCCAAATAAGATACTAAAAATGTGAATTTTTATCCTTGAAAGTGACTATTAGAACATTGGAAATATGGAGAAAAGAAGATGTTGAATTTTAACATCTAAAGCCCTATTATTGCAGCAAAACTGTAGCATCAAGCTTGAAGAGAACAGATTGGAGAACACCACATCAGCTTTTGGGCATAACCCATATCTTAGTCAAGTGCTGATGATGACTGAGAATCAGAAGAAATAGGGCTCTGCGAAAATTAAAAGGCCCAAACACTCCCAAGAGGACAAAAATAGAATAGAAAGGGGAGTTGCCTAACCTACCATCTATTGGGGATATAAACACCTCATTTTGATAACATAAAGGGAGAGACGACTGATACAAGTAAGAACATCCATTTTTAGAAGAAGAGAAGTTGGAAAAGAAGAAGATAAGAAGAGGAAGAAAGAAAAGAACCAATTGAGGAGAATCACCTTATTGGGCTTGAAATCTCATCCCTTTTTTCTCTTTGCATTTTGTTTATTTTCTTTTTTGTTATCTTAAACAATGGTTGGGTTTTTCTTAATTTTTTTTAATTTGGTGTTTATGTGCTAAATGTTCATTAGCTAAATAATTATGAAACCCTAATATGAGATTATTTGTAATGACTTAGAATTCAGTGGTACCAGAAAGTGTGATTTTGGGATCCCATTTTCGTAAACCAGACTTGTAAATATTTTTATTAAATATTTATAGAGCTATTTTATGAGTGGATTGAATTTCGAATAGGTAATTTCGTCGAAATAGTGTTTAATTAGAGTATAGGGACTAAAACGCGTAAGTGATAAAAGTATGAATTCTTAAGGAATTATAGACAGGATAACAATACTCACACAAGCTGTGGGTCGGGAAGATAATTGATACGAAATGATGTGGATGAATGCAGAAGCGGACCGTAGAGATTGTCAAAGTCGTGGATTTATCCTAGATCTTTAAACGAACATAAACTGAAACGAGAAACAATGAAAACAGATTAGTTGTCACAAAGGAGAGTCAAACAAAATTAAAATAAACGAAAGATGAACTGACTGGTAAAAAGTCAGAAAGACAACGAATTAGGGTTTCTTAGATGAAAAGAAACCGTCCTTGGACCTCAAGACCCCAACCAAATCTGGAAAAACAAAACACAAACATATTTGTTAGAAGTGACTTTAAAGACAAAAGCAAACTGTTTTGTGCAAGAATGTTTGAAAGAACAAGAAAAGATAAAAACTCCTAATTTTGATGTGTTTCTTAATGGAACAAGATAAGAGAACGTCTTTCTTGAAGCAACTTTAACCTAGAACAAAAATCACTAAAATCAGCAAGCTAAAACAACAAGAATTAACTTAAATAAGTAAGAAATGATAAATTAAGGATAGAAAAGAGGAGATGACATCCTAAGAAGCCTTGGAAACATTAAGAACCCACAACTCCTTTCAATGGCTCTAATTTCCCCTCCAAGAAAGAGATATTGACAAGGAAAACATAAATCAATTGTTCATTTATAAGGGTAAATGTCCATGCACTTATAGGCCCCAAAAATAAATTTCCCTAACCCTAATGGAATAACTAACATGACAACTCATCAAATAAAAAAAATAAAATAATTTTTAAGTGTAGACTTTTCATAGGAATTCAGCCAAAGGAATCAAATGGGCTTTTTAGGCTGAATTCTTACACGATGATCCACATATTAAAATAAAATTGGACCTATAGTTTAAATATTTTACAATTTTGGTCACTTTTATAATTTGGCCTGATATTCAATTAAATTACTTTCCAAACTTTAGAATGGACTTGTAGACATCTTAATGGGCCATTTTTTTCAAGAACTTGGTCTTGTGATCTGTTTACTCTCGAAATTGGCTCGTTCAAGCTCGTACATGAAATCTAATGCACCTTGGTTGCAAAATTCATTTTCTTGGACCAAGATTTCCAATATTTGAAATATTGATTTTATTGATTCTTGAAATTGTCCGAAACAACAAAGTTAGACCAAGATTTGGTTTCTTGATTTTCTTGAAAACAAGAAAGTGAATCTTGATTTCCTTTTTCGGTCGTGTGCACATCTAAGGCTTTGCTAATGAAGTCTTGGATGGTCCTGTTCAATCTCGCTCAGATTTGCTTGGCCTTTGACCTCGTTATTGGGCCTTGACAAAATTTGAGCCCATTACATTCATGAGCCTAATTTTAGGCCTTGAGACTCGCATTATTCCCCCTTCCTCAAGAAGATTCGTCCTTGAATCTTTAGCTGCACAAAAAGAAAAGGGATTAGAACAAATAACAATAAAATGGAAAAAATATTTACCTAAACTTTCTTTTGTGCCAAAACTAACTCCAAGATCAAAGATATGATTTTGATCTTCCAAATTAGCATGGATAAAGTATCACTCCTTCAAAAACAAACCATCAACACTAAATAAAATAAATATTAGTCACATGAGTGTTCAAGTAAAAAATAACCTATAACTTTCTTTGAATATGCATGGTCATCCATAAGAATTTCCAACGATGAGTCAAGAATTTCACATAATTATAAAAATCAAGTAGTTTAATATTATTATGTAAAAAATCATATTTAAAGTCTAAGGTAGAAATTTTTTTTCAAGATCAAATGTATGAGGTTCTTTAATAAACCTGTCCAATGCAACCAAATTAAGCTTTAAATACCTAGATAAACCGATAAAATCAATTGAACTTTCAGACCATTGTTTATTGAAACTTGACAAATGAGAAAGCATGTTGTATAGAAAATAGCATATGCCTACATATTTCAATTTCTGATGTATCATTACTTTTCTTAACTTCTAGCACATGTGGAGAATTTTTAATATTCAACTTACATCTTTCTCACAACTAAAATCATCTATTGATGGTAGAGTAATATAATTGAGAGTCCGTCAATGCATCATTGAAATCCTATAACAAAGAAACATCACTAAAAAAATTTGAGTTAGGGGTAGTTAAAATATAACCATTCCTCACTTTTGTATGAGTATTTTCTTGCTTTTCATTTTCTTTTTCCACTTGAGAACTCTCTAATTTTACCTCATATGTGTTTTCACTCACTAAAAGTAGACCATCAAGTAGACTTTTATCACTCAAGGTCTCTTTTCACTCTGTCTTTTCAATTTTTTCTTCCTCACATTCCATATCCCCCTCACAAGCATTATGAATATTCAATTCAGTACAATATATCTCAGTAGGAGAACATGACGTTTCTATCTCATCTAACTCAGTAGATTCAAAGAAAAAATTCTCACTATCTTTTTAAGGTTCACAAAGTTTGCCATCACAAATCTCTTTTCTATTATAGTATAAGTCAAGAAAAGGTACAAAGTCATACTTACTTCTTCTCTAGTTGGATATTTAATTGGACATTGGAAACCCTTATGATTTTCTGAACTACACCAATAAAATTGCACAAAAGGTGATATCTCAATTGTCTTCTCTCTATTTGGATATTTAATTGGACATCGGAAACCCTTGTGATCTTTTGAACTGCACCAATAACATTGCAAAAAAGGTGATAGCTCAATCGTGTTCTTGCTTTCGTTTGGCCATCTCACATTGAATTGACAAACTAATTTATGGTAACTTTTTCAATCACAATAAGTCTCTTGATCATTCTTTCCAATAAATTTTGGAATTGAGAACTTTGATTTAGCTAAAAAATGTTGCCCATGGTCATTATTAACCAAAGTCTCATCATTTGCACGAGAGACAGATCGAGCATTATTTGCACGAATATGAGGCTGATCAACCTTATCTCCCCAAATACGATTTTGACGCTCAATTTTGGTACTTAGACATTCCAAATTTTTGCTGATTGTGTCTAGAATAGTGGTACGTTTTTTTATCTCAAGCATTTTGATCCTCTAGATTTTGTTGGAACCTATCCAACATGTGTTCGAACTTATCATTGACTTCATTGAGGTCACGTTATAATTTCATTACGAAACCATCAAGATTTTCGATGGTCACTAGTGGTATGCCACTCTGGCCACCACTTCCTTTGGCACAACGAGACATTGTGACAAATCTGAAAAAAAAAAACACAGCACTCAAAAAGAAAAAAATTAAACAAATCTCACCATTATGCACTGAAAAATAAAATTGAATTCTCAATGAGGTAAGAATTAATCTTGTGAATCCTTTAGGAGTTTTTATGACAATAAATCAGAATGTTAAAAAATCTAGCTACCAAATATCCTAACGGCACTAGGAGTCCAAAAGTGGTTAGACATCAAAGAATTATATTCCACGGTGGAAGGAATGTGCAACATGCTTTAACCTATTAACAAAAGAAAAAATAAAGTGTTAGAATGCGTACATGAACAATAAAAAAACAAAAACAAAAGAAAACCTAAAGGTGGGAGTCAATGAAAATTGCTGAAACCCGAAAACTTGAAAAATTGCAAAGCAACTTGACAAACTTCATTCGAAGTGTTTCCGATTTCCAAAAATCATGAAATATATATTAGAGCCTCCTCAAATAATGTTGATCTGATCTGAAAAGTTTCGACACAAAATTCAACCCACAATATTTTTTTCTTTTTCTTTTTTTTCATATTTTCTTTTTTCTATACTTTTTCGATCACTTTTCTCGTGAGAAATATTTTTTATATTGTAGTATAGTGCCAAAAATCAATATATAAAATTTTAATCAATTGAAAAACTTTTACCCACTCAAAAATATTTTTCCGAAAAAAATTCTAGGTAAAAAATGCTTATAGGCTGTCTTGCAATGCAAATCAATTTAGAAATAAACCATGAATAACCAAAATGCCCAAATTTGATACTAAATGATAAGGAATGATATGTCACGCATGCGGAGCAGGATTGTAGCTTGTCTAAGTTGCAACTTTATCCTAGATCTCTTGACGAATGTAAACTGAAACGAGAAACAACGAAAAAAGTTAGCTGTCACAAAGGAAAGTCAAACGAAATTAAAATAAAAGAAAGATGAATCGGTTAGTAAATAGTCCAAAAGAGAACAAATTAGGGTTTTTTGGATGGAAAGAAACCGTCCCTAGACCTTAAGAAAACGCCTCAACAAGATTTAGAAAAACGAAATACAAATTGATTTGTTAAAAGTGATTTTAAAGACACAAGCAAACTGTTTTGTACAACAATGTTTGAAACATTAAGAAAAATATTAAAACTCCTAGTTTTGATGTGTTTCTTGATTGAACAAGATAGGATAACGTCTTTTTTGAAGCAACTTTAACCTAGAACGAAAATCAATAAAATCAACAAGCCAAAACAACAATAACTAACTTAAATAAGCAAGAAACAATAAATTAAGGATAGAAAAGAGAAGATGACGCCCTAAGAAGCTTTGAAAACATTAAGAACCCACAACTTCTTTCAACGGCTCTAATTCCCCCTCCGAGAAATAAATCTTGGCAAGAAAAAGCTTGAAGATGATTCCCACAACCTGAAAGATTGTTAAAAGAACTTCTAAAAGAAACTCAAGAGCAATTCTTGAAGAAAAACTCAAAGAGAATTATTATTAACTTAAAACAATAGAAATCAATTGTTCATCTATAAGGGTGAATGTCCATGGTACTTATAGGCCCCCAATATAAGTTTTCCTAACCCTAATGGAAAACTAGCATGACAACTCATGGGAATTCAGCCAAAGGAATCAAATAGGTTCTTTGGGCTGAATTCTTACATGATGATCCACCTATTAAAATAAAATTGGACCTATAGTTTAAATATTTTACAATTTGGGTCACTTTGATAATTTGGTCTGATATTCAATTAAATTACTTTCCAAACTTCAGGATGAGCTTGTAGACATCTTAATGGGCCATTTTTTTAAGAACTTGGTCTTGTGATCCGTTTGCTTTTGAAATTGGCTCGTTCAAGCTCATGCATGAAATCCAATGCACCTTGGCTGCAAGATTCGGTTTCTTGGACCAAGATTTCCAAGATTAGAAATATTGATTTTATTGATTCTTGAAATTATCTAAAACAACAAAATTGGACCAAGATTTGGTTTTTTTATTTTCTTGAAAACAAGAAAGTGAATCTTGATTTCTTTTTCAGTTGTGTGCGCATCTAGGGCCTTGGTAACGAAGTCTTGGATGGTCCCATTCTATCTTGCTCGGATTTGCTTAGCCTTCGACCTCGTTATTGGGTCTTGAGGAAATTTGAGCCCATCACATTCATGAGCCTAGTTTTGGGCCTTGAGACTCGCATCAATAATGCTACACGATCCTGCTCACATGAGTTGTGAAGAATTCGCAACAAATGCAGGATCTGAGCCACCGGTAGGACATCCAAGACTAGCACCCGAAATGGTAATAACCCTAATGACATGTCATTTGTATCTTAGTCGTTCAATAAGTTCATACAGGCCTCGATTGTAACACCCCAAACCCGGCCTAGACGTTATGGCCGAATCTGGAGATGTCATGATGAAGGGTTTTGAAAACGAAGTCAATACGATAAAAATCATTTCAGATTTTCATCTCATATTCATTGTCAAAGCATTATTTAATTAATTAATTTTCCAAAACGTGATTTATAGCGGAAGTTTATAAGAACCATTTTATTTCAAAAATCCAGTTCGTATTTTAAAAAAAACCTTTGTTTGCATAAAAACCATGGTTTTTAGATATTCGCTGCAAATAAAATACTAAAATGAAAATCCACATCCCAAAATCAACCCAAATAGTCTGGAGAGTCCAATTATTACAAAACTCTAAAAATAAACTTGGATTAAAATAGAATAAAAACCATAAACTTATTCAGTACGAACTCGTGGTCACCAAGGGGCTCCGTCGCACTGGTCCACCTAAGCCTGTGGATTACTTGAACAGAACAGAAAAACAGATGTGAGTTTTCGTAAATTCAGTGTGTAACCCAACAGACATAGACATGCTATACATACAGAAATAGCATACACAGTCATATTCAGATTCAGATTCGGACTCATGTCCATTTTAGAAATAGATAACAGCTACAGATATGCAGATCAAATATACAGAATCTTACCCCCATCCTCTACACACCAACTTCAACCATCTCGTTACACCATGTAAGATTAAAAACACTCACCCATCCCTACACACCATATTGTGCCATTATGGCACACATCAGATAAAGTGCAGCCAAGCTGCTAGAGTATAGGCAAAGGTCGCCTTTCAGAACACTTCCTCCATATATACAATCCTACCCCATATACAGATACAAAATATAGAAATCAGATACTGAATTTACAGATTAGACATGCTCAACATGCTTATATACAGATAACAGACATACATATAGCAGAATAGTCAGACATGCATAAACTATGGTTTGGTTAGCCCTTACCGGCCCTACGGTAGGCCCACTGTAATACCCCCTACCCGTATACGTCGCCGGAATAGGGTACGAGGCATTACCAGAGTTTAACGAATTAATTTTCTGTTATTACGAGTTAAATACTATTTATTTACCGAAACATGTCATGACGTCCCTTAGATGGGCCTCCGAAGCCCAAAACATACATCGGGACCAAACCAGGATTAAATCAAAACCATAAGAAATTTTTCGCAAAATCCCAAAGTTTTTTTTTCATGAACTCAATATAACCTCTTTATAAATATCTAACCTTCCCTAAAATTTTAAACTGAGACCAATCCAAACCAACCAATCCATTTCAACATATTTTCAAGATAGATTCAAGCATATCCATAAGATAACCTCATCACATACAAAAACCAAGATTTGTTAGCCATACCAATGGCTAACCTTACATTCATTTCACATTAACATTTACTTTATTATCTTATACATGCCATTGATTCCCAAAATAAAGTTTCTTTATATATCGAAATCTTGAGGTTGATAGTGTGATGTGTCTCCAACCGAATCCGACCTCTGAGCTCTTAACACTACAAAACAGGGGAAAAGGAAACAGGGTAAGCACTTTGTGCTTAGTGAGCTCATGTAACAAGATTTATACTCACCTAATATTTTCAATACAATGCAATAAATATTCATACATCCATTCAATGCATTATTACCCTATGATGCACAAACTCAACATTCAGGTTAGTCCAGTAATTTCCATGTATCAATAATATGTACCATGATTGATGAGCTCATCAATACCATGATTTCAATTCTCTTGTTATTTTTCCATATTTATCCCGTTGAATATCTCAAAATTTCGATGGATTTTCAGGGGTACACTTTAGTGTACAAATCCGGGTTCGTCAATTCATATTCATGTGCGCACATTTCCATTTCAGATAACACACTCCCGCGAACCTCATCCTTACAGTGAGATTACTAGTCCAGGCTAAATCCCCTGTAATAAAAAATCATAAAGTATTGTCGGGATTACCAGTCCAAGCTAAATCCCCTGCAACGACAAGTACTCTAATGAGCTTGGATCTGAATTACCAGTCTAGGCTAAATTCAGACCTTAATTCGAATTACCCATCCGGGCTAAATCCATTTTCCACATATTCTTCGGGTGGGCTATATCAGGATAGGATCACTCGTCCGGGCTAGATCCTTTTTACCGTCAATTCCTTTTCAGAGATCCATCGAATTTTCCTTTCATTCAACCGAGATTTATTTTTCCTTTTCATCAAGAATATCAATACTTCATCAATTATCATACAATAAACATCCAAATCATATTCACATCAATAAAAATATATTTCAAACATTTAAAAATATAATTCAAGTTACACGAACTTACCTCGATACTTCTTTGTATACAAAAATCTACTAATCCCGAACTTTTTCTTTTCCTCGATCTAGCTTCATATTTGAATTTTCTGGATCTAAATAAATAAATTCAATCATCAATTTAATACATTTCATGTTCATATGTAACATTCTCTATAATTCCATTATTATTTATAGTTCATTCACAGTTGTCTCCTTAAGTTATAGTCACTAAATTATTTATATTTTGAGATACGGAACTCCAAATTAAGATTCGCTTGATTTTTCCAAAACTAAACTCATATATCTTCTTACCATAAAATTTTCAGAATTTATGGTTTAGCCAATAAGTACAGTTAATTCTTTAAAGTCATCCCTGTTCTGCTATCTGACAGTTTCGACCCTTCTTCACTAAAAACTTATTTTATCCTAGTATAGAATTTGGATGATGTTACTGTTTATTTCTCTTGAAAATAGACTCATTAATAATTTTAAAAATATAAATTTAATCCCCTAATTATTTGTCTCCAATTTTTGATGATTTTTCAAAGTCAAAACAGGGGAACCCGAATTCATTCTAACATTATCTCACAAAATTTATTATATATCATGATTTACAATTCCATTGATTACACCATTTCTTCTATGAGAAACTAGACTCAATAAGTTTTCATTCCATATTTTTTCATCCTCTAATTAAATTTCCACAATTTATGGTGATTTTTCAAAGTTAGCCTACTGCTGTTGTCAAAAACTGTTGTAGTGCAAGATGTTGATTACCATTTTTCCCTAAGCTTTTAATAAATGATAGTTTCATCCCTGCTTAATTAACCTCTCAATTGAGCTGATTTTTCTCAATTAACACTCACTTTAAACTACTTTATAACCTTTTGAAATCAGAATTTTAGCACTAGAGTTTAAATTTTAAACTTTTTCACAATTAGGTCCTACAAATCAATTTCCATTGAAATTACCTAATAAAATCATCTCATAAACAAATTAAAGCTTCAATTTCATGCTATTTCATCATAAACTTACAGCACTCAACCATGGTGACTTTCAATTTCATCCATGAAACAAAAAACTAATGAATTTAGTAATAGGACCTAGTTGTAAAAGTCTTAAAAACAAAAAAATTACAAGAAAAAAAGCAAGGATTAACTCACTTGGTGCAAAAATTATGAAATACCAGCTTGAATAAACCCTTAGGACATTTTTGGCTGATGATAATGAAGAAAATATGAAGAGAATTCTAGATATTTCAATTTGGTCCCATTTTTATTTTAGTAAATTTTATTATTTTCCCATTTTGCCCTTATTTCACCAATTCTCCTAATTTTTCTCGGCTTATGCTGCCCAAAATATCTCCTTTTAGACTTATTTGCAATTTATGTCCCTCCTCATTTAACAATTGAGCTATTTAATCCTTCTAGCAACTTTTACACCCTTTTCAATTTAGTCCTTTTCACTTAATTAACTACCCAAACGTAAAAATTTTCTAACGAAATTTTAATACCATATTACTAACATTTCATAAATATTTATAAAAATATTTTTGACTCAGTTTTACGAGATCGAGGTCTCGATACTTTGTTTTTACCCAATTTTCTTCAATAATTTCTTTTTTTAACTAACCACTAAATTGGTAAATTTTTTTCTATCGATATTTTCATACGATTTTCCTATCATATCAATATTCATGCAAAAATATTAAAATAAATTTCTCTTTAAATCAAATTTGTGGTTACGAAACCATTGTTCCGATAACCCTAAATTTAGACCATTACACCCACAATTGATCAGAATGGCCCGTGCGACCCTAGGGAAAATTCCAGAATTATGGGCCCACACGCCCAGATTGGCCTTGCCCGTGTAACGTGCCCGTGTGGGCCCACACACCCAACTTGGCCTAGCCCATGTGGCCCACACGGCCACACTCACACCACCACACGCCCGTGTCATGCGCACGGCCAAGCCTTCGTCTATCACAAGGCCATGTCTCGCACACAGCCAACCACACGGCCAAACACATGCCTGTGTGGCGTCGACAAAATGGTTTTTCGACTTTTGTCGAAGTTCAATTTTCTACATTTCGGGTACACACTTGGTTCAGTTTTGATGCTACTGCAAACATGAGCCCTCTAAAACCTAAAAGTCGATAATCCAACGCCCAAATTCAGTAAGTGATTACGAAGCTCAAACACAAATAATCCAAAATAAGATCTCACAACAATCTTTAACGCAATCGCACACTAACCGACAAGGAACACGATAACCCAGCGTTCAGTTGACTGTAGGAGCACCGGTCAAAACTTGCCTTTCCCCTAACCGAGAATTGAACAAAACCCCCATTAATCACAAACCAAGAACAATAAACAAAAACCCATCTACAAAAAACTTACCGAAACGAACGATATTTTCAAGTTACTCAAAAGAAAACGAGAAGAATTAACAATGCCAATCCCCAAGGAGTAATGCATGTTAGATAGGTTTGAAATTCGTAAAGAGAAGAAGGAAGGAAAATTTTCAAGAAAGATAATAGGGAATAGAAAAAAAAAATGACGTCAAAAATTAAAAAGGGATTTATTTTTTTTTAAAAACAATTAATTACTAGATACACTCAAAATCCCTTAACAACTCACCACTAACAACATAATCTCAACCACCTCAGAATCCCAACTCCACCGAAACACTAATACACAATCGAGCAAAAATAATACCCACCTCGCACAAGGATTCGAACGCAAGACCTTCAATACACCAACTCTCTTACCACTCGAACTAGCAGGCTCATTCTAATTTGAATTAATAGGCAATTTTCTATAAGCCCACTTAACAAGGGTAAAGCTTAGATAAAAAATAACAAAAATTGCCAAAGTGGTAATTGAACCCCCAAGACTTCACTCACACACCCAGAACACTTAACCACTGAAGCAAATATATAGTTGAGTCAAATATTTACAGAAATAGAAATAAATTAAGCGTGGCGTTACATCGATTCATAATCATATCCTTTAGTTATTTAAACATTATCATATTAACATGAATTCAACCATATAATTTCCATTTTCGATCACGTGCCTAAATTTTAATATCATTACATATTGATTCATCCAATTTTTAAGATTATTATACAAGGAAATTCAATCACAAACATGCACCAACATATTAAATCACAAATGCAAGAATTAAATCAGTTTATACACTATACGAACTTACCTAAACCGAATCAACAACAACTACAACACTAAGAACTACTCAAAAAATTTTCCTTTTTCGTGCTTGTCTACCGGTTGATTTGTTTCTTGATTTATAATATAATTTAATTCAATTATTAACTTCAAATAATTGTAATGTCTAAATACATGTACATGACCCTTTAATAATATTTTACATTATTACTCTAAACTTTTGCCTTTTTATTCAATTTAGTCTTTAAAATCGAAACTTACATATTTTTCACAATTCAACCAAAAACCTTAGTGTCGAATTCAATATAGTCCCTTAATAGCCCTTAAGTAACTAAAATTTATAGAAATTCTTTCCTAAATTCAATACTTTATCAATTTAGTCCCTAAACTTAAAACAAACCAAATTTACTTTATAGATTAGTCCTATTTTAACACCAAGCTTCAAACTTAACCGTTAAAGTATAAAAAGCTTTAAAAACAACAATGGTTACTTTTCAAGTCCTTAATAGTTTTACAAAATAGTCCCTAGATTAATTAGGTTAAATTACAACAATCTCAGAAACATAAAATTTACTAAAAACAGGCTTAGATATAGCTTACATGTAATGGTCGAATACTCAAGGTGATTTGAAGCTTTTTCTTCCTCCTTCAATGGTGTTTTTCGGTGGGGTAAACAACAAATGAAAAAGTTGATTTGTTTTTAGTTTATTTTATTTTACTTTTATTCACAAAACATATATTAACATAAAAAACATACACTAATCGTACCTACCATTTAATTATGGTATATTTGACACATAAACCCTTGTACCTTTATTATTCAAGCTTATTAACTAGTAAAAATTTATACTGATTAATTTTTACAGTTTTTACGCTTTAGTTCTTTTTACCTAATTAACTATTCAAACATCAAATTCACTGAACCAAATTTTAATACGACACTCTAATAGACTCATAAATATTAAATAAATGATATATATTGACTCAATAATCAAAATTGTGGTCCCGAAACCACCATTTGAGACACCACTAGAAAACGGGCTATTACAGAATGGTTGGTTGAATTAGTATAGCTTGATTTGATTTGTTGTTATTAAAATTGTGAAAAATGTTGGATTGGGAGTTTAGTTATAGTTAAATGAATGTTTAGATACATTTTTGTAATGGTTTTGTGCAGAATATAAGTGTGCATTATGCACCATTTGAGCTAATGGTTGGCTTGGCATGGAATAGGTACCAAATGACCTAAAATGTACCAAAAATAGAGTCCATGTCGGGACAAGAAGCTCTCCTTGTCCCAATGTTGACCGACATTTTGTGACATCCCGACGTCGATTGGCCAGACCTTGCAACGTGACAAACTGTTTGGCGACATCACGACGTGGAGGAGACGACGTCGACCTTGGATTTTCAAAACTTTGCAATTTGGTCCTAATTCATACTCAGGTCAATAAAAGAGCTTTTGTAAGCTTGATTAAGGCTCGAGTTTAGTTGTGAATTGTATTATGAATGTGCTTAAGTTACAAATGTTTGTTTAATTTATATAATTATTGTGTTTTCATTGGTAGTTGCTCCGACAACGATTGTATCATCCTATAACTCGGACCTAACGATCGGGTCGAGCAAGAGATGTTATAGACTTAATTTTGAAAAACTTTTAAACTTCCACTATATTGTAAAACCATTTTCTTAATAGGATTTTTCCAACACTAACACCATCTCTGTTTACACTTTTTGAGAGCCACTCACATATTCACATCACATCTAGTGAAAAAACAGGCAAATGAGAGTGAAAAATAAGAGTGAAAAAATAGGCAAATGAATAACAACGAATAACTTCATAATTCTTGTACAAATTTTAAATAAGTTTTAAATTTTGTTAAAATTTTTGTAATAAAATTTAATAACTATTTACATTTTTAATATTTTTTAATTTTTATTAATTTTTTGTTATTTAAAATTTTTATGATTTTAAATATTTTAAATAATTTTAAATACCCTTTTACAAATTTAATATATTTTAAAATATTTTTTTACAATTTTTAATATTTTTTATCTAGTCAATGGCCACATCGGTCAATGACCACATTACAGGTCAACACGAACACGTGGCATATTTTGATTGGTTTTTGATGTTTTTAAACATTTTTAATAATAAAAGTAAAAAAATATAACAAAACTATAATTCAAATATCAAAATGGAATAATAAACAATTTAAGTATCCATATGAGAAAATAGATATGATGCAGGAGGCAAATTGTGAATATAGCAAAATGAAAAATAATTAAATCTAAAAGAGTAATCGTGTGGAAGGTTCGAAGCTCTAATGAAACTAAAAAGTGACTTAACTTTTATAAATAATTTAAAATCTGGCTTAGATTTCAAAATAAATTTTTTATTAAGTATATATTTCTAACATGAATTTTTTTGAATAATCTCATTATTAGTTTTGATTATATTTGTTCTTTTTGACATAATATCTAGAATTACTCATAGTCCCTTTCAACCTATAAATAAGAGGATAATATGCTTCAGCGCATTCAAACTCGCATTCTTCTACATTGACAATACCAATATTCGATTCGCTTACATGTGAACATATTTAAATGTGTATAATATATATTTTATTAAAAAAATAAAATTACATTATTAAATTTTAAAATAATTTTACATTTTATCAACTAAATAGTTAAATTTTACATTCTAATAAAAAAAAATATTGTGTTATTTGTAATCTTACCTTGTCATGATATTATATTATTTGAACTAAACACCTCTTAATTTATATATATATGTGAAAAATATATTAATAAATCTTTTTTTTTTTACATAATGTCTAGAACTACTTAAAGCTCTTCCTCAACAAATAAATAGAAATATAATGCACTTGAATGTAGGGGTGAGTATTCGATCGAGTCGAGTCAAGTCGAACCGAGTAAAAATTATTTTTCGAATCGAGTAAAAATTTCGAGTTGAGTTAACGAATCATATTATTTATACTTAATGCTGCATTTACATGGATTGATTATTTAGCTAGTAGAGTAAGAATAAGATTATTTAACTACATAAACAAATATAATGGTTTTACCTTTTAACTTAATGAGTAAACATTTATCAAAACGACGTAGTTTTTCCTTTTAACTTAATGGTTTTGACTTTTAATTTCAGAAAAGGTAAACAGTTATCAAAACGACATAGTTTTGCCTTTTCTTATTCGGATTTTCGGATAACTCGAAGTGTGTAATTCATATCGAGTTAAACTGAAAAACTTAATTTTTTATTCGAGTTGATCCGAATAATTTGAATAACTCAAATAACTCGAACTATTTAATTCAAAATTTGAATTTTTTATTGAGTTTTTCGAATCGAATCAAATTTTGCTGACCCCTACTTAAACGCACTTGAACCCACGTCCTCTTACATTAATAATAATATCTATACTAATCGAGTTAATACTCAATTTGCAACATATTCACAAATCTAAAACAATGTACAAATATTAATTATATAAAAAAATAATAAAAGATGAATACAAATATTATACCGACTACCTTTTAAGTGTTTGGATGAATTGTGTGGAGTGAAATCCCATTTCCCAGAGACATACAATATGACTTTGTATTTAACAGAGCCATTTATAAATAGATGCATACAAATTGTTGATGACAAAAAAGGGTTCATGTTGCCTGTCATTAGCTATTTGAGACACTTTGCCTGCTCTGCTAATTTCAGGGTTGTTTTGCAGATTGAAAATGAAAGATTTCCCCATCTCACAATTTCCATCAACCAATTGAAGATGTTTAGGGAGGTAAATTCAAGGATTATGTAATTTTTATTTTAAAAGTAGTAATAGTGAAATAAAAAGAACGTGAAGTGAAGGGGCATTTGCAGAAAGTAATAAATGAGTGAGGTGAGAAGGCAATGGAAGGTAATGATGACTATTCATAAATAGGTTCAGATGGGGTTGGTAGGTGGCTTTGCTCCTTTCTCTCTGTGTCTCAGCTCAATCAAATGCATGCAAAATCATTACCACCACGACGTGCTTATTTCAGAAACTCAAGGCATCAAAAAAGCAACTGCCTTCCTCACACCATTCAATGCGCCTTTGTGTATTTGGATATCACATTTATTATTCATAGTAAAAATATATATTATTTTTAAATATTTAAATTTGTTATTTGAGGTTTTATTTAGACATCCAAATCATTATTTACTGATAAAAACATAATTTTTAAGTCCTGATCTGATTTGGATTTGGATAAAGAATTAGTAGTTCTAATCATGACATTCCTGCTGGACCATGGCATTAGTTGTAGTGCATGTTTGGAGGCCGAATTATATTTTTTGACTAAAGATTTAGATATCCCTGCTCTGCACTGCACTGCACTGCGATGCACTGTACTGCACTGCCAATGCCATGGGTGGCCCCTTAAATGTAATTAGAGAAGGCATGTGGCACATAGTATAAATAATAAATAAGAGGGGGGGGGGGGGACCATTTGAGATTGACCTAACAATGCAAAAACCTCCCCATTCTGAGACTGCCGCAGTTAATACATACACATATTATAAGACATGGAAATTAGGGAATTACAGTAGCTTTTGCTATTGCTTTTTTCTTTATATGAGTTTGGGAAGTGCAAAGAGAGGGACAAAACGGATGGTCAAACTATGTGGTACATTGCTGCTACCCTCCCATTTGGCATTTGTATCTAACCCTCTTAGGCCTAGGGTCTTGTTTTTTTGTTATTTCCCTTTCTTTTCTGCCCTATTGAAGAAAAATATTTTATATTGTTTGGTAGGTACGTGAACCTACCTATGGGTTTTGAGAAAATAAAACCCTATCTATGGGTTAGATAAAATTCCTTGTTCTAGGATTAATCTTTTATAATTAAAGTAAATCCTATAAATTGATTTTTATATATTAAATTAAATAGTAAATTAATTTTTTGTTAAAAATTTTATTTATTTTAAAATTTAATATGATTAGTAGAATAACTAGATAGTAACATATAATATGTTATGTACACTTTATAGTTTTTAACATAAAAATGAATGTAATTTTTAACAGAATGATCAATTTACTCTTTTTTTAACGTATAAAAGCTAATTTTTTATTTTATGAGTAGAAAAAATAAAATACAATACAACTTTTAATATTGATGTCCCTATATTATTTCTATGAAAAAGTGATAATTTAAAGTCCCAAACTCACTTTTATTTATTGCTAAAAAAAATTAAATAGCTTTTCCTTTTCATAAGAAGATCAAAGGGTATCTCAAGATTTACTTAGATTTTAATTCTCTATTTTAACAATATATTTGCTCACTGTGTCTTGATACATGGCTTTATAAAAAAAATCTCACGATATTAAACCTAGATGGAAAAATACCCAAGCTTCTAAGTTCTAAGGAAGTAGGAATAGTGAGATTAAGTATAATTCTTTTACATGTTAAACGATGGGAAATGATTGTATAAATTGTGACGCTACGTCATTTGTATCTATTTTTAATAATTTTATGTCACATTAATATTTTTATCTTGAAAAAATTAAATCTAAATTAAATCCTAAAATTTCAAGATGAAATTATTGATAACTATTAAAAATAGATAATAGATAAAATATATAATATCTCTATTTCTTACAACTATTTTTCATTAAACCATATTTGTCAAAAACTTGTAACGATAATATTTTAATTTAATATAAGTTCGAAAGTTCAAAAGTTGCATAACATTTATTGTTTTAAAGTAAAAAAACATTCTTTAATTTCAAAGAAATTAAGAAGAGAGAAAAGGAAGCATTTACTAACAAAACAAGCACAGAAAACGACACATCAACCAAATCCCTTTGTATTACTGTGATAAACTTATGGCACACAAGACTGAGACTGTATATAAATGGATAAGTCTAAGGAGCTTTTTCTCATCTTTCATGGCACTGTTTCCACTTCCTCCATAGCCATTTTCTACTGACCAGTCCAAAAAGTCTTAACCCTTCTTCATTGGCTTTCCGAGCCACAAGCTCCTATCAATGGCTCAACGACGTCCATTGCCACCCTTGATCATGGACCTGACCATCGCAGTTCGTCCGCCAGGTCATCAACATCCTAGCTCAAGAAATGTAGATTTCATGTTATGAAGTACATGGCAATATCTCTCCTGAGCTTATTCTTCTTATATCTTTTCTTTTATTCTCGAAATTCTTTGATGATTATTCGAGTTTTCTTGACCTTGCAAGTCCGTAAGCAAGGTAAAATTATTCTTGATCACTTTAAGAATTTTCAAGAAACTCTGAGCATAAAATTTCCATCAAAGGTTCGAGAAAGTTCTTATCTATCTTCTATCCCTCCTGAGCTGTCTCTTCTCTTGGTCTCATTTCTCTTTAACCTAGCTATGGTTATCTTTATCATCTGTTTCGGTTTTAGCTTAAAGTATTTCTAAATGCAATTGGATTATCCGAATAAAATTTATGAGCTTACACCGGTATGTACGTGGTTGTTCAAAGAAATATGTATTTACCAATTTTAGTTTTCTTTACATTTTTTTTTTGTAGTTTTTTAATATTCTATGTATCTACCAAAGAAAAAGAAAAAAGAAAACATCCTACGAAGCAATATCAAAGAAGAAAATGTAAAGGAAAAAGATTAATTAACAGAACATCCTTGAAAAAAGATGACATATGAACAATGGAATTAGGACTAAGGAATCTTTGGTTAATGGTGAGATGCAACTCTATATTGTTGGATACGTGCACTTAAAAGTGAGATCGTAAATTAAAAACCCTGGGTCCATTGACACATGGTTGCATATGATGAAGTTATGTCCTAAAAAAGACTGGATGATCCAACCTACTAGCATCTCATAACCGTAGTGTGCTATTCGTAGATGCATGCATAACAGCAAATTGGTTTCCACAAAAGAATTTCGCACAGGAGACTGTTTTCTTGGTGCAGAATAAACACATGAAATGGACTACTGATGTTTTCTTAAATTATAGGAGTGGATGCGATAAGGCCACAAAATTTCATAATAATAGTTATTCTTACAACAAATTTGGGAGGAAATGGGTACACATGGCTCAAATCTTGGTGTTAATATCAGCTTACAATAATTTTCCAGGTACAACTGTGATTTTATTAACTGCAATAGTTTTTGGGTTCTTTTCTCCTACAGAAAAATAGTACCGAAATGGTACCGATTTAGCAATGACAAAGCTGGAAAGATTAATAAAAGCGCAGCAATGCAAAGTGAAAGTTTGCAATATAAAGTGAATTTCAAGTTCCAACATATATTTATTCAAAACTCCCCTTGCTAGTTGTGTGTATACATAGAGATACTAGAGAGCTCCAACCTAATAACAACAAAATTTTGAACACCCCAAGTTTTTTACTATTATACTGTTGACTAGTTGACACCTTCACTAATATTAAGTACAAATATTTGTATTTGTTTTTAGTCTTCATGAGATTTATTATACAAAATTGCATATATACTAATAATCTATTAAATCAGCCTATGAATCTATTGTGCCTTCAAATACGAATAATGATCCCATTTGGAAAATTTTTTGGAGATGCCGCAAAGGATCGATTATTTCTTCGGTTGGGCTGTAATAACAAGTTGCTTATTTGAATATGGATTCTTTACAACATTGATTTGTATCGTACTTCTTTGAATAGAAGAATAGTAAAAGTTTGGAAGCCAATTTCATGGTTCCCTCCTTTGTATGTATGGAAGTGAATGTGGATGGCGCCTGTAAACTTGGTACTAATTTAGCATCAACTGGCGGTGTTATTAGAGACTCCAATGGTAGATGGCTTTGGGGTTTTGGTTGTAACATTGGTTTATGTAAGTCGTATGAGGTAGAGTTGTTGGGGGGGGGGGGGGGAATCTTTGATGGAATCCACCAAGCTTGGAAAGGTGGAGGCCACCGCATTATTGGATTGGATTTACTTTTTAAAATTTTAAAAATATATTATTATTTGATTTATTGACAAAAACCTTCTATGAATCTTTCACATTCATTTTGTGGTTTATAAAAAATAATTCTTTTGAGGTTGATTGTAATAAACCTTAACCCGAGCCGATGAGAACTCTGATTAGATTGAATTACATGCGACACCTATGACTACTAACTTGAAAGTGTTTATCTCAAGGTCACCTAACGGCTAACCTAAAATGAATTTTTTGACGAACTGGTTGGATTTGTCTAGGTTCCATACTTTACTTACTTTACTGATTATGCTATCCAGCGTTCTCACCAAGACCATATATGGCCAGAATTACCATATTTCAATCATAACTCACAACCCACCATGTAATATATACATATACACATCCTATTCCTCAAGAAGAATGCCTAAAAGCAAAGCAAACCCCCTATAAATATATATATACACACACACATATCATTCCAAGCATGACCATGTGGCCTATATGACCTTAATTACACACCAAAAACAAGAACCCAACATGTTTCTTATCGCATCTAAGAGTACATACATGCCACAATTATAGGGAACAAAATAGAAGGGGAAATAAATACTTTTAAAATGAAAGAACCCCTAAATTGACCTAGCTGTGTGAATGTCCCATCCTCGCCAGGATTGATAATTTACTATGCACGGAGACAACAAACCGCCAGCTGAATTTTTCTCAAGCTCAGTAATGCTCATACAAGTTTAAAATAAGACAATGAACAGACCAATGCAACCGAAGGACATAAAATTCATATTAAACAACTGCTACCATAACTGTACATTTTACTATAATTAGACGTCGAATATCTTTAAACTTGCATTTAATTTATTACTCAATCTTTTAGATTAGCTATTTAAACAGTGATACAATTTAAACTATTTCTTTGTTTATTTTAACAAATCAAGATAATCTCAAACATCATAATTTGTAACTTTCTCTACATTCGGATTTAAAACTTTAAATTTTAAACAAGATTTCATTTGCTTTGACGATAACTTTACTATGAATCTTTATGGTAACGCTGTATCTGGCCCGAGAACCGTGTGATTCTCATGATATTTATAATTACTATTTAACCTTTTCTTTTAAAGAACCGATTTTGTGCCCAAGTACTAGAGGAAGAACTATACTAGATAGGGGGAATCTACCCAACCAAACGCTCCAATAGGCGAAAACGCTCTCAACCAAACGCTCCAGTGGGCACAAAGTGCCGATATAGCTATGAGCGCGCATAAAGTACCGCAACTATGATCTTATGGCATGCCTTATCTATCTAGTAGCTTCAGGCATTTAAAATTAAAATTCATCATTAATTAATTCAATAATCGTAACACATATTTTTATTTCCCCTTTATATTATCACAACTCTATTTGCCTTATAATATAATGGTCAACAACTATGAATGCTTTGAAAAAGAAATGTACTATTTCATTAATATAAATGTTAGAGTTGTGTTATTCGAATCTCGTTTGATCCGGTCTGAAAAGTTTGAGGTGCAACTCATTTGTTAAAGAAATAAAATAGAGAGGCAAAATTGAGGATTTGTGGGGGCGGAGCCCTCGCGGTACGAAGCTTACTGCACAAGTTGAATCCGTATAAGACTATACTTCTTCTATTAGACGGGTTGTCTAACCCTTAAAAATTGCACATAGCCGTAAAACTCTTATATTGTTGTTTTTCAACATTAGTGAAATTCTCCTCCTTTATCAGTGATTTTTCCCGATAAGGATTTTCTACATAAAATCTACGTGTTCTTATGTTTCTTTTTTATTAATTCACGATAGTTAGATATCAATTAAACCTTTGAGCAAATTAATATCAATAACCTATCATTAACATGCTTTTTCTTTCCAAATTAGATTAGTAAATTCTATAACCATAAAATATATCAATCAAGAGTCATAAAAATTAAACATAGCAAAAATATAAATTTTAAGCTTGTGGCGCACAGACCAAAATCCAAATCTTCCAAGATTTGGCTCAATTATCTAACATCTTGGCCTTGCACTTGTTGCAAGTCCCTTCTATGTCCACTTCTTTAGCTTCAAAGCATAAAACAATACCCACCAAGGTCACGAACAGTCCAAAATTATAACTCATCTGAATGAATCATTTCATAAATATCAATACATAAATTAGAATAAATTTTCAATACCCTTTTTCGAACTTGACCGAAACTTTCCTTTTACCTAAACAAAATTTTGGTTCTCTCCTTAGAAAAGTTTCACCTATGTTTACACGCAGGTAATTAAATAATTATCTAACTATTCTACAATGGAGTAAAATAAGTAGAGAACTTTCGTTTCCAACTTGAAGAGCACTATTATTCTTTTAATTCACCCTTTCACTAAATGGGTTCAACACCTATTTGTCCTTAGCTACTAATTTTAACATTAAACTTGAGAATTTCTCCTCCAATTCTATGTTGATGCCCATAGCTTGAACTGAAGCCACACTCTTTATGTTGAGAACCTAATCCAAAACATTTAAGTTACACTCTCCATTCAAACATTTCCTTGGCATTCAAACATTTTCTTGGCCAGCAAGTTAGAACAACTTGTTTCATTCCTTATTCGAACATCTTATTAGACAAATTGTTAGGAAACAGTTGGAACATCTGTTGAAGACAACTTAACTGCAATTAAGGGTTGGTGTTATTTACTTAGTTTACTTTTATATGATCCTCACTTCTGATTATTTTTTTCAAAGGGATAAAGGAAGAAGGGTCGGCACATCCTTATCTCATGCATTATCTTTATTGTCGAAACCATTTTTTTTAAAAAAAATACAGGGTCGACTTTAAAAGCGAAAATGGAGTCGCCACCAATCCTTTTTTCGAGGTGTGATCGGAGCACCTTGAGATTGATCATTAAAATATTTTGATTTATTAAAACAATGATTTTGGCCTACAAAATTCGAGAAAACTGGTTCGGGAGTCGGTTACGCATGAGAAAGGATTAGCACCCTCGTAACGCCCAAAATTGGTACCTAATTGATTGATTAACGTCTTAATGTTGAAAATTTGAAAAGATTTTAAAATACGATTCTCTTTATTTAAAAGAAAAATTGAATAAATTAAATTGGATGCTAAGACCCTCTTATTTCGAAGAAGTAAAATGTCACACCCAATGAGTTAGGATATGACATTTCAAATCCTGGAAACTAAGCTTGTCTTTGACTTTTAAAACTCATGCATTTAAGTTTAAAAAGGATATTCGGTTATTTGGGTCAAATGAAAAATCGGAACCCAATAAGTTAGGGCACAATTTCTCAAAATTCCAAATACAGAATATTGCCTTTATTTTTAAAAAGCCTTACCTCGAGATAACAAGATGTCACATCCAGTGAGTTAGGACATAACATTTTTGAATTCCCGAGAATAAGCTTTTATATATGCTTTGATTTTAAAAAAATAATAATAACTGGTTATTTAGGCTCGACGAGAAAAAATCGAAACCCAGTAAGTTAGGGTACGATTTCTCGAATCTCGAATTACAAAAAAAATGCTTAATAAGAAATTTATGTATCGGACAAAGATTAATGTGACGTGAATTTTTAATAATAATGACGTAATATGCTTGATAAGGTATAAAGTTCATGGTACCAGCATGCATAACAGGATAATAATGAACGCAATAAATAACAATTGTAAAAGCAAAAATAAATAGAAAGGTAAATAGTAATAAAATAATAAAACAAACTAGCGGTATATAAAAAAAATAATAAGAAAGTAAATGAACAAATAAAAATAAAAATTTAATTTAAAATTTAATAATAACTACTAATGGATTAAAGATATAGAAACATTGGGTAGTTTAAAAATACTAACAATGATGAAAATAATGTTAAAAATACTAATACAAATAATAAAGGGTCTTGAAATTGGAAATTATTTAAGAGGATATAAATATAATAAATAATAATATGATAAATGCATTTTCAAATGCTAAATAAATATTAAAGAAATAATAGTAATAAAACAATAGTTATTTAATAATGATACGTAAATAATCATAATAATATGCAAATAAAATAACAACAATAGAAATAGTAATAGTAATACATTGATAAGAATAATAATATGACAATAATAACAAATAAAATCAACACACACAAAGAAAGAAAATGCAATTAGTAGTAATAATATTAGATTAACTAATGAAATAGAAATAAAAAAGGGACTAAATTAAATCTTTAAAACAAAATTTCGAGGCAAATTGCAAATAATCCAAAGAAGGAGGGACCAAAATAAGACGAGCTAAAAAGGATAGGGACTGAACGCGACAATATCCCTTTGTTCACATGCGCGTCTTTATCAGGTGGACCGAAATGGAACAGAAACAAAATTAAAGGGATAAATTAAAAAAAACCAAAAAACTGAATTAAAAATTTTTAAAAATGCGGAAGGGCCAAATGCACAAATTGACCAAAACATGAAAACACGCGGATCCTCCAGGAGCGGGTCAGGTCGCACGCGGGTCAACCTAAACGGCGTCGTTTTGGCACCTAGGTTCCTAACCCAAAACGGCGCCATTTTGCTTCTTTATTTAAATCAAAAGTTTTTTTTGCTCATTTCTGCCATTGTCTTTTTAAAAAAATTTCAAAGAGCCTCCCTTCTTCTCTAGGGTTTTAGACCATCTTGCGCCGTCGTCGATCCGCCACCATATACGGCGGCAGGAGTTCCTAAAAGGAACCTTTTTTCGGCCGATTTCCTTCCCCTTTTAACCCTAGGTTTCGGAATCAAAAGGCAAAAGCCTAAAATAAGAGAAAAGTCTAGCCACCGCCCCCTCGTATCCCTTTGCCACGAAGCCTAAACTTAGACTTTAAAGAAGTCTCGGGGCTTTCGCGAATGGAGAGGTACTCTGATGGTGGAGAGATACAGAGAAAAACCCATAAGTTTCGGCCCATTCTCTTTTTTATATTCATATAAAAATGGAAAAAAATGAAAAATTCAAACTTGAAACGAAAAAAATCACCTTCTATGTTTCTTTTTTCTTTAATAGAAATATGTTATTCTTTTGTATTTGATTATGTTTGAATCTGCTTTTTTTTTGTATTGATATTGTGTGTAAAAAAATATTACAAGGGTTTTCTCTGATTTTTACAGCCGAAAAAAACATAAAATACATTCTGTTTTTGTTATTTTTTTTGTGTTGTTGTTGTACGAGCCCAAATTTGCCCGGGCCTATTAACCAAATTAATAAACAAAACAGACCAATGAATAAAGTCCATTTACAATATTTTTTAGCCCAAAACCCAATTACAAGCCCACTTAGCCCAAAAATAAAAACAAACAGAAACCCTAGCCATAGTTGTGCGCCGCAACAGCCCCAACGCCTCTCCACGCCACGTCAGCTCCTTCGTACGGCCTCCGTACTCCTCCACGCACCACCGCGTGCCACGTCACCTCCGTACCTGCGAAAAGAACAAACAACGACAGCACATCGAGAGAATACCAAAAAACAATGTATTTTTCTATTTCGACTATAAAAGACCAGAGGAAAATCGTTGTATGGGTCTTGACATTTTTTCACGAATACAAAGAAATCAATACAAAAATCAAAAGCTTATCAGCGAAAAAGAAAGGTTTTCATTTTTTTTTCATTTTTCTTTTTTATTTTAGAATTTGTTCTTTTTTTTAATACATAAGAATTCTAAAATATAATAAAAAAAGAAGAAAAAACTCACCTGTTTTGAGCTCCGGCCGCCGTGAACGGTGGCGCCGGCGGTGGCGGCGCCAAAATTCTCGCCGGAACGCCCGTGTGCAAGAGAGTTTCTTTTGTGTTTTTTTAGAATAGGTTCAAAATGATTTTTAGAACAAAAAAATTGGTTTTTATAAAAGGGTAAAACGACGCCGTTTCGGTGAGTTTTGAAAAGCCTAAAAACGACGTCGTTTTGGGGAAACTAACCCGAGTCCTATCTGTACCCTGGGAGGATCCGCGTGTTTTCATGTTTTGGTTTATTTTCAGATTTGGCCCTTCCGCATTTTTGAAATTTTTTAATTCGGTTTATTTGTTTTTTAATTTATCCCTTTAATTTTTCTTTTGTTCCATTTAGGTCCATCTAGCAAAGATGCGCATGTGGAAAAAAGGGGTATTGTCGCGTTCAGTCCCTATCCTTTTTAGCGGTCTTATTTTAGTCCTTCCTTCTTTGGATTATTTGTAATTCGCCCCGAATGTTTGTTTAAATTCAATTTAGTCCGTTTTTATATTCCTTTGTTATTTTTGTTATTAAATTAATTATTTTAATATTATTATTATATTATTATTACTTTCATATTTACTGGTATTATTATCTCTATTTTTACTACTATTATTTTTATATATATATTATTACTATTATTATATTTACTATTATTATTACTTTCCCTAATAATAATAATAACAATAATAATAATAATAATAATAATAATATATTATTATTATTATTATTATTATTATTATTATTATTATTTTCATTATTACTATCACTATTATTTTTATTATTATTATTATTTTTATTATTTTTATTTTACTATTAATATTTGGTATTATTATTTTTTAAATCGTTTTACCTAATTTCCATTCGTTTATTTATTTGTTAATTCACTATTAAATGTTTAGTTATTTTTTTAGTTTTCATTTATTTACTTACTTTTTTAAAAAAATTAGTTTGTTTTTTTTATTTGTTTATTTTTGCTTTTGTTATTTATCTTATTTCTATTTTTACTTTTATTATCCCTTTTTATTTCGGCTTATTTTATTTTGACTTTTATATTTATTATTTTCATGCATTTATCAGCACTATAATTCATTTTCCATTGATCGTATTACACTTTATCCGATGCATTAAAATTTGTGTCTTGAAATAAACAAATACTTCACGTTTTAAGACTCGAAAGAAATCGTACCCTAACTTACTGGGTTTCGATTTTTCTCATCAAGTCTAAAGAACCGATTATTTTTTTTAAAAAAAAATCAAAGCATATGAGTTGAATAAAAAAAACGTATTCTCGGGAGTTCAAAATGTTGTGTCCTAACTTACGGGATGTGACACTTTGTGATTTCGAGGTCAGGATTTCTAGAAATAAATGCAATATTCTGTATTTGGAAATTTGAGAAATTGAGCCCTAACTTACTGGGTTCCGATTTTTCACTTGACCTCAAATAGCCGAATATCCTTCTTAAATTTAAATGCGAGTTTTAAAAGTCAAACGACAAGCTTAGTGTCAAGGATTCAAAATGTCGTATCCTAACTCACTGGGTATGATATTTTACTTCTTCGAAATAAGCGGGTCTCAACATCTGATTTAATTCATTCAATTTCTCTTTTAAAAAAAAGGATCGTATTTTAAAATCTTTTCAGATTTTCGACATTAAGATGTTAACTAATCAATTAGGTGCCGGTGCTAACCCTTCCTCGTGCGTAACTGACTCCCAAACCCGTTTTCTCAAATTTCGTAGGCCAAAATCATTTTTTCATAAATCAAAATGTTTTAATGATTAATCTTAAGGTGATCCGATCACACATCAAAAAAAAATTGGTGGCGACTCCATTTTTGTTCTAAAGTCGATCTCGTTTTCTAAACAAAAAAATGGTTTCAACAGCTTGGCGACTCCACTGGGGACATGAGAGAGTCGAGCCGTAAAATTGATTGTTTTCTGTCTTGTTGTCGAAAATTGAAAATCTGATTTGAAAAATTACAATCCTATTATTGCATTTGTTCGTATTGTTATTTCATAATTACTGTGGTTTGAGTCTCGCATCATATTGCATAGGGACCATTTTGGTCTTACCCTTTTAAGTGAGAGTGAGAAGCTACTTCTTCGTGAGGTTTTCACCTCCGTGTAGGATAGTGGATCGCTTTCGGGATACATCCATACCTATGTCTTCGTGAGATTTTCATCTCCGTGCAGCCATAAGGAAATGTATTCCCCTGAACTGAACTCGGTCCGTATGAGCCTATAATGGGTGAGGATCGAGGAATCTGCTAGTTCGGGTATCTCTCTTTAGAACCATACCACATATAGTGAACCCTAGGAGCCCACTTTAGGTAGAACTATGTTGAACCCTAGCAGTCACCTGGATAGGTGTTTGACTATTTTCTGTTTGATTTGATTTTTACCATTTGTATATGATACTAACGTGTTTTCTTTTGTTTATGACTATATTGCATTTCATCATCATAGAAAGGAGGTGTTGATTCATATTCGATTGCCAAATAGAAGAGTTTGTCATAGGAAAATGGATTTCTTGATAAAGTGGGTTATAATACGTTCATCCAAATATAGTCCAAGTAAACACAACGAGAAAAGATTGATAGTATATGACTTTGCCTCTTTGCCCGGGGATTCAAGCCAACAAGGATTATTCGAGAGTCATCACGTCTCAATTTTCTTAAAGAAGCTTATGAGCATCGCAGAGGATAAGTGAGTGAAGAGTCACGGCCTGGATCAAGTAACAAGGAGCTAGAAGAGGCATCTATTGAGAAAGTTCACGGGACACGACCATAACGTTCGGATGCGAAGAAAAGGATTGGTGTCTTCACCTGGGCTATGAGGACAAAGCCACATATGTAATCCGTTTTATGCAAAGAAATTTATTTTTTAGAAAAGTTTTTCTAATGGAATTGAATTCAGAATCAACGCTTTTTTTTTTCTTTTTGCATTCATTCCATGCATTTGCATTGCATTTCATGCATTTGCATTACATCACATCATATGCATTAAAATTTTTAGAAAGACTCTAATTAATTAAAAATTATTTCAGCTAATTTGGGAACCGACAAAAGTCTACTGAACTGAGCATAGTTACGGTACTCATGCAAGAACAAAAGCCATGGACCGAAGGTTGGAAAGAATAGAGAAAATACAAATACAGATGCAGGAGCAATTGACCAAAATTCAACAAGAAATGCGGGAACAAATGTTAAAATTCCAAAGGAATATGATGGGCCAGTTAACCTAGTTACTAGCCGGAGGACTTGAAAAAAAGAGTGGCCTAGTGGTCAACAGTGGGGATAATAATGAAGACATCATTTATTTCCCAGTTTTTTCCCCAATAAGTGTCCCGACCCAACCAAACACGCATTCGCATGGGGTACCCGTCATTATCGGACCCCAATGTCAGATTGATACCTCGGTCTTGTTGAACTTCCCGATGGGTTCAGGTTTTAACTCGGAGGATGATCGAGCCAAACCAGTTGTTCTGACAGAAACAAAGGAAAGGGGAGAGTGGACTTTAAAGGCCTCGAAGAAGAAGGAAAAGGAAGTGAATAGTACGAGTAGGTATAACAAGGGCCATTCGGAGCCGATTATAGTAAACCAGCTAAGGACGGTAATTACCAGCCATCAGGTCTCCCCAAGGCAAGAACCCAATCCAAGACCGAACTCAGAAAAACTCCAATTTGCACCCATCCCAATCACGTATAGGGAGTTGTACCAAATTTTATTTGACGCACATGTTGTATCCCCTTTTTATGTAGAACCAATACGGCCCCCATACCCCAAATGGTATGACGTAAATGCCCAATGCGAATACCATGGGGGAATCACAGGGCATTCGATCGAGAACTGCGTCGCTTTTAAAAAGATAATCAAAAGACTCATCAAACTGAGTATCGTAAAATTCGATGATCCCTCTGGTGCAAAATATCTGTTACCCAACCTTTCTGTTAAAGGGGTAAACATTGTGAGTTCCACGATAGATAGGGGCATGAGATCCAAGAATGCATCAAGCTTAGGGCCCTAGTGTAAACCCTGATGGATAATAAATTGAAGAGATCAAAGACCCGGTGGGAATGTTGGGGAATCTAAACATTAACGACATATTAGAAAAGGGAATCGGGGAATAAAAGTTTTGAATCCCTTACATACTTGGGAATGTTTTAAACAATGGGACTGTGGAAAGGATCCTTGTATTTTTAGAGTTAATCTAAAGTAATATTCAAAACACGCTTGTTACTTTAAGCCTAGAGGCAATAAGAGTCCTGTGGTGAAATAGGCTTGTGTCCAAAATTTTTATTTCAATAAAATGCATCTTTTTGAGCAAATTTTTTTTTCATTTCATACTATACATTCTTTTGGAGTATTCTTTCATTCTTCATTCATGATCGTACCATATAAATAATCATCCTTAGAACCATTTATTCTTTGGAATTTGCCTTCGTACCTACAATAGGTACCCAGATATCAAGACATGTGTGACGCTGTTACTGACTCCCTTTTGAGTGAGATATGGGTCTAAAAAGATCTAAGGATTTTGAACATGATAGAGATTGTAACTTATCTTTTGATTTGTTAAGGATGGTAGAACAAGATGAAAATAGACTCTACCTTACAAAGGGTCAGTGGACATTGCGAGTCTAGGAAAGGAGTGAAGATTGAAGCCTAGCTCACCACAGAAACAAAGCGAGACGTCATTTAGTTATTCCAAGAATTCAAAGATGTCTTTGCATGATTGCATCAAGATATGCTTAGACGTGAGGATGTTGTAGAGTGTTAGAAAAGACACATGCTAATAATTTTACGATAGCCAGGCCGATTATGAGGTTCGGGTATTGCTGGTCTACCATGAAAGGGAGATTGCATCAAGTATGCTGTAAATGCCAAATTGAGGAAGACAAGACTTATGTGCTTCCTCCATTTTTTTTCTATACATGGGGCATAGATGTTATGGGGACGATCTCGTCAAAAGCATCTAGCCGACACCAATTCATCTTCGTGATTGTCAATTACTTCACTAAGAGGGTGAAGGTCGCTTCATATGCCAAAGTTACAAAGTCAATATTCATCAAATTCAAATTCAAATCCAAATCCAAATCCAAATCCAAATCCAAATTCAAATCCAAATTCAAATTCGAATTCAAAAAAAGTGGTAATAAAGAATGCCAAAAAGGAACATGTCTAACATAATGTCAAAGTTTACAGTCTGTTTAAAGATCAGACACCATATCAGTGTAGCAAAGGCAGCCAAAAACCATTCAAAATTTTTGAAAAATGACTGAGATTTGTAAAGGTTGGAATAGAGAAGTTACCATTTACCCTCTATGCTTCTTGAATGTTGGCCAGGACCTTTACCGGGGCAGCATCTTTCTCATTGGTTTATGAAAGGGAAGTAATTGTTGGAAGTTAAGATTCCTTTTCTCCAAGCTTTGATTGAAAGTATTCATCATGGTTGAATATACCAAAAACGGATGATACGGGCTTATGAAAAAAAGGTCCGCCTAAGAGAATTTCATGATAGGGACCTGGCATTAAGAAGGATTCTTCTTATACAAAAGGACTTCAGAGGAAAGTAAATGCCAAATTTGGAAAAACCTTATGTGGTGAAGAAGGTTTGTTCTGTAAGATCATTAACTTTGACCAAGATGGATGGAAAGGACATGCTCAAGGCGGTGAATTCAGATTTCATCTAAAAGGAGAGGCCAAGGTGAAAACCCGCTTAGGGCACCTTAAGACCTTTAAAAAAAATTCAATCAAAAAAAAGAAGAAAGAAAAAGGAGAGGCCAAGGCGAAAACTCGCAAAGGACGCTTTGAGACCAAAGGGGATTTGAGTTGAAAACCCGAAAAGGGCAGGTCAAATTTTGATCGAAAGTGAGGCATACAGTGGTCTTGCTATACTTGAATTAACAATGAGGAAATATGCTACATCTTGGGGCATCAACAAAATACTCTGGATCCCCTAAACACATATTGAGCTTAAAATGGTCCTCAAGATGTTTGGACAGAAAAGCTCAGGCTGCAATATCTGGGGCACCTAGTTTCCATTTTACCCATTTCAAATTTGTTATTTATGATTATCTTATTCTTTTCAAAATATGCTCCTAATAAAATTTCTTTGCATTTGCTATCTCGAATTAACTTGTTTGTTTTGAGCTATGCTCCCGACCAATTTCTTTCTTGTCTATTGGTATGATCTTTTTCAAAGCATTTCGTATTGAAATAACGATTAGTGAACTAATAATACTTTCATAAAAGGGGTTTCACATATTACTTTGGAAACTTCTAAATAATACGAGAACCTGAAACATGACTTTTATTTAGAACTAACCAAGCCTAAGGGTTGGAAATATTTGATAAGGAAACTCTAAACAGTGACCATTTCTTCAGACTTTTTGTTAAAAATGGTGATTGAACAAAATGATAAGATATTGCGTCAGTGATACAATCTTGACGAAAAGCAGGCAATGTTAATCCAAGCATAAAAGGGGAATCATTCTCGAGAAAAATAAGGTTCTTCATTCATGTGAATATCATGCGTACACATCTGGACGAGTCTCTCAGGGAATCAGTTGATTGAACAAGTTACAGTCCTCTACCCCTGAGTTACGATGGTATGGATGGAAAATGATACAGGTCCTTTACCCTTGAATAGCAATGGGATGGATTGAAGAAGAAACAAATTCTACATTTTGGGGTCGCAGTGGGATGGATTGGAAAAGATTCAGATCCTATACCCTTAAGTCACAATGAGATGAACCCTAAAGTTACAGTGAGGCAAATCTGTTGAGCAAGATATAATTGCTTTTTTGGGTTTTCTGTCGAGAATACCAGCCGAACAAGATGGCAGCATAATACGTCAGTGATCAAGCCCTGATAAACAATGAGCGATGACACCTTAAACATTTAAAAATGGATCATTCTCATGAAATTCTACATTCATGCAAAACACATTTAGTTAGGAGCATTTGATTCATTTCGATCATTGCATCCTAATCATTATACATTTAAAAAAGATCATTCTCATGACATTCAGCATTCATGCAAATATCATCCAGTTAGGAACATTTGATTTATCCCGATCATTGCATCCTAATCATTGTACATTTAACAAAGGATCATTCTCATGACATTCTGCATTCATGCAAATGTCATCCATAATATCATTTAGTTAGGAGCATTTGATTCATTCTGATCATTGCATCCTAATCATTGTAAATTTAAAAAAGGGATCATTCTCATGACATTCTACATTCATGCAAATTTCGTCCATAATACATTTAGTTAGGAGCATTAGATTCATTCTAATCATAGCATCCTAATCATTTGGCATAAATATAAGCATATGAAATCGAGTCTACAGGACATGTCCCCTAGAGGACAGTATAGCAACATCGGTGAAATTACAGATCTTATCTCCCTAAGCAGTAGTGGAGCAGATCGAAGATGGCGAACCATATCTTTTCAAGGTAGCAGGGGAGCAGATTTTAACCACTAGCCTTATCTTCCTGAGGTAGCAAGGGAGCAAACAAAAAATTGTAGATCTTGTTTCCTCGAGATAGTAGTGGAGCAGATCGAAGATGGCGAATCTTATCTTCCTGAAGTAGCAGGAGAGCAGATTTTAGCCACTGGCCTTATCTCTATGATGTAACAAGGGAGCAGGTTAAAAATTGTAGTCTTATCTTCCTGAGGTAGCAAGGAAGTAGGCTGAAAATTGTAGATTTTGTCTCCTCGACAGAGTAGTGGGGCAGGTCGAAAATGGCGAATCTTATCTTTTCGAGGTACTAGGGGAGCAGATTTTAGCCACTAGCCTTATCTCCCTGAGGTAACAAAGGAGCAGGCTGAAGTTTGTAGTCTTATCTTCCTGAGGTAGCAAGGGAGCAGACTGAAGTTTATAGTCTTATCTTCTTGAGGTAGCAAGGAAGCAGACTGAAGATTGTAGATTTTGTCTCCTTGAGATAGCAGTGGAGCAGATTTTAACCACTAGCCTTATGGTCTTGAGGTAGCAAGGGAGCAGACTGAAGATTATAGTCTTATCTTCCTGATGTAGCAATGGAGCAGACTAAAAATTGTAGATATTGTCTTATCGAGATAGCAGTGGGGCAGATCGAAGATGGCGAATCTTATCTTTCCGAAGTAGCAAGGGAGCAGATTTTAGCCACCAGCCTTATCTCCCTGAGGTAGTAAGGGAGCAGGCTGAAGTTTGTAGTCTTATCTTCCTAAGGTAGCAAGGGAGCAGACTGAAGATTGTAGATTTTGTCTCCCTGAGATAGCAGTGGAGCAAATTGAAGACGACGAATCTTATCTTCCCGAGGTAGCAGGGGAGCAGATTTTAGCCACCAACCTTATCTCCCTGAGGTATCAAGAGAGCAGACTGAAGTTTGTAGTCTTATCTTCCTGAGGTAGCAAGGGAGTAGACTGAAGATTGTAGACGGTGAATCTTATCTTCCCGAGGTAGCAGGGAAGCAGATTTAAGCCACTAGTCTTATCTTCCTGAGGTAGCAAGGAAGCAGACTGAAGATTGTAGATTTTGTCTCCTCGAGATAGCCGTGGGGCAGATCGAAAATGGCGAATCTTATCTTTCCGAGGTAGCAGGAGAGCAGATTTTAGCCACTGATCTTATCTCCATGAGGTAGCAATGGAGCAGATCAAAGACGGTAAATCTTATCTCTATGAGGTAGCAATGTAGAAGATTGAAGCCACTAACCTTATCTCTACCTGAAGTTGCAGCGGAGCAGACTGAAGACAACAAGCCTCATTTCCTTAACGCTGCAGTGGGGCAAATTGAAGCCACAAATCTTATTTCCCTGAAGTAGTAGTGGAAAAGACAAAAGTTATAAATCCTATACCTTTGAAGTTGCAGTAGGTCGGATCAAATTTACCAAAATCAAACCTTATCTTTCGGAAGTTGTAGTGGAGCAGACTGAAGAGAGAAAATCTTATCTCCCCGAAGTTACGACAGAGCAGATTGAAGCTACAAGTCTAATTTCCTTGAATTGAATCGAAGCGCTAGTTCTTATACCCCCGAAGATGCAGTGGGCAGGAATGAAACTACTCGAAGAAGAAAAGCACCGAAAGAAGTCAGGATTCGGAGAGACCGGGCAAAATTGGCCCTTTTTAAGTCTTTGCTCCAGTTTCGTCGGGCTGTGGTTGGGGCTGTGGTCGGGGCTGGTTGGGGCTATGGCGGTCGGGTTGGGGCTACTGTTACATGTGGCGGAGGGTGGTCGTGTGTGGATTAGGGAAGAAGGGAGAGGAAGGAGGGTTGTCGGGTGGCCGGGGTTGGAGCGATAGGAAGAAAGGAGAAGGGGAAAGGGAGAGTGTGATGGTGGTCGGAGCTGGAGTGGGGAGGGTTTCTGGGGGTGGTCAAAGTATGGTGGATGCAGCGACTAGGGTTTGGAGAGTTTGGGAAAAAGAAAGAAGAAGAAAGAAAGGAGGTCTGGGGGTTTTAATAGGTAACACGGTCGTGTAACGACCCGTGTTGGGCCACACGGTCGTGTCACGCCCTCGTGTGATCTATCTCCAGCTCGTGTTCGTCGTGAGATTTATAGCTCATTCATCACACGGCCTTGGGCACGCCCGTGTATACAGGCCGTGTGGATCACCCGTCCGTGTCGCACGGCCGTGTGCAATGTTCTTCACTTCTCCCACGCTCGTGTGGAATCCCACACGCCCGTGTGACCGCACACATGGACGTGTGTATTACCCGTGTAACCATTTAACTTGTTTTAAATTTTAAATTTTGAAAAATTAAGCTCCAGTTTTCACATGACCTAGGATATGCCTGTGTGGACTATATTTAGGCCGTGTCTCTGTCGATTTTTGGGAATTTAAGCTCCAAGATCCACACGGCCAAGGACACGCCCGTATGTCCAATTGTGTGGGTTTTAAAATCACAATTTTTTTAATTAATTTCAAAAATATCATAAGATAAAATTAGTAAATTAGGAATGTTAATGCTCGGTTTGCCTCCCGAGAAGCGCTTATTTAAAGTCTAAGCTCGACTTACCTCATATTCTCACGGTCACGGCGGTTCATGGAGTCGAGAATCCTCTTTCTTAGTATCAATTCTATTATCAACATATGGTTTGAGCCGAGTAACATTTACCTTTAAAGTGTCAAATTTAGAGTGATTTACCTCGACTGTACCATATGGGAAAACATTTAGTACCGTAAGAGGAGTTGCTTCATTTGTAATAAGCTCTAAAGTGGCAGTTCGAGGGTCCTTTTTCATCTAATAATACCTGGTCCTCAATCTTAAATTGACTTGTTCCATCCTTATGTTCGTCATGGCTTTGTTTCGGTTCTGCATCGTGTATTTTTGGTTTCTCCTTGACATGTATCCGCCATTCGTCTAGTTCATCGATCTGAAGCCTTTGTTCTTCATGAGTTGTTCTATTTTTGTTACTTGAGTTGGACTGTGGCTCTATCACTTTTTTTGAGGAATTTCCTGCAAAAAAGGTTGAGTCGCAAGGTTACTCACATTAGAAGAACTCGCAAAATCATCTCGATCACTAGATATCCTAACAGAATCACGAGTTTGGAGTTTAATCGTGTCATCACCAACACGAAGTATCAATTCACTTGTACCAACATCAATGATAGTTCTAGCAGTTGCTAAAAAGGCCGTCCTAAAATTAAAGGTACGTCACTATCTTCATCCATGTCTAAAACAACAAAGTCAACTGGGAATATAAATTTATCGATTTTGACAAGAACGTCTTCAATAATAACCCTAGGAAATCTAATGGTTCTATTAGCTAATTGGATACTCATCCTAGTTTGTTTGGGTTTTTCAAGTCCTATTGCTTAAACATTTTATAAGGCATGACATTAATACTTGCCCCTAAATCAGCCAAAGAATTATTAACATTTAAACTACCAATTAAACAAGGAATAGTAAAACTCCTTGGATCTTTCAATTTGTTGGGTAGTTTGTTCTGTAGAATGGCTGAGCAAACTGCATTCAACTCCACATGCGATGAATCATCTAACTTCCGCTTGTTCGCTAAAAGCTCTTTTAAAAATTTGACTGAATTGGGCATCTGCGAAAGAGCTTCAATAAACGGTAAGTTAATATGCAACTTTTTTAACAATTTAAGGAATTTACCGAATTGTTCGTTTGTGTGGTCCTTCTTTGTCGCATTTGGATTTGGCAAACGAGGTTTATATTCCTTACCAACTGAATCTTGCTTATTTTGGCTTACCTCAACCTTACCATTGCTTACTACATTTCTTGCCTTAGTTTTGGTTTAAGTTCAACTAACCCTTTTTCATCTCAAACCGTAATTGCATGAAGCTGCTCTATTGGGTTAGTTCTGGTGTTGCTAGGCAAGCTACCTTGTGGTCTTTCTGAAATCATTTTAGCAAGCTACCCTATCTGGTTTTCAAGTCCTTGAATCAACGCTTATTGATTCTTAAGTGCGGTTTTAGTGTTTAAAAAACGAGTTTCTGACACCGAAATATCAGCATCTCTTTAAGGTTCAGCTTCTTCTCTTGCTGGTACGGTTGTTGTTGGAAACATGGAGGGGGTTGCGGTCTCTGATTTCCTTGGCCACCCCAAGAGAAATTGGGGTGGTTCCTGAAACCTGCATTATAAGTATTACTATAGGGATTATTCTGAGGTCTAGAATTATTATCCATATAGTTAACTTGTTCGTCTTCTGTGCTAAGGTTGTAGGATCGATTTTCTAGATGGTTCCCTCCTCCATTTACGTCGCATTGCATCACCGGATGTACCTGCGTAGCACCATATAAACCATCAACCTTTTTATTCAAAAGTCTACCTGATTCAATAACATGGTGACCGCATCAATGTTAAAAACACCAGCTGCTTTCATCAGCCTTGTCCTCATGACTTGCCACTGATAATTATTCAGTGACTTCTCTTATATAAACTCCTCAGCCTCCTCAAGTGTTTTATTATTCAGAGTTCCATCGGCGGATCATCGATCAACTGCCTAGTTGAAGGGTTCAAACCATTGTAAAAAGTTTGAACATGTAGCCATAGAGGTAACTCATGGTGAGGGCACCTTCTCAATAAGTCCTTATACCTCTCCCATGCATCGTAAAGAGTTTCTAAATCCATCTGTACAAAAGAAGAGATATCATTCCTCAACTTTGCCGTTTTAGCTGGCAGAAAATACTTCAATAGAAACTTTTCGGTCATTTGTTCTCAAGTAGTGATGGAACCTCGAGGTAATGAGTTCAACCACTGTTTAGCTTTATTCCTCAATGAAAAAGGAAATAACCGAAGGCGAATGGCATCGTCAGAAATGCTCAGGACCTGAATAAGGGAGCTTTTCTGAGTTTTAGTGAGTAATTAGATTATGGTTTTTTATTTGGGGATTTTTTTATTCAAACTTTATTCTTTTCAATTTCAATTTTAGTTTTAGTCTCTTTTACAATTGTTCATGTTTTCGGTTTCAAATCACAATTCGCTCAACATTTATCATAGGATTTTTAGTTTTCGCACTCAATCATCATTCATAGGTTTAAATTCTTTCTTTCTCTTTTTGATATCTATTTGAATGTTTGAAATCAAATTAGGGATTTTTGCATTTAGAACGATAAGTAATTAAAATCCTATGGAGATTAACAAGTGGATGTAAGATTAATTGATGAATGTTTTAGGGTTTTTTCTAAAATTAGTTGGCTTGGGTTGAGTGAGATTAAACCCTAGGCTTGACGACCCTAGAAATTTCTATAGGTAGATGAGGTCGAGAGAATAGTCTATCGAGCATCATTCAACTTGTCTTGATTTGAGCTATGAGGTTGGGAGATAAGTAGTTCCTACCGACTAGTTAATGTAGTTAGAGGCCGAAAGGTAATAACTAGGTTAATTACTATTTAATTTATTAAAACACTAATTCGAAAGTTTATTATGAACATTGAAACGAGTTAGTCTTCTGTTTGTTTAATTGACTGATTTTTGATTTTTTAATTTATTTTCGTAATTTGCATGTTTTCGTTTAGCATCTCTTTATTCTTTATTTGTCATAATATGATTTTAATTAAATACTATTTAGACTTGTTAGTGTAGGAATTAATTGTTATTTAATTCAACCTCCCTTGGGTATGATACTCGAAAAACTTTCGTGTTCCGTTGTATAAACTATATTACAATCTGACTCGTATACTTGCCGACACCATTGTTTGGTTATATCTTTTTGTTGCAATATTTCAAACCCCCGACGTTCGCATGTCGGGTGGCAGACAGAACTCAGTTAGCAATTATCCAAATGACCTAAATGATTATTAAACCATTGTTCTTTATGTTGATAGAGGGTAATGATGATGATAGCCATTAAATGATTATAATTATGATTAATGAATAAATAAATGTTAAATTAATTTAATAAACATAATTAATTAAGGTTAATTAAATTTTAATTGTAGTATATATATTAGTGGATGAAACCTTTATCACCATCTTCCATTGTCCTAGCTAAGAATAAAAAGGAAAGAAAACTTTAACCTCTAAGCATACATTCGACCATTCAATTTCCGAAGGTAATCAAGCTATTTTCTTTAAATTTTTATAGATTCATGATCATGGAAGTTTAATTTAATTACCTTTGTGTTAATTTATTCAATTAGTTGGTGTTAACAAGCTGTCATGAAAGCATAATTGATGATTTCGAGCTTGATTTGAAGAAATTGGTAATAAGTAAGTTTAGAGTTTTTTTATAAGGACTAGGTTGAAAACTAAGTTAAGCTTGCTAGATAACTCTGTGACATTAGGGACTAAATTAAATAAATTGAAAATTGTCATGAAACAATGCTATATATAGAAAGTATAAGGTCTCTAGTTAAAGAATATGAAATTGAATTTTAATCTGATGTTAGATATTGAAAAATATGAGTATCCCAGATATAGGGACTAAAATGAATAAAATGCACAATAGGTTGATTATGTGTTAGAATGTGATTTAAATGTGAATTGATATTGTTTTTATGATTGATTATCGGACATAGGTAAAGATGATGTCGGACCGTCTCAAGAGAAAGGAAAAGAGAGTCGTAGACGAGTAACGAAAGAATACGATTTGTACTTTTATTTTTCAAGTTATATATATATATATACATACATACATAAATACATACATACATACATACATACATACATACATACATGATTGTTGCATATAAGTTATTGAGGTAAAATTATTACTTGTCTTATGATTCGAATTATGTTCGACAATATTGAATGCCGAGAATTTAATTGTTCTGTGCATAGTAGAAACGAGCATGATATGAATTGATAAATGATATGTGATATCAATTAATGATGAAATGATATGAGATCATGATATGAGAATCGATTTATAAAATGCAATTGAAACATTGATTACCCTATTAGCTGTTCAAGCAGAATTGGATATAGTTGGCATGCCATAGGGTCACATATATAATGATTATAGCGATTGTTGTTCGACAACTGTTGGGAAATGTACCTATATTGTAGTAAACATGTAACTGTTTTCTATTTATTTGAACAATGAATAAATAAATAAAGTTAATTTCACATTTCACTATTATGTCTTTTATATTTTGCATGCATAACGAAATTGTGACAAGTAAATATTAGCTCATTGATTGTTTAAAGTTCAAATTGAAGATAAGTCGCATTGTAAAGAACGTTTACATTGCAAGAAAGATAACTTACTTCAGTAGATAATATAAATGAGTCTGTAATCCCATAAAAGAATCAAAGTGAGCGTTTGATTCAAAGCATTTGATTCAAATACTAAGAAGGAATATTATGTCGTCTACAATTCCAATTGGGGAGAATGCTAGTCTTGGCTTCACGAGTAGAGACATAGATATATTCATTGGTAGAATGATACATTGGACTAGACTCAAGATGAATTAATTCTAAATCTGTTTGTGAATTAATTCACTTGTGACATTCATGGTGTGATTTACCTAAATCCTGAGTTAGTCACTGACCATGCGTATGCAACTCATGTGCTTTGATATAAGTGGAGGCTTATGCTCTAAAGATGATCGAGCCCATAGCTGGTATGTTGGGTACATGACTTGTGTATGGCATGACTTTACTAGAAATAATGGTATTCATAGCTCAATTAAAGAGTTAATGATATCTTCTCATTGGAATTGCGTAGATTGATAAATATGGAACGTGGTTACGGGTTGCTTATTCTCAAACAAGAAATTTATCACAATCATTTGATGACAGTGATCATATTAATCATTAAGAAGACATAATGGTGACAATGAGATAAAATAGGATTGTATTCAGTGAACGGATTTAACTCAAAGGAATTAAGGATATTATATGAGGGTAACACACACATGACGAGGTCATTAGACTAAGCAGCTGGATGAATTGCTTTCGTAAAGAGTATACAATAAGGAGTCTTCAATCATGATACTTCTTGTAGATTGACTCCATGATTAAGTAATTACGAATTATTAGAACGAAGTTTCTAGACATAATTACAATCACTAGAGCCTAATTGTATATGTCCGATTGGTCTTTCTGCTGGCTCAGCAAAAGCTTGATCGAACTGCATTTGAATTAGAAGAAAATTCTACGATTTTTGGAATAATTTAATTGAGTCGATTTATTCGATGTGGAATTAAATAGGTGGTCATGAGAATTGTTCAACTAAAGAATTTTATTAAATAAGTTTCTTGAACAATTAATTTGGAAAATCTAAGTGATTTTTGAAAAATTAATTTTGATCAAATAAAATTAAATCAATTAAATCAATTAAAATTAATATGATATTTTTGGAAGTTAATTTTCAAGTCGGAGAATTGGCTCAATGGGTAATTATAACTTGAAAACTGGACCAAAGATCGTAAATTGGCTCAATGGATAATTATACTTATCTTAATAGTAATTTATTAATTTATTATTAAATTTATTATTTTAATATTAAATTTAATTTAATGTTTATCTTGTAGATAAAAGTTCTATTATTTAATAAGATTTAATATTAAATTTAATCTAATATTTATCTTGATAAATATTATATTAATTTAATATTAAAGTGATTAAGTTTAATCATAGTTAAACTCTCTAAACTCTCTCTATATAAAGAAAGTCTTCAATCATTATTGAAAAACACTTGAATTCAAGAGAAAGTTGTAGAGAAAAAATTCTCTGAAGAGATTATTATAGAAAATTTCTAGAGATATTTTTTATTTACAACTTGACCCAAAAGTTTAGAGAAATTACAAAATTGCCCCATTGGTAGTTTTGATTAAGGATATTACAACTCAACAAACGTGAGCTTGAGGATAGCGGAGAAGACTACTCGATCGAAACACTCATCCTAGACGAATCGAAAAGGTACAATTTTGATTAAGTGTTTATTACTTTAGATATCACAACCAAGATCTTGTTTTGGAAAATTTTTTAAATCTCTGGTTTTTCCCTAAATTTATTTTTCTCTACGTTTTCCAAACCCATTTTTCCAACAACAGCCCGGGGGTAGAATGAACAGTACTGAAAAATAGATAAAGTCATCATTGTCAGGAAACTCAGGGTGGTAGTTTGTACTAGTTCTAATAGTCATCGTTGTTGGACAACTCAAGGTGATAGAGTAAAAATAGATCCATGCATCCGTCTTGGGTTCATGTCTAGTTAATAAGGGTTATAAAACATAAATTGACTAAATGAATATTGATATGAAATGTGATTGAAATTGGTATACTATGTATATATGTATATGTATATGTATATGAAATGTGAAATGTGAAAAATGATAGCTTGCGAAAGATCATTCGAATTGGTTTATATGAGCCGTAAGGGTCAATGAAGAAATGAAATGAATCAATACATTCGATAAGGAATTGAGATGATGCTATAAATATATGGTAAGAATTGGAATGAAAATGAATGTATTCTTGTTATTAAAAAGTGTGCCATGAAATGTTTATATTGTTTGTCAATTCAGATAGTATTTAAATTGAATTATCAATTGAGATAGTATATGAATTTGACATATGAGACATGAAAAGGTGAATTGAAATGGTTGTGACTAAATTATGTATTGGTTGTATTAGTTCATGTTTATGCTATTGTTATGTGACTTGAATAATGAAAGTACCATTAAGCTTTATTACTCAGCGTACGGTTTGTTTATTCTGTGCGCATATAATAATAGATTTCGAAGACTTGAGGAGTGATCCAACATCAAAACCGCAACTCTCGACCCAACAATATTTGTATAGTTTTTTTTTTTTTTATGTTTTGATATATGGTATATACCTAAGGTTGAGTTGGTTTTGTAATATAAATGGTCATTTTGGAACCTTGAATTGGTAAATTTCATTTTGAATTCAAGCATATGAGTTGTTTAAGTATTCTTGTAAATGGTATAAGGTTCAATTTATTGAGTTGTGCTAATGGTCATGTGTGTTGAATTGGTTTGAAATGTGAATGGTCAAATTAGTATTTAGGATAATAATGTTAGTTAAATGTTGGCATATGAATTGTGTAAGGTATATATGATGTTAAATAGTTGAAATAGGCAAATGGCCGATTGTGTAGGTTGTTGTGAATTGGTGTTTAATGGCTGTTTTGAAAATAGTGGGTAATGTCGCGATGACAAACCCTAAACATCGCGACATGAAATCAATAGAGAGTGGAGTTATGACCATGAACCCTTTGACGTTGCGACGCCAACTCGACGGTTTTAAAAATTTTTCATTTTAATCCTCTACCAATCTCGATTTGTCGAGAGAGCTTTTGTAAGCTCGTTCAAGTTCCAAATTTAATTATAACATATTGTAATTATGTATTGATCTTAATAACATGCATAAATTGTTTATTTGATGTGAAAATATGGTAGTAGTTGCTCCGGCAATGAATGTGACATCCCATAGCTCAGACCCGACAATTAGGGGTGAGAAAAATCCGATTCGATTCGAAAAACTCGATAAAAATTCAAATTTTGAATTAAATAGTTCAAATTATTTGAGTTAGTCAAGTTATTCAGATCAAATCGAATAAAAAATTAAGTTTTTCGGTTTAACTCGAATACTAATTACACAATTCGAGTTATCTAAAAATCCAAATAAGAAAATAAAAAACTACGTCTTTTTGATAAATGTTTACTTTTTTAAAAGTTAAAATTTAAAATAATTAAGTTAAAAGGTAAAACTATGTCGTTTTGATAGATGTTTACCCATTAAGTTAAAAGGCAAAATCATTATATTGTTCATGTAGTTAAATAATCTTATACTTCGTCTATTAGTTAAATAATCGGTCCATCTAAATGCAACATTAAGTATAAATAATAGGATTCATTAACTCCACTCGGTTTGACTCGAAATTTTTTGACTCGATTCGATAAAAATTCAAATTGAGTTCGGTTGCTAAAATAAGCTTTGCCAACTCGACTAACTCGAAAATTTTTTACTCAATTCGACTCGACTTGATCGAATAGTCACCCCTACTAACAATCGAGTCGGGTATGAGATGTTACAGATTCGGTTCAATCAAATTTTTTTTCCAAACCATTTGTTGGAATTTAGTTTGATTCTTAGTTTTTCATACTAATTTCGCTTTTGTAGTTTTAACTTTATTTTTATAAAATAAGTTTTATTTTATGACTTTTGGTAAAGTTTTAATGTCTTTTTTCATAAATGTTTTTTAAATAATTTTTCAAATAAATAAAAATAACAAATGACTCTTATACAGTAATTTTTTGAAAAAAATATTTTTATATAATAACTTTAAATTATGTTCTCTATTTTAAATATAAAATATTTATTTTTATATCATAAAAAAACAAAAGTAATTATGAATTAAATAAAAAATAGAATTAAATTCCATTCCGCTAATTATGATTTTTTAACTTATGAAAAAATTGTCTAAACACCACTAATTTGAATCAATTTTCGAATTTTTTTTTCTCGACCCTAATTATATCTTTAAAAATTATATATAAATGGAAATTCATTGCAATCAAATGTTAATAATTGATGAAAAAATTCTGGATGGTCTATTGACCAATACATTCCCGAATGTAATTAAGATTAAACCTAGCAATTGGAATTCTATTATGCATCACCTTCAACTATAATTTTTAATTACCTTATCTGGACAGCAAGTATACTTGTTAATGGGTCGAGTCACCCGATTTAATTTGAAATATAAAAGGGTTTAAGCAAAAATATTGACCTGAAAAATGAGTTTAGACAAAAGAATAAGACTCGTTTAAAAAATGGGCCGAGCCTCGGATAAGATATTTTTGGCCTGAGCCTGGCCCGACCTGAATTCATTAAAGGACACACAAATCTGCTATCTTTTTTTTTGTTGTTTTAATTCTATTTTCTTGTTGTTTTCTTCCTATTTTGCTACCATTTTATTATTATGTTTATACTATTTTGTTGTTATTGTTTGGATGTTGTATAAAACTTGTTTTTTTATTAAATTTGTTTTTATTTTAAAGGCTTTTGTTTGTTAAGTTGCATCTAATTTAGTGTTATTTAAATATACATATTTTTTAAAATTTATTTTCAATTTGTTGGGAAATATTTATTTTGATTTTTTAGTATTTTTGATGTAGTATATATATTTAAAAATTATATATAAAAATAATACGAGTGGGTTGGGACAAGCCCGGGTTTTAGCATTTATCTAGGCCGGGCTTGGCAAAATTTTAGGCCCATTTTTCGGGCCAGACGTGAACACCTCTAACCGCAAGCTCACTAGCTTACTATAATTGATTTAATTTTCACAAATTAACAATATAATTATTGATATATAATCATTTTGTGTTTACACGTATACAAAAATAGTTATATTTATCAAATATAAAAATAAATTGATATATTCATTTTATTAAAGGTGTATAATTGAATAAAAATCAAACTTTCGTGTATACGTCTGATCAAAATTTTATAAATATAATTGCACCAGATAAAATATTATATATCTTAATTACATATTAAATCAAAATTTATGTATAATTTTATAATTTATTCCTAAAAAATATTCATTAATTATATTTTCCCTTTTTAACATCATCTTAATCAGTGTTTACCGGGCTGAGCCAGATTCCTCAAAATTTTTCCAAAATCTTTACCTAAATTAAAATCAGTGTTGTATGATAATTCGTTTTATGTTTTTTCTTGGCCACCAATTCATTTTATGTTTAAAAGATAATAACATTATTTAATATTACTATTTATATAAATTTATTATTAAATATTAATTTAAGTGAGATCAACCCCAATAAAGATGGGGTGGGGTGGGATGGGAGGGGAGTAAAAGTTTTAGGAGGAAAGTAGGAGGAAGTAATAATACATTCGGAAGGGGAGTGGAAAATCAAACACGTTCCAAGGAGTAAGAACAAGACAGCTGATTGTCTTGCCAAATTAAGTCTAAACTGGAGGAACAATCTACAACTCTTCACAGAGGCTCCTAAAGAGATTCTACATTTACTTCAAGCTGATAAAACTAATGGCTACTTTTTGTAATTGATACATTTTATCCTTTTTCACCAAAAAAAAAAAGTAGGAGGAAGTAAAATTTTTGCGGGAAAATAAAAAGTTTTGAGAGTTTTGGGGAGTAAAATTTTGAGGAAAAGTAAATGGGGAAGTAAAATTTTGGAGAAAAATATAAAATAAAAAAATTTCGTGGGAAATGAATTTTGGGTAAATGTAGGGATTGGGATAGGAGGGGAGTACAAGTTTTTGGGGGAAAGTGGGAAGGAGTAAAAGTTTTGAGGAAAAAGTAAAAAAGTTTGAGAGTTTGGGGTAAAAATGTAAAATGTTATAGTTTGATATTCGATTTATTCGGATTATTCGAGTTATTCAAATTTGAAAACTCAACTCCATTCGAAATCGAAATTCGAAAAAGAAATTCGAGTTAACTCTAATAACTCGAATAACTCGATCCGTTTAACGCGAAATTCGATTTTTTATTTTGATTTTTTCGAATCGAATTGAATTTTGCTCAACTCTAATTAATATTTCCTATTAAATTGTCCTTATAAGCGAAATAAATAAATAAGATGAACAGTGTCTCTTGACTCGCGGATAGCCTCTCATTTTCAGAAACTTCCAAAAATTTATCATAAATATTAATATATAGACCAAACCCTATACCATCATTACAACGTACTAACCAAACCTACTTTTATATATACTTATTATTACTCTTACAATTACCATTGGAACAGTTTTGTTTATTTGTTTGTTTATATCGTTTATTTCCAAGCTAGTTTTCTTATACCTTTCTGATTTGTCATGCACTGCATACCATGTTATTTTCTTTCCAATGCAACCTAGTTTATTTACATTACATGTTTCATTCAAATGCGAGCTGCTATTTTGGATCAACGTTCTCAGTATTTTCTGATCCAGATAAACGAAAATGTGTCATGGAATGTCATTTTCTTTTGTGCAATTCTGGTTGGCTCATCCATTCCTTTGCCTTGGCTTGAACGTTCATCTCTTCAATGAACAAGAAATTTTTCAAAATTAATGCCATTAAATATAGGGAAAAGGGCCCATTTGATTCCTTGTTTGAACCAGTAGATTGATAGCTTTCTCATGTGAATGCTTGATTTTGTTCTTATTTGGATTTTGTGCTACTATAAAATTGCCTCACAACATTGGGGTTGTTGAAGCTAGGGAAAAAAAACATATATTATGGAGGTGGCCGACAGTGTAACATGTATAATTCTACTTATTCTTTTCTGTGGGTCAGCAGCTGGAAATAGAAAAGCTTTGTATTCATTCAAAGCTCAAGAGAATGCCATTGCAATGGCTCCATCATCTGATAATGGTATTTGTAAATTAATGGTGGAAACACATGGTTACGATTGTGAAGAACATACGGTAAGTCCCCAAGGTATTTCCACTGTTTTCCTCAGTTTAATGAAAAATAAAAATTTGGGTTTTTGTATAGGTAACTACACAAGATGGTTACATTCTGAGTATGCAAAGAATTCCTGTGGGTCGGTCAGGTGGGACACCAGGAAACAGACCACCAGTCCTGTTACAGCACGGGATCTTAATGGTTGATCACTAATCTGTCATAATGCTAAGATTCCAATGCAATGAATTTCGACAAAAATTATGTAACAAGGGCTTGCATGATGTCAGGATGGAATTACATGGCTGTTATTGCCGCCGCAACAGTCTTTGGCATTTGTGTTGTCGGATAATGGCTATGATGTGTGGATTGCTAATTCCCGTGGAACAAAGTACAGCAAAGGGCATAAATCACTCAGTCCTAACGATCCGGTTATTGTTACTAATTTCTTTATTATGTTGTGAAGTTTTCTGTTTTTCTATTATGGGTATTGAGCATTAGACTAATTCTTCACGGGTTTTTAGGCTTACTGGGATTGGTCGTGGGATGAATTGGTAGCTTATGATCTTCCTGCTACGTTCCAACATGTATATGATCAAACAGGACAAAAGCTACACTATGTAGGGCATTCACAGGTGGTTTTTTTTTTTTTTTAGAAGTTGCTGCTTCATTTCAAGGTTTTCAATAGAGGGGGAAATGGTGAACTTTGATCTTGATTTCAGGGAACTCTGATTGCATTGGCTGCCCTCTCGAAGGATCAGTTATTGAACATGTTGAGATCAGCTGCTTTACTTTGCCCAATTGCTTATATGGGTCAGATGACTTCTCCACTTGCAAAAAATGCTGCTGAGAACTTCATTGCTGAGGTTAAATCCTAATCCCACCTTCTTTCTCTATTTCATTACTTTCACCTTTTTTTAACCATATAAGAATCTTTGACAGGCAGTCTACTGGTTAGGCCTCAGTGAATTTGATCCACGAGGGTAACAACTCCATTATCTGTTTTCATCATTTAGCAATGAAGGCATTTCTTTACCCATGTTCCTTTGCTATGAACAGGGATGCAGTAGTTAACCTTCTCAAAGACATCTGCAGCAAACCAGGCATTGACTGCACTAACTTATTGACAAGTTTTACAGGTACAACATTAGCACAAAATTAATTGCCAAAATGTCAACTGTTCACGAGTTAAAGATCTTTTGGGACATACATTTTCTAGGTCAGAACTGTTGCTTGAACTCTTCCATAGTAAACATATTTCTAGATCATGAGCCCCAACCATCAGCAACAAAGAACATGGTCCATCTAGCTCAGAGTAAGTAATCCATTAAACCCTTTTGAGAAAAAACCACAAGATTTACGGTTTAAAAACATCTGTTGAATTTTTTTTTTCTGTGGGGGTTTAATTACCAGTGATTAGGCAAGGAACCATAAAAATGTATGATTACATTGACGAGGTTGAAAATATGAAACATTATGGGCAAGCAACACCTCCAGCATACAACATGACCAGCATTCCAAATGACTTTCCTGTTTTCCTTAGCTACGGAGGGGAGGATGCTCTTTCTGATGTAAATGATGTGAAGTTATTATTGGGAAGTCTCAAAGATCATGATGGAGACAAGCTTGTAGTTCAGTATAGATATGATTATGCTCATGCAGATTATGTCATGGCAGAAAATGCTAAACAAGAAGTATATGATCCTTTAATTGCCTTCTTTAGGCTACAATAGTGAATATAGATAGATTTAAAGGAAAAAAGAATTTCAATCTCCTGGCCCTTGTTTCTTTGTTTATGTTAGTACAGAAAGGCTTTCAATGCTTAGCACCACTTGATGTGGATAGGGAATGTTGATTTAAATGGTATCCAAAAAATAACGTGTATGAGTCTTTGCTAGTATATTTCGAAACCATCTCATACCCACCACCAACCCCACTAATCCAGATCCTTAAAATAGCCAACACATCTTTAGGCCCGAACATATTTTCTTTGTTCTGTGTCTTGATGGTTCGGTTAAAGGGAATGATCTGTGTCGAGTGAGGCAACGAGTATTTAGTTGGGAGGATGAGTGAGAGTTTGATGAACGGTGGTGCAATGGTAATGGCTGTAGTGGTGAAAGATTGAGAGTATGGAGAGTGAATCATTGAGAGCCTTTTTTTCTTTTTGTTGAGAGAGCCCCCCAATTGATGTTCTTTACCCAAGTCAATGATGGATATCTGCCGAGAAAATCAACCAAAAAGGAAACCCAAAACGTCAAAACTAATTTCCCCCTCTCTGTTCAACTGCTCACACGTGTACGTACGTAATATATATTATTATAATATATGTAATACAGACTATCTATCTTATATATATTTAGCCACATGTATATATATTTGTTATTTTTTTACTTTTTGTTATATGAATGAATAATAGATTATAATTAAAATAAATTATAAAAATATGATATATTAATACAAATTGTCATAAAATTTGAATTTAATCCGAGCTTGATTTGAGCTTGACCCAAATTTGATTTAGGCAAAATATGATTGCTATAGTTGCCCTTCTTTGCATGTTGCTGAGATTCAAGAGCAATGCAAAGATCAAAAATAACTATTTTGTCCGGATCACGAACTCGTCTACTTGGATAGCAATCCGGAGGCTCAAATTATTTTTTAAAACGGATTCAACTTTTGATAAAATAAAAATTAAAATGACCTCGACAGCAACCTTGAGGCTTGATCTATTTTTGAAAATCGATTCGACTTTTAATACAATGAAACACTAAAAGGACCTCGACGATAATCCCGAGGCTTGACCCATTTTTGAAAACGGATTTGACTTTTGATACAAAGAAAACTAAAAAGACCCTGACAATGATCCTGATGCTCGACCCATTTTTAAAAAATCAATTTGTTTTTTGATAAAATGACAACTGAAAGACCTCGATGGCAATCTTGAGGCTCGACCCATTTTTGAAAACGGATTCGACATTTAATAAAATGAAAAACTAAAATGACCTCAACAATAATCCCAAGGCTTGACCTATTTCTGAAAATGAATTTGACTTTTGATAAAATAAAAACTAAAAAGACCCCAGTGGCAATCTCGAGGCTCAACAAATTTTTAGAAAATCAATTCTACTTTTCATAAAATGACAATTGAAAGGACCTCGACAGCAATCTCAAGGCTCAGCCCATTTTTGGAAAAAAGGATTTGACTTTTTCATAAACAAAAGAGGAATGAATTTTGATGGCAATCCCGAGGTCTAATCCATTTTCGAAGAACGGATTCAACTTTTGATAAAAGAAAACTAAGAGGACCTCAACAACGATCTCGAGGCTCGACTTATTTTTGGAAAATATATTCAAATTTTGATAAAAGGCAATTGAAAGGACCTCAATGACAATCTCGAAGCTTGATCCATTTTTTTGAAATAGTCTCGACTTTTAAAACTAAAATTGAAAAGGCAAAGACCTAGGTGAAACCAGAAATTTTGGGATAAACTTAGGCGAAACCAGAAATTGAAAAGACTTACTGGGCAAAACCAGAACTTTTTAAATGAATCTGGACGAAACTAGAATTTCGACAATGGATCTGGACAAACCTAGAAATTTTGGGATGAACCTAGGTGAAACCAGAATGTGAAAGGACTTACTGGGAAAAACCAGAACTTCGACAATGAACGTGGATGAAATTAGAAATTTGGCAATGGACCTAGGCGAAATTAGAAATTTTAGAATGAACCTGGGTGAAACCAGAATTTGAGAATACTTATTGGGTGACACTAGATATTTGAAAATAAACAGATGGTGAAAAAACTTGAATTGTAATTGCAAGAACAATTTGGTAAAGGTTCACAAAAAGTGTGTCTATGCACACGTTCCTTATTATAAATATGCATGATAAACCATAATTTACACATATTTTAACCCCATGTTTGGCTTAATTTTGGATGATTTTCCATTGAATTTGATGAATTCGATGCTCCTAATCTTTTAATTTCATGTTTTATACTCAGGAGAGATTAGGGAGTCGAAAAGAACGAGAAACGGACCAAAAAGGAACAAAATGGGCCTACATCAGAAATCACATGGCCTGGACTATCGACCACGGGCAAATCACACGGTCGTGTGTGGCGAGCAGAATCTACCACGGCCGAAAGAGTCCACCACCACGGGCGTGTCCCTACCGTACCTAGGTTTAATTCTATTCGGAAAAGGGCCATCTTAAAGCCTATATAAACACCCTAGGGGGCAACCTAAAGGGAGACGTTGAATAGACACCGAGTAGAAGGTGGAAAATACTCCAAGACAGCTGTCGGGAACAACTTAGGAGAAGGATCTCCATCAAGACTGAAGATCTCCCATCAAGTTCTTCAGAAGTTTTTGGGTTTTCTTATGTTTTGTTGTTTTCCCTATTCTAATATGTTTCCCTCTATCTTTATGAACTAAATCCCTTAAATACCTAAGGAGATGAAACCTAAGACAGATCTTATTATTATTTGATTTATAAGATAAATACTTGTTCTTATTCTTAATTGTGAGTTCTTATTCTTGTTTTGATAATTCAGGTTATTGATTCAAGTCGAATGTGCTTATTCAGTGGAGCAAAAGTCCCTGTTTAAGAGAAGATCAACACAATTAAGTGGAGTTAATTGCAACCCTAGAAATAGGGCGACAAAAATCTGCCGGATTAGAGTCAAATCTAATAAGGGAATCCATAGATCGAGTTAATGCGACAATAGGGGTTTTAATTAGAAAGAGATTTCAATTAATCAACCTAGAGTCAGTTGTTTTTAGTCTTGAAAGAGATATTAACATAAATCAGGGATTTCTATAGATTAAGACAAGTGAATAAATCATATGAATCAAAAGTAATAAGTGAAGTCTAGGTGGATTCTTCCTTAGGTATTGCCTATCTCATATAAGTTGTTAAAAAGTATTTTCCAAATTCACTCTTTGTCACGTTCATAATTATTTAGTTAGTTAAATTAGTTAGTTAAATTTAGATTAAAAATAAATCCCCTTAATTACTAGGCTAGATAATAAAAAGATAGTTATTACTAGTAATTTTAGTCCTTGAGGATACGATATTCCGGACTCATCACAACTATACTACTGTTCGATAGGTGCGCTTGTCTTTGTCGAAATAATAATTAGTTTCGAGCCCATCAATGCAAAAAATTCAAGAAAATGCAAATGCTTCATGAAGTTGTGCAAATGTTATTCTGATATAAATCAAATGTGATTATAGTTTCATGACTAAAATAACCGCATGCATATGTTGTTGAATGATACAAATGCATGTTCACATAAGGTGCCTGATGCCTTAGCCACTCTTCTCTAATTTGGCTTGGTCTTCTTGATTCATTTCTCTTGCAAATCAGAACACATCTTGAACACTCATAAACGATACTATCATTTATTTTGAAATGTTTCACCGTCTTTTTTTGCCCCAAGAGCTTTTCATGTTGAACGTTCACACTCTCTTTTCATGACTTGCCTTTACTCCGTGCATCTTTGTAGAACAACCCTTGTCCATTTTGATAATCATGCCAAAAATTCCCAAAACAAATGCTTACCTCATGAAAAGTTTTGAGTCTCTTGAAGACTGATGATCCCTAGCTAGAAAATCTTTGGTCTCAATTTAGCTTTTTGGAAAGTGGAAGGTTTGGCAGAATAATTCCTTTGTTGCTTTAAGAAAAGTTTGGTAAGAGAGATATGCCCCAAATCATATATTCATAAGTGAAACAACTTGTTAAAAACATGAATTTCTTTGAAATCAAGCAAATGAGTTATTCTTTTAGTCCTCTAAAAAGTATGGCTATGATAGTGAAAAGATCAATTTAGAGGTAAAATAAAGGTTTCAAAGGTCAAATTTCCAAAAACAAGATGAGGAGTTGGTGTTCCTTGGTTTTATCGCGATCAATTTCTATGATCTTGGTAATGGCAACTACCAAATTCCATTTTGCTCTAAACTACCTGGGTTTTCACCCTAAAGCTTATTATTCTTTTTCTTTCTCTTTCTCTTTTTCCTACTATGCATTAGATGAGTTAAAATGTGTTTCCAAACGTAAAATGGAAATTCTAAGAAGCGAGATAAGGTCTGAGGACAAACTTTTCATTTTAGATATCCATGCAAGATCAAAATGGCCTTTAAAAGCACGTAATGTAGGCTAAGGTACAATGTCATGATAGAACGAATAATCAGGCCCAAACAAAGTATTTAAGGGAACTCAAACCATGGATCATTTTGCAATGAAGAAATTCATCACTCAAATCTTCTTTCTTTGACTTTCCTTTCTCATTTCATTTAATTTTTTTTGTCTCTTTTTTTTGTTGGTATTTTTCAATTTTCAGTTCTCTTTAGTTTTTCCAAAATGAAATGAGTTTGGAAATTTTCAACTTCATTCACATCAACATTTGTCCCTATTTCATAAGGCAATATTTTCACAGTAAACTGGAATAAACTATTTTCAGTTCTTCAAACAACTCTTCTTATTCATTGCCCCCTAGTATGGAAGGAGATCCTTGGTTAGGGTTCATTCCAAAGAAATTCAATCAGGCTCAAAAGGGACAATAAATGATAATTTTTCTCTTTTTATGAAAGGAATAAGAAAGATGGCCATTTATCATTTCATGTATGAATACCATTATTGAAAAGTTATCCAGAGAGGATTAGAGAATCAAAATTCTCTATTTTACTCTTGGAATCACTTTGAAACCCTAAATGCATGATATCTCAATTTAAATTTCTTTTTCTCTTTCATGTTGCACGCCTCTAGAATTTGTGGGCTTTCTTACAATATTGGTAAACGATGCCCGAACTTGACTATTTGACAAAAAGGGTCACCTTGCAAGAAATATCTTGAACTAGTCTTAAGCATTTCATTGAAAATGTAAATTTGGCTCCTGGATTGCCCAAGGTAAAAAGGGAAAGATAAGACGTTTAAGCATGCACTTTTTCAGGAATTGGGTAGTCTTGTTTTGTCACTAGTTTTTGTAATATAGGACATGAGTGAATAGTCAAGTATTCATGTTCTATGGCTACGAGTAAGACAAAGAGTATAACCTTGTCACAAACCAAATTACCAAAATCCAAAGAAGATTTTATTCGTTTGATTTTCAAAGAATTCAAAGGATATTAAACATTTTTTTCATAGCTCATAGCCCAAGATTTGGGTTCTTGTATTCCTTAGTGCCTCAAGTTTAGTTCAGAAAGTGTCAATTTTTACAACATTAGGATATCATACAGTGACAATTAAGGGATGTAAATAGTGGTAAGTCTGAAAAAATGCAAGGGTATGGTCTCATATCTAGTAAATGATCATCAATATTCTCGAGATTCGATGTTATTCTAAAGCTAAAAACATAATATTTCAATCCTACAAATATTAAAATTAATAAATGATATTCTTAGACTAAGTTTTGTTATGTAAATCATACACAATGATAAAATATGAAGCAATAAGTACTTTTAAATTTTATTTTTGTTATTTTTTTACAATAATTATGTTAATTTAATATTTTTCTAATTAAAATAAATGTTATAGATTGATTGACACATATGTAATTCAACCATTTTCTAAATATTAAAATATAAAAATTAAATTTTATAATTCCAAATGTTTAATTTTAAAAATATTAATTTTAGCCGGTCGAGTCTTTAACTTGATTGGCATGACTATTGTTACCAATGTAGGAGGACGTGAGTCAAAAAGAATAGATATAATTAGAACTTATAATGAGATTATTAAAAATTATACTAACTTTTAAAAAGTTTAGAATAGTAGTTTTTAAATAAAATTATTATTTATTATTTAAAAACAATATTTATAATATTCCAGGATTTATTTATTTATTTTAACAAACGATTTTAAAAGATGTTTTTAAATAATTGTAATTTTAAAAAGTTTTTTTTTTTGAAAAACTATTTTTTAAAAATGTATTTCAAACTATGTTTTAAAAAATGTGTATTTTTCGAGTGCGCTGGAGTACATTACCCTTTTATTTATATATTAAGAAGGGGTTATGGATAGTTTTAATAATATTATTAAAAAAATGTAATTATTTAAAAACTCTTTTATCGGAAAGGAGTGATATGTGTGCAATACATCTAAAATTAAAGTATTAGCAATTGGTCAATTTTTGTTTTAATTAATATTTTTAATTTTATTTAATTAATTTTTTATTTTTAAAAAGGATAATATATATGAAGTGTTATAAAATTTTATAATTTTTAAAATATATTTTGAAAATATTTTTAATTTTTTTAAACAAATTAATTTTATAATTTTTAAATATGTCGTTACTTTTTTTAATATTGATTAAATTTATTTTAATTTGAGTACATTGCTAGTAAAGTTTTTAGACTTAATAAGTAAGGTTAGGGTGATGACAAGTGTAATATAAGGTATAATAGAATATTAAAAAATAGACATATATAAAAAAAAAAGATATGTGACAGTTTTTCAAGCTTTTTGTGGATTTAAAAAGTACATTTGTAAGTATACCAATTATTAACTCTTTTAATTTCATAATTTTTTTTTTGAATTTAATATAACTTTGAAACATAATTAAAACATATTAAATTAATGTTGAAACATTTTAAAAAATTTAAAAAATTTTAATTTATAAAAATAATTTTAAATATATATCTAAAATTTAATAAACTTTACATAAAAAAAATCAATGTTGACATTTGTCATATATTAAAAACATGCTGTAAACACCATTAATTGTTAATTAATCATGAAATCAACTCAATTAACTTTTTCTACGATTTACTAATATTAGTATGGATTATAGATTAATTCAATAACTAATAAGTCTTAGACCAAACGAAGAAATTTGCTATACACTATTAATCAAACCCATGCATCTAATTAACCCAAACATATATATATTTATTATTGAAGATGGCATAACTAAGGAGTCTAGAGAGTAGTATTGAACATAGAAATCATAAGTAATCTATATAGTTATACAGTAAAGTTGGGTACAACATATAAATATTGAGTGATTTGTCAAAAGAACTTGGCTAGAGAAGTCTGGACCACATGATTGGCAACAATGGCATTGGTTTTCTCTGTAGGGTGGAAAGAATCCCAAAACACATACTTGTCTGCATCCGAACATGTAAATGGGTTGGTTCTGCTACATGCATACCCCATTTCGAACATCCCTGTTGCACAACATGCCACTCCCGTTACCTCGAACCCTACCATTGCAATGCAACCACCCTTTTTAGCACAATATCATATACAACTTGCAGTGTGCTTGCTTCTCATCAAGGAATAATCATATTTAAATGAGAGGGAGGGAGTAGTAAAAGTCTGAAGGTATACTTGTATAGACCATTAAAATTTAGGTCATTATTTTTAGCAGAGAAATCTCGAGTTCAAACTTTAAAAAGCAAAAAAAGCAGTAACCACCCCATCGTCTACCTTACAATTTACTGATGTGAATTTCACCAGTACAAAACGGTGTATTAAATGTAACAATAACTCCTTAACTACCTATGTCTAATATTATCATATAAAAGTGGAGAGTTAGTTGGACGTGAAGATAAAAAGTGCATGACTATCACAATTAATTTCTATTACATTTTATCACAATATTTTAGGATGTATTTGTTTCTTGGAAATTGATTTAAGATTTTTTTTTTATTTTTGTGTTCATTTTATGAAAAATAATTTAATCAACATAAAATAAATTTTTTTCCTTAAATTGATTTGTTCTTTTAAGAGTATTTTTGGAAAATAACTCGTTTATGAGTAATTTATAAATATTTAATATTAAATGTTTTATACTATAAAATATGAATATTTTAATTATATAAATATGAGTATTTGTTTTAGTTTTGCTTAGTTTTATTTATCTCTTCCAATTCTAATGTGTCACTATCGACTCTCATATATGTAATTTACTAAATTTAAATTAAGTTTTAGTTAGTCATTGTTTATTTTTAAGTTTATATATGATGTTAATTATTATAAAATATTATTTTATTATAAAATAAATTTTGATTGTTAAAAGGTAATGGTACTATGATATTTTGTAACAAATATGTTTATGTTGTATTTGCATCACTAAGAACAACTTTTAAAAAATGATTTCAAGAAAATTTGGCAAACAACGAAAACTATTTTACCCAGAAACACCCAAGCACCAGCAAATATTGGTTTTTTTTTCAGAAAGTCAATCCATTTTTCAAAAATCATTTTTCAAAGTTATTTTCAGTGAAACAAGAATAGCTTTTTATATTAAAAATATATGTATAAAAGTATTTCAACAAATGACTATTGTTAGAGTGATAAAAGATTTCTATTTGTATTTATTGGTCTTGTGTTTGATTTTCAAATAATATTTTTTAATTTTTTATTTGAAATATTATATAAAAGTATTAAAAGACAAACATGCCCTTATAATAATATTAATTACCCTATAAGGTAAGGGCATTTTAGTATTTTTTGTATTTGAATTAGTTTCGTGTTGACTTATGACATTAACAGAATCATGTATTTTATAAATAGTAGGTATAGGAAAAAGGACAGTATAAAACAGGTATATTATCACTTTCTAATAGTTTTAAGCCACATCAATAACTTCATCTTAAATTTTAGGATTTTAATTTGTATTTAATTTTTTTCAGGATGAAAATATTGATGTGATATAAAACTATTAAAAATGGATAATATATTTGTTTCATTAAATCCTTTCCTATAATATCCAAACATATATTTTTATCGGATGGGCTATGCAATTATATATAAAGACATAGAGTAATATAGCATACCATAAAAAGCAGGCTTTTGTATGATATCCAACATAATGCCATAGGGATCTGAAAACACCATGTCCATCCCATTCAACTCCTTGTTTTGCTTAATCACCAAATCGTTCAATTTGCTATTGAACTCAGCCGCCAAATTGTTGTAACTATTGACACACTCGCTTCCTCCCATAAGATTCCCGGTTCTCTCCAACGGCATACACCCCATCGGAGGCAACCCTCCTAACGAAATCTTTCGGGCTCCAAGATCGTATAGTGCCTTGGTGAAATTCCCGGCGATCCCGACCAGGAAGTTTTCGTATTCTTTAATGGTGTATTGCGAAGAACGTCCTGGGACCGCGTAGTAGTTCTCGAGGAAATCGTTTGTTCCGACGCTTATCATGTATAAAGCATCTTTGATTATGTCGTTCGCTTTACCGTCTCCAAGGTTGGCTTTCAGTTTCGTTTGATAATCCTTGTAATACTCCAGTTCTTTCCATAGGGGTATCACTGACTGCAAGACAATATTAAAATACATCACGAGTATATCGAGTATGTATACATATATGAAGTGTATGGTTAATTTGATGGGGACTTACGAGAACATTGGAAGTGGCATTGTCGTAGCCGGTTCCAGCAGAAGCGAAGGTAACTCCGGTGGCGAAATCCGACATACTATATGAAGGGTCGAGGTAAGCAGGGATGGCCCCTTTGAGACCAAACGCCTGGGAGATGAAGTCGGTAGCGATTTTGCCATTGGAGAACCGACCTGTTGGATGGCCACCATTGAAATCACGACCATATGGCTCGAAATTGCTCCTGGCAATGGTGGGGATATAGTTGTTGTTGCCAGCATCAACCGATGAGTCCCCGAACACTATGATGGCAGGAACTTTGGCCTCATTGATCTTCACTAACGACAGCAAAAAATGAATGGAAAAGAGTGATAATAAGATGTTGGGGGTGGATGACATGGCCATTTGCTTCACTTGACTTTTGAAGATGGGGGAGGAGAAGATGGATTTGGTGAAGAAGGATTTGATATATATAAATATTAGTAGTTGGATGGTGAGTAAAGGAGAGAGTTAAATCAAAGGGGGAAATATTGTTGGCTGATTTAATAGCTACCAAAAAAGGGTACGCTTAGATTATGTTTTACAACAGGTTCGGTAGTAAAAGTCAAACTTTTGTGACAAAGATTCTTGCTTTTGCTAAATTCTACACCACACAATTTATGTTTTCGTTTTCTTAATATTGTTGAGACACGGTTTTAATGTTGCCTTAGGCTTAGTTTGGATGAGCGTAGTTTGGATGGGCGGTGTGTTTATTTTCGATGAGGTTAAAAACAGTAGTGATAGTGAGATTAATTCTGTAGCAGTGAGATTGGATACTATAGCGGTGAGATTAGAAACAATGGTAGAGTGTGTGTTTGGATTCAAACGCAGCTTTAGCGGTGAGGTGAAAATATAAAATGACTAATAAAAACATTAAATTAGAAATGATATATAATAGAATTTTTTAATTATTTTACTTTTACGAAATTATTAAAAATAGGTAAATTTATAAATTCATTTAATAAAATATGTTAATTAAAATATTTATTTTTAATTAATTAATATTAATTTTATAATGGTAATATATAACTACTATTTAAAAAAAAAATCAGCAATACAAACATATATTAGATAAAAGGTTAAAATTGTAAAAAATCATGTTGACTAGGGTTGCTTTTTTTTCATTGGAGCTGAAATCTCCAGCCAATTTTCAGCCTTCCAGTGTGGTTGAAATGCATTCTCACTGGACTTTCATGTTGAACCAAATAGCAGTGCAGTGAGATTGGTAGCAGCAACAGCACCTCACTAGCAATAACTGCTGAACCAAAGGCAGCTCTAGTTAATTTCTAAATTAATAATTAAGTATTTTAGTGTTATTTTTTTTATTCACAATATTTCTACTCAAAAATTTATTTAAATAACATTATAAGTGTGGGTAATTTTTTTGAAATGAGTATATTAATGAAAAAAATAAAAAAATATTAAATAAATAATGTTTCTTATTTAAGGTTTAATGGTGTTATAAATTCTCAAACTTTAAAAAAAATAAATTAACCTCTTTCAATTTTTTTACACTCAATTAAACTCATGAACTAATAAAACTGGTCAAATAAACCCTTTAACTGACATTGATGGTTAGTATTTAACGCCAATATTGACGTGACCGGTAACAGACGTCACATCAGCACATATTGTTAACGTGACAATGGCAAGCTAGCAAAAAAACAAAGAATGCAACAAAATAAAAATATTTAAAATTATTTTTAAAATAAATACACAATGAATCTAGACACCAATTTATTTAGATACATTCTAAAATTATAAAAACTGTTAAAAATGTAAAAAATTAATTAAAAACAATAAAATTTTATAAGTTCTAAACCGAAATCAACAACTGGTATCATAAAATCAAGATTAACAATTTTTTGGTTATATCTTTGCCTCTCATTTTTCAATTTGCGTAAGTTATATCGGTCTAATGATCTAATCAAATCAGGAAAATAATTTTTATAAAATCTTATAAAAATAATTTAGTTTTTTTATAAAAAATTATAGTTTTTAAATTAATTTTTAATAATTTAATAAATTTAATTAAAATTTAATGATTTTTTAATTCATGAGCTCAATTAAATAAAAAAAACTCGAAAGACTTAAATAAAAGTTTTTAAAAAATTTTGAAGGCTTATTCTATCAATAAACCTTTATTTATTGCAACGATTTTTATTTTAGAATTTGAAATAGATTTGTTTTCTATTATATTAAATAAAGTAATATGAATGGGAAGAGTGAAATCAATGCAAAGATCAGCTTTATTTATTTGGTTGAATGTGTTTGGTTAAATTTGGATTGTTCATTATATTTTAAATTCGATTTGACCTGCTAATAAATATTGAATATAGTAATAATGTATATCTTATTTTCACTGTAAGAAAAAAAAGTCTTCATTAAATGCAAAATGAACATAAAAGATATTTTGATCATCAAAAAATTCGATTTGACCTATATTATTATTCATCAATTAAAAAGTTTTCTTGAACAAATATTAATGTAAAATATTTTATATTTTGAATAACAAACTGAATTTTATAAATTTATACTATTATAAAATTGGTGTTACGAGTAAATTATATATTATTATAAAGAATTTAAAAAAATACTATTATTAATAAAAATCATGAGAAATAATAATATAAAGATATGGCATATAATCTAAATGATAAGTAAATCACTACAAACTAATGCACAAATGCAACGTTGCAGAATCATATCAACAAAAGATAAGGACAAATTGAAAGTAATTTAGGGTGAGCGTTTGACCAAATCGAGTCGAATTGAATCGAGTGAAAAAGTTTCAAGTCAATCCAGTTGACGAGACCCATTTTATCATCCTAATTCGAGTGAAATTTGAGTCGAGTTGAATAGAGTAAAATTGTTCGAGTTAAATTAAAAAAATAAACATGTCAAATTAAAATCTTGTTACAATATAACTAATTCCATGTTAGAGCACATAAATTTGAAAGCATATATATTTAAAAACTCATTCAAAATACAATAAGATAGTATGATAAATTTTGAATTGTTAGTTTACTTATTTAGGTCCTAAAACTATTGTTTTTAGCAAATCTTTAAAAAAATTTAACTTTTTTTAGATTTTTTTTAATTTTTCTAAAAAATATAAAATTTTGAATTTTTCATAAATAATTTTATTTTTTAAATTTTTTGTTGATAGAGAGACCAATTTACTTATTTTCAAAATTGACAGGAGCCAAAAGAGTATTTACACCAATCTGTTATTCGAATTATTTGATTTCTTCGAATTATAAAATTCAACTTAACTTAAACTCAAAACTCAATAGCAATTCGAGTTTACTTGAAAAAAATCAAATAACTCCAATAACTCGATTTGATTAACTCGAAACTTAAATTTTTTCGATTTTTGGAATCGAATTGAGTTTTGTTCACCCCTAACAGTAATTGCAACATTGAATTAATTCAAAAACAAACCAAAGATGCATCAACTTGATCAAATCGCTGAAATTGGCATCCTAACCTCTGCATCATCAAATCAACCTGACGATGAACACCGATCAACAAAAAAAATTGCCAAAAACTCCAAGAGACCCACTACATTAGTAATGCATAAAAGGTCAAGCCTCAAATGGCCAATCTTCCTCCTTATCATCTCGAATCCATCACAACCACTATAATCTATCATGATAAAGCCCTTTAAGAACAATTTTTGATAGATATGATGGCACCATTATATTGGCAAATTTCCTGTATATGCTAGAACATTACTAAAAATTAAAAGTAAAAAATAAATCCAAATTTCTTTTCAAAGAAAATGAATTGGACAAAAAAAAAACCATGAAAAAGTGGACAAAATAAAACCACGAAATTATGGAAAAACCACAATAATGTAGGCTAAAATTAAAAATAAAATAAAACTAAAAAATATTGAAGAAACCACAATCAACAACCAACTTGAAGGACAAAGTTGCCACTAACAAAGCAAATAATTAGTTTGAAAAAGTTAAGCGGCTAAGGTTTTTCTATGAAAAGAAAAGAATATTCTATATATTTATATAGTTCTACGAGGATTTTTTTTTTCTCTTTATATTTTCATATAAAATCGATAAAAATCACGCATGATAATATTTGAACTAAAAATGCCATAATTTTAAAAAATTCAACTTTATATTTTCAATAAAAAATTATTTAATATTTATATAAGTTTTTAATAAATATATGTTATAGCCAAGGTTATCCAGCAATGTTTGTTGAGTTACCTAATCAGTCAAAGACTTGATCAGTCAAGTCATGAGACAACTTGGGAATATTTATATGTTGGCCTTTTTGATGTGGGTCTTATTGGATGTTCTTTAATAAGCAAATGAGCCTCATGAACGTTTATATCCTAGTATTCAAAGCTAAATTTATCGAGGGAGTATTTGTGAAGAGGTTAAGTATGTTAAAGATATTGATTCAACTTAGTTTATGATGAGAGTTTTTCTCAATCTCAAAGGCGTGTTGTTTAGCTATTTTCAAGGAGGATTCTTCTTCTTAACTTGGGACTTTATTAATTAAATATTTGGTTTATAAAAAGTCAAGTTAATCTCAACCTTTTATGCTTATTGTTGATGCCTAGGGCCTATAAATAGACAGTGTATCACACGTTTAAAGGTGCGTGTTTTGTTTGGGTAGAGAGTTGTGAATTGAGTTGTTAGAGTATTCTCTTTTTGTATTTTCGCACTCAGTATTTAGGCGTTAGTTGTGAGTGATTTAAACCTTTGTAAAGTTTGGATGAGTGGTTGTAACTAGCTATTGGGGCTACAAATAAAACTGTGTAAAGGGTAGTTTAAGGTTTCACAAATAGGAAGTTGGATTAATTTATGAATAAGAGACCATTCACTAAGTGAGGCTCCGCAAAGTAGGATTTTTTTCGAACTGCATTAACAAACAATTGTGTGAAAAATCTTTATTTACTTTCTTTGTTTTAATTTCTATTTCATTGTTTGATCAATTCTGTTCTTGAACACGATATTTAATAGTCAACTTATACTTGTACTAAACTCTTGTTTTTTAAGTGGTATCAGAGCAGGCTTCAAAAAGTGTTTGGAGAGTTCCTAAACATTGTTTGTTGTCATGGGAACTATGAGAGAAGGAAGTACTATCACACAAGCACCTCTTTTAGTCGGCTCCTCGAACTATTCTCACTGGAAAGCCCAAATGAGAGCCTTCATTATGTCGGTTGATTGATCTGTTTAGGAAGAAGTTGAAGAAGGTTGGAGAAATCCCGAAGTTATAGGAGCTGATGAGTTGGCCAAGCCAAAAGAAAAGAATCAATATACTCCTAAAGAGAAGAAGGAAGCCCAAGAAAACTCAAAAACCATTTATGTAATATTTAGTGGGGTTGACATGGAACAATTTAAGATGATCTCAACCTGTAAAACCACTAAAAAATCATAGACCATTTTACAAAATCAACATGAAAGGAATACCGCTGTTAGAATGTCAAAACTATAAATCTTAACCACCAAGTTTGAAAATATGAAAATGAATGAAGATGAACTTTTTTTTTTACTTTTACACAAAATTGTGTGACATATCTAATGAATCTTTCTGTCTTGGTGAACATTTCTTTGAGGTGAAACTTGTTAAAATATTTCTAAGGTCTCTTCTAGAATAATTTGATATCAAAGCCACTGTGATTAAAGAAGCCAATGATATCACCATACTTAGATTGGATGAGCTAATTGGTTCTCTCAGAACCTTTGAATTAAATCTTGAATAGTTTAAGTGTGACAAAATAGAAATTGAAAAGAATGTGTCTTTCAATGTTCAGTTTGGTGTTCAAACAAGAAAGCAAACAAGAGAAGCCATCTATAAAATTAGAAAACAAATAGCTCTGCTTTCCAAAAACTTCAATAAAGCCTTTAAATAGTTTTGGAAAAATAAGTTACCTGGAGAAAACAATGCTAATAGCTCTAATAGAAAATTTTAACTAAAGGAAGACAATGTACTAAACAAGAAGAAGGAGATTCAATGTCTTGCATGCAGAGGGTATGATCACTTTCAATTTGAATGTGCTAATACAAAAAATAAAATAAAAATAAAAGTTACTAGTATTCACATGGAGTGATAAAGAAGATGAAAGCGAATACTCAGACTCAGATGAAGAAATAAGCAATTACGTGGCTTTCAATACGATTTTTTAGACACCTGTTTAAATAAGAATCCAATTAGACTATGAATTTTCTAAGGAAACAAAATCTGACATTGGAACTCTTGAAAATGTGTACTTTTAAATGGTCAAAAAACTAGAGATGGTGTGTCAAATAAAAAAGCTCAAAATGAAAGTACAAGTGAAGGAAGAGACTTTGAAAACCTCCAAGAAATAGTTAGTTGAGTCTAAAGTTGTGTTGTAGAAATTCGACGGCCAGAGCAAAAAGCTAAATGAACTTCTTGTTGTTGGAAGAATCAAACCAGGCCTTAGTAGTCAGAAAATTGATTCTCCAAATCAATTTGTTAAAGCTAATGAGTTACCCTCTATGAAAAGCATAAAAAATAAGATAAACAAGAAATTTATCTATTACTACTATGGAAAGGCTGGTCACATTAGGCCATACTGCTCTAAATTTCACAATGATCTGTGAAAGATGAAGACTGGAGTAGTGACTATTCAGAAAGCTGTTCAGGAAGATAATCAAACAGGACAAAAAGAAACAGTTTGATATGAAAAATTTGGTTGAAGAAAAAGGATAAGTGTTTATTGGTAGCACATGTTTCATTGAAAGTTGTTAATGAAGAAATCTGATAATTTGATAATGGGTGCTCATGACATATGACTAGAGAGAAAAGTTACTTGAAGGACATTCTTAAATGTGATGTAGGAAAAGTGTAACATCCTAGATTAGGGGTTATGCGTTTGTGCATAATTCATGAGTTTTGGCAGTGTTTGAAAGTGTATTAAGGGTTTTTAAAATTTTAGGGTGGAAGAGAAAGCTTTGGAAAATAATTGAATTTTAAGTTAAAAAGATGAGCTAGGGAAGGAGCTCTTAAAAGAAATTATGGGGAGTTGATGACACAAAAAAATCAGCAGCAATGTGGCTTGGGGCGTTTGCGTCAAAGGGGCTTCAGGAGGACTCAGGTTCGAATCACTTGGGCAGCAAGGAGTGTGTTTTATTTTTGGCATGTGACGTCAAGGTGGATGTATGGGGGTTAATTATTTTATTTTGAATAAGTGAGGATTTATTTTATTATTTTAAGTGGGTAGATAATTAGGTATTTTGTTTTATTTGTTTTAAATATGGAAATAGTGGATGAATGAGGTTTTGTTTTTATTTTATTTTGAATAAGTGGGGATTTATTTTATTATTTTAAGTGGGTAGATAATTAGGTATTTTGTTTTATTTGTTTTAAATATGGAGATAGTGGATGAATGGGGTTTTGTTTTTATTTTGTTTTGAATAAGTGGGGATTTATTTTATTATGTTAAGTGGGTAGATAATTAGGTATTTCATTTTATTTGTTTTAAATATGGAAATAGTGGATGAATGGGGTTTTGTTTTTATTTTATTTTGAATAAGTAGGGATTTATTTTATTATTTTAAGTGGGTAGATAATTAGGTATTTTGTTTTATTTGTTTTAAATATGGAAATAGTGGATGAATGGGGTTTTGTTTTTATTTTATTTTGAATAAGTGGGGATTTATTTTAGTATAGATAAAAGATAATGGTGGCTTTAGTTTATTTTTAAATGGGAAGATAAGGGATGATGTGATAGATTATTATTATTATTATTGTTTTTTTTAAATGTTGGGTTTATTTAAATTATTTTGAAAGAGAGGTATGGAGAGAATATAGGAAAGAAATAAGGGGTTATAAATAGGAAGGAGTATCATTTTGGGTATTCTTTTCTTCATTCATTTTATTTTCGCCGAAATTTGTTTCTCTCATCCCATTCCATTTGTTTCTTCTCAAATTAACCAAACCGAAACTATTCAAGGCTCCAATCTTTTCTTCCTATTACCAATCCTTCTTCCTCTAGACGTCATAGCCGAATCACCTTTCCTCCTGTGGCCGAATCTCTTAGTAGTCAGAGAGGGGTGAGGTTGATCTTTTGTTGCAAGCTATTCGATCGGTTCTAATAGTGGGGGGTCTTTGAGGATTCTTGTAGCTATCATTTGGAGAAGTGATCTTTTGGGATTTGAATATCCACAAGGTAGGTAACTATAAGATTCGGCCATAGGCCATTCCATTGTGTTTTAACGTTGGATTAAATCTAACATGTACTCTATAGGCATATCGACATCTCCATATCCAAGGAGTTAATTTCGGGATTTGAGATCTAATGTTTTAGATCGGATTTTCGGGACTTGGATTAAAAGTTTTAAGTAAATCAGGTGTGTACCCCACACTAAAATCCTAATCGATTTAAGGCTATGTTTTAATATATAAGTGTCTATAAGAATGTATAAGAATATGGCTAAGGTACCATGTAATGGTACAAAAGTACTCAGGTACGTTTCCTACTCCTACTAGGAATATGAAATTATGATATATATGTAACATGTGAAAAGTGATAAGAATGTGAAATTATGTAATATGCATGATATGAATGATATGGGGCATTCAGGTTAAATGAGAAAGGGGAAGTGAATGTGGTGACCTAAGACCACGATATCTGAATGTGGTGACCTAAGACCACGATATCCGAATATGGTGTCTCATGACACAAAATATGTATCTGGT